>VZRQ01004993.1:244951-383689 GCA_013397975.1 Machaerirhynchus nigripectus
TGCAGCTCCCAGACGGTGCTCCCTCGTGGGCCTGCTGGTCCGAGCTCCTGCCACCAAGGCCCAGTGTGGAGAGCCTAGGCCTCTACTCCGATTAGTGGAGCCTTATTTACTTTAATAATTTCAGGATCAGGGACTAGCTCAGATCCACTCTCTGCACTGAGAGCTCCTCTTAAAAGGCTGCCGTGGGCTAGCCTCAGCGCCCATCCCGCACCCGGGCTCTTTTTTCTCTATTTTTATTTTTCTGCTTTTCTTTTTGACCGGATATCACCGGACACTCCGGTGGACCCCCGCAATAAAGACCACCCTTCTAAACCCACCGGAGCGAGTTGTGTCTTTTTATCACACTCCTCCCATCTGCCACTGCTCACCACAATGTCAGAATCAGATGCTCCCCTTGTATCTTACTCTGAAAGGGTCTCACGTGTTCCTTAAGTTTCCGACTCTCTCAAGCGTTTTGGGGGCTCTTGCCTTTCTCTAAGACCTGCCTAAAATCACACTCTTGTGGTATCTTATTTTAACAGAACTCTTCTATCTCCCACCTTATTCTCAGGTCACTTTTTTCCTCCTTCCTTTCCTTTTGTTTATCTCCCAAACCCCTGTGCTGCACCAGCTTCTCCTGCATCTCTCTTCTCAGGTCTTTATTGTCTGCATTCTGCCCTTTCCCTAGCTCAGGAGCAGCAAGAAGCCAGGCTCCTAATGAGCCATCCCTTGATCAATTTAAGGTGTGTGCCTCTAGCTTATTCTTCTTGATTTGACTGCTGCCCTTGACAAAGATAATCACTCTCACCTCCCCTGCTTTCTCTCTTCTCCTGCCTTCTGTGATTATATGATATCCTGAAGACATGTTGTTGACTGGTCACCTACAAATCTGGAGCAGCAAGTAGTCAAAAGGACAAATAGTTCTGACACCTGCAAGTGAAAAAATGATTTCTGTGATCTAGTAAAAGAATACTTAAATTCCTTTCTATATTCAGCTGAAGTTCTGTGTGCAAATGCTTCTCAGCTGAAATAATTGCAAAGGAGATTCTGATATCCTTACTGTGAAGAGTACAAAAGCTCCAGGTTGCTCCACTGAGAATTTTCATTGAAATCGATGGGACTATTCCTGGAGTAAACAACAAAAAATACTGGAACGGAATAAATATAAAAATTCTATGAAATCTTGACTACTGTTTAATTAGAAGTTTCACTGCAGGATTTGACAATGTTTTTCCCTCAGGGTGTCCAGAACAACAGATACTGGAAGCAATAATAATAATTTTTAAATGGCTGAAATGAAAGCCTTTCAGGTAATTCTTCCTTTCCTTCTTTGGGTTGTAAGAAATGGATATTGTCCGGCTTTTTTTATAGGGTCAACTCTTCCAGGCAGGGAATTTGTCTCACTTAATATTCATAAAGTTTCATTCAAGTGGAGAGTTCTGTATTAGTAGTAGGTGATTATCATCAAGGAGTTCATTATGTGCAGACAAAGTACGACTGGGCTTACCATTTCCATGAAGTGTATCAAAAGATATTTCTCACCATTCAAAAGCTCTCACTTCTGTGTTTGAAATAATGGGAGGCTTACCGTACTGAAACTGATGGAAAACAAACAGGCACAGTAGATAATAAGGTTATAACAATATTTTGGGGATTTCCATTGTTTGAAATGAAAGCATGTCTTCAAATGCCTATAGAGAGGGCACAATTACATACCTGTTAAAATTTATAGAACCAAGAGTTCTCCATGGTCTGCTGATGATTAAGCTTGGGTGGCATTTGTGCCTGTAAGTTATGAAGCTCATCCCATTTGAAGTGTGTACCACAACCCTCTGATTTAACATAATGCTCACAGAAGTTTGAGCTTGAAGCATATTTCATCTAGAGTAAACTGCAAGACCAGAAAAAGCCCCAAGTAGACATATTTGTACACTGCACTTTATGTGAAATTCAGAGTCAGTCTTCCGTCAAGGTTTAATGTAGTCTGTTATTTCCCTCAAGGTTTTTCCATTCTCTTCCAGCTTTATTAGGTTTACAAAGATCTCTATGGTTGTACTTCTCTTTTAAGTGAATTAAACCCCTCTTCAAGTAACCTTAAGGTATCAATAAAATACATTTTGCATATTTTCTTTTAAAACTTTGTTTAGACTAAAATAATTTTCAGTTGGCTCTATCCTTTTGGAGAACATAACTAACGCTTAGCTGACACACATGAAATCTGCAGTTTTTGTATCAAAATTCTACTGTATAAAAATTAAAACTGCATTTTCCCCAATGTCCAGGTAAGGGACTATGTGTTTAGGGGTGTATTTGTGTGTAGGTATGGATGGAGGTTTGTGTGTTCAGGCACTTTCCAAAGGACATTTAAAGGATTAAACTCTTTCACCATCAAAGGGTGCTTGAGGAAACTCAGTCATGAGATAATGAAGTGAAGCACACTGCTTATTGAATGTGCTTTGTCTCAGTCCCGCAGGAAAGTCTTCATGTCATAGAGAACATTAGTCATTGTTGGCTGAAAACTTGGCTGAAGCTCAGTGAAGATTTTTTAGTCTTGTGTCACTGTGAGCAGGGTATTATCCCTGCTCCTTCCATTGTCCCCCGAATCCAAAAGCGTCTTTCTTTTTTTCCTTCTATGCCATTTTTCTATAGTTGTTTCAGAGAGAGTCACTAAAACATAGTAAATTAAATTAAATTAAAATGAAGTAGCCAGATTTCATCTGTATTCGTTTCCTCCTTGCTAAGGATTAATTTATTTCTTCCTTCATTGAGAAAGATGCTCTGCAACAGAGTTTATTTGACAATACATAACTCACAGTGCTCGTTGTCATCTCTGAACTACTTCTTTGTTTGGAGGGGAAAGGGATCTTTTGATGCAGGGGAACCATGCACAGGGAAAACAAAGAAGACAAAGAAGAAATCCTCCCTCACTGACTATACCAGTTATGCAGAGAGCCTGCCTGAGCTTTTGTGTGGAGGTTTATTGATATATTATTTGATTGTATTCTGAACTTCTCATTTTTGATCATCCAATAAAACTACCCCCCTCTGATGTTTCTCATTTTTATTTTGAGTGCAAGAGTAGGTCAGATGCAACTATTCTATCATGGTTTCTTTACCCACCTTTTCACAGTTATTCTAAGCCTCTTCCAGTACTGCAATATCATAAAATGATATTTCTTTTTCTTTATTGATTCATTCTTTCATGGAAGATTTATGTACATAATAAATTTCGGGTTATTTTTTTAATACTGAAAGAATGAATACATTCTTCTCTTTCTCTAAAAGTCTGCTTTGTATTTGGGGCACTGAAGCAGAAATTAGTTAAGGCTGGGGGTAGTTTTAAACTCAAGTGTGAGTTCATTACAGTTTTGAAGATGCCCCAGAGAAGATTCATGTCTTGCTTGGATGAACAACATATTTGCATCAAGACCAAGAAACGGAGTTACGAACCATAGGTCCTCATTCTGTAGATTTTGTAATCATCACCTCCTTGCTTTTACCAAGATGCCATCAATAAACTACAATTTAGAAAGCAGCACACAGATTTGCTTTGGTATTTGAATATTCCCAGGCTTTGAGGCTAAATCCAAGTGAAGAGGAGTCCACAACACCAGCAGACTTGGGAATCTGTTCCTCTGTCACTCTGGCAGCATTTCAGAAAGCTGTTACTGAACCTTGCTCCTCTGACAGCTTAGAGCATCCTTTTGATTTTGAGCCTAAATATATGAGCAGCCAGCTCAAACCAAGTTGTTCTTTGCCAGCATTGACCCCTGCAGTTGGTTAGCCTCAACTCTTTTTTTTATTTCTGCTTTCAAAGTCATTTAGGCTTTTGAATGGTATCTTTACTTCTCTTTTGGGGATACCATTCAGCTTCATGCCCTTAGCAGGTCTTAAGGAGTCCACACCAGTGTTTCGTGCCAAGGCTGTTAATGAAAATAGTAGATTGAACTGATCTTGAGAGCCTCTTTGAGTGGCTGCACTGGTAATCTGCTAAAGCTCTTATGACTACAAATGTTAAAGGGTTTTTTTAGGTTCTTTAGCCATATTGCAGTTCTTTTTTGTGAGTAATATCAGTTTGCCACACTATGCTCAGTGGTTTCATGAAGACTAAATACACTGAACATAAGGCTTTATATTTCCTGGGAAATCTCTAATTAAAGACTGGTTTTACACAGAACAGGACCAGGACAGCACAGCTGCAGAGTTAGAGTTGGGTACTTCTTAAATTTTCTTTTCCATCAAACCAGGTTCTATCTTTGTCTTGTGGCCTCTATAAGGATTTGATAATAAATTATTTTCATTTTAAAAGCCAAAGATAATTGTCTAACATGATTGCTGACAGAAATTACACATTTATCTATAAACTAACCTGCTGAATGTCACTGTGGAATGTGTCACTGAGCAACAAAAGAAAAAGTATTCTTACAAACAGGAAAGGAGATATTTCTGTTTTGCCAATTGGAAACTGAGGCATAAAGCTGCTAAAAGCCATTTTAGTTGAATACAGCAGTTGTTCCAAATTTCTTCTAAGATTATAGACTTTTCAGCAGGAATAATCCTAAGCGTACAAATATAACTGGCCAATGATGCTCAGTTTTAAACATTGAATGATGAAGATTTATAGTGTCATACACTGTAACTCTGTCTTTAAGAGAGTTACTAAACAAATACTCTTAAATAATATTTTGGAAAATAATTTGTTGGTACATTTTCAAAAGGATAAAAAAAATTTGCAAGTCTTGATGGATAATTCACAACAACTTATTTGCTTGACTAACCTGGAGAACAAATGCTCCAGAAGAAGTCAGTTAAGACTTTCACAGCTGTTTGTTTTTTGCCGTGTTTTATGAGGCTGCCAAGATGAAGATATTTTGACTATTGCTAGGAGCTCATGTACAACCACCACTAATTTTCCACAGATAAGAGATTTCACAAGGTAATAATTTACAGTAATTTTCAACTGATTTATCAGAAATATTTAGTGGTTTTGCGCTCATCTAAACCATTGTGTCTTCATTCTTATTCTAGTTTCTAACCCACCTACATTTTTCACTCCCTTTCCTTCTTGAAGTCAGGAAATTAGGAAAACTTATTGAAACTTATAATTTGCTATTTGTGCATATAGTTTCCTGTGTGCCCTTTCCCAGCTGTCATTTCTTTTGCCTTTTTCATAGCACCATTCTTTATCTTAAAGTGAAATTAATTTACTCCTTCATTTCTTTTTATCAGTCTTGGCTTTTCCTCATCTTAGATAATTTCTTCCTCTCTGTCTCCGTTTACTCAATGAAATTTCAAGCCTCTTCACTGATGCACTTTTATCTCTGAGCTATTGAATAAATACTCCTTAGATTTGTCACTCATGTGCTCCATTATAATCATCTGTCATTTGGAGTATCATTCCATGGGGTTTTATTTCTTTGCTTTTTATTTTTATTTCCCTGCTGTTTTGCTTCAAATTTTACAATTAGGGGTCACCGAAAGTATCTCATTCCTACCAGTCTTTGGGTTTATCTTTATTGCTCTAAGCAGGCTTACAAGCTGATTAAGACACCTAAAGTAGTATCTTGAGATATGGGAAATACTCAAAACTCTTCATTAACATTTGCTGATTTTTGTTAAATGAAAAGTAATTATGAGTTCCATTGTGTCACACAGGTAGTCATTAGTGTTGAGTGAGTTTTTGGGAAATAAGAGAGCAGATCAGAGCAAGGCTTTAAGCTGTGTACATCTATTTGCGTACAATAACTATAACGACAGCCGAGAGACTCAAATGGTTGCTGGTGCAGGTAATTTTCTATTATTTTTCCCCTTCTACTTTTTTGGGATGCAAGATCATTATGAGCGTATAAATGTAGCAAGACAATGTTGTGCTTCTTTCCAGTGAAGGTTTTGTATTAACTGCACTATTCCAAATAACAGAAAAATAAACATTAATACTGGTGACATTAATACAGGTTTTAAAATGCACTGATCTTGTCCTTTCGGTTTTCCAGAAGATGAATGTTGTCCTGTGACCCACGTTTTTAAGACTGAGGAAGCCTTTGGAACACACCCAGGAACTCCCAAGGGCCCTGGCCTTGCTTCACCTGGAAACAGAGACAGGAGATGAAGTGTGCTTGAGGCTCCCTCACAAGCCTTGGTTCTGTCTATAACAGCTTTGAACTGGATCAGATAAGGAGAACCAGAGAGGATAAGGGTTTCAGCCAAAGAAGCATTTGAGACAAGATAAAGGTGTTGCAGCTGTCTGACTGTCTCAGACCTACAGGGACGTAAATAAATCTGGGGGAGAGGAATGTATCACTGATCAAGGACAAGAAGAATGCAGAATTTATGGACCACAAGGAAAGCCAACTCAGCAACTGTGCTGAAATCAGCTCTGTCTGAGTAAACTGTAATTCCATCAGGTGGAGATCCTGACCACTGGCTCAAAAGAAGAGAAAGACTGCACGCAGGAATAATGTAGCACTGGAAATGAGGGACTCACTCATTACCAATAGAATAGGAGAACTGTGTAGCCAATAAGCACTAATTCCTTTGCTTGCTAAAATGTATAAATAGTGAAGAGTTTTGTATGACATTGGGACCTCCACCGCCAAGAAGCCCAGGGTGAAGAAAGACCAACAGGACTCCACTGGATCCTCACCTATCATCTGCTTAAGCTCTCTCTCTCTCTCTCTCTCTTATTCTCTCCCCTCCACCCCTCTCTTTTCTATTTCTTTCAATCTCTCTCCCTCACACTCATTTACTGTTAAATAAACTCCTTACTATTGACTTTGGCAGATGGTCTCGTTTGCACCTTAATTCGGGCAGAGGCATCTCCTGTAATCGGATCTTAACAGGGTCTCAGAGCCACGCACTGCTTTTCTATAAAGGCAGTGCTCACAACACATCTGTTACTCCATCCACTCTCAACCAACCATGTAAAGCCTGCTTTGCTCTCATCTCACTCGAGAACTTTGAAGCTCTGTTTCATTCTTCTGATCTAGCTGTCTAATGCTTTGCTTTTCCCCCAGAGAATGAGAATTTCATGTGCCAATGGGAGTGATAGGTTTAGCCACAGGGAATGCTGTGTGCAGACAGTACATTTCCCACAGTTTTCACTGACATCTATCACATTTCTTTTCCCTGTACACAATGTTTATTACAGTGGGTCTTTACCACAGGTTTTTGTCAGCTTGCAGAGCTGTTTTTACGGTGCTGCACATCCTAGTGTCACTTCTCACCCAGGACTGCAGTGGAAGTGAGTCTTCCATAAATATCTCAGGGCACAGTAAAAAGCTTGAATGTAACAAAGAGAACATCTGCTAAAATTGAATGTTTATGCCTCATGCTCTATTGTCTATTGTTTCTTGATGAATCGCATTAAACTGCTGAAGTGCTGTGCCTGTGTTAAGTGGGTTTATAACCTTTAATATTTAAAGATTTCTTTAGCTTTTTGTATCGCTGCATTTCTGAACAGAAATCAGGCAGAAGTTGGCTTGCATTTTGACTCCAGAAGGGTGAAAAATCACAGTAAATAAACCTTTCATCACATATTTTGCAAAATACAAGCAAGAAAGGAGAATTTACACAGTGAATGCTTTACACATGCGTTGGTTTTGCAGAAATTATTTATCAGGGAGATTTTCCTTACCTAAAACATGCTACCTTCCATGAGAGCTAAAAGAAATACACCATTTACAGGCCCTCAGATAATATTACAGGGTGGCATTTCAGCTGCCTGTCTGGAATATGAAGGACCTCTGCTGCAGAGACTTGTGGGTTACAAGGAAACACATCTATTTTATGTTCTCCTAATGCACATAAAGTTAAAAATCCATTCCTATTTTTCAGCTCTCAGCTCTTGTTACTGTTGGGGGGAACTCCAATTTTTTTGACCCATCTTTCCTGCCAGTTCCTCCCAGCTTCTCCTCAAGTTCGTGCTTACTGCTACTTTCCAGACAAGTATATTTTAAATAATTTTTATAATTTATAATTTTTTTCTGTTTGTTTTTTGTTTTTTTTTTTTTAAACACCAGTTTGGAATCACAGAAGCTGTAGTAGTTTTGGTGTGATAAATTAGAAATCTCTTGAGTAATAAGACCAAATAGGAAAAATTCTATCAAGTTCAACTGTGTTGGTGTAGGTGTGCATCAGCAATTATCCTCCTAGCTTGATATTGTCAGACTGCTGACAGTAGAAAAACAAGATTGAGGCTTTCTCTTGTGAAATAAGAGATTTTTTTCCCCCTTTTGCTTGCCTACATTTTTCAACTTCTTAATTTTTCAGCATTAGAGTTAAGCTTGATCCAAATTTTGGGTATCAGTAAACATAGCAAGCAATTTCTTTGAAGTGTTAGTAGTCTTAAATACAGTTCTAGATGTTGTAAACTAAGAAATATGGTGTTTTTTGGAATGGATTGCTGATGAAGACAGCAATTTTCCTTTGTTATTAAATATATATATATAATAGATTTAATAGGAATGAAACAATTTATATTTTACTTTTAAAAAAATTCTTATGTAAAGAAATTTTAGGTGGAAGGGGTTTCATGTGAGAAGAGAAGTGAAATGCTTCGTGTGGGTCTTTAAGCAATGGCTTAATGCTTGTTCCCAGGTACCTCATCAATTATATACTCTCCCCTGGAGCTACAAGTGTGTGGTGACTGCCTGGGAAGCAAAGCTGGATAAAGATGTGTCTCCTTCAGCAGTCTGTGGAGCCCAGCAGCTTCCTAAGTGAGGAGCTGTCAGGGACAGGGTTAAGAGTCAGGTAATTCCATACCTCCCTTGGAGGAATGGAACTGAGTTGGGAACTGAGTTCTAGTTGGGAACTGAGACATCCCAGCTGCTTGGTGCAACTCCAGAGGGACCACCGGGTTTCCCCTGCCTGGTCCCAGCCAGAAGTTCTGCTAGAGACGTCTCATCCCTCAGCTGTGTCTCTGCCAGAGAAGGCACATCCATCAAAAAACTTCTAACCATGCCTAGTTGGAAAGTGTTTTCTAGCTTTTAAGGACATTAAACCCAAAGCCCTGGTTTCCGCAAGGGCTATATTGTGTCAGGTTTCAAGCAAATACTCAGGAAAGGAAGGGACCCTCACTGAAAATTTTCATACAGGAACCAAAGGAAGTTATTGTGATATTTAAGAATGAGCACAGATGCCAATGAAAAGAACAAAATATCCAGCACTGAACCTTGACACTGATTGGTTTAGTCGAGTCTGGAACTCCCTTAGTTAACAGAGATTTATTTTTCAGTGGGCTTACAGAAGTGTGAGACAGGAATATTTTCTTCTGTCTAAAATCCCTCACCTATAAAATGCAAATTATACATTCACACCTACCTCAGAGGAGTCTTGTTGGGAGTAATTAGTTAATGTGTGTGAAATCCTTTAAGGTTGTGGAATAAAACTGCAGTGGATAACATACTGTTACATACAAAATGTAAAAGCTAAGTGTGAAATATGTGTTGTCAGTGCAAGGCTCTGCATGAGATCTCAGAAAATTAAGCTGTTTTCATGTTGGCATTTTGGCAAAAATAGCCACAAAATTACTTCAGTTTTGTTGGTTTGGGTTTTTTTTTCAATAATTTGAATCACAGTGGCTCTTCTCTGTAGATGACTATTCTGTGTGTGCTGACTGGGAAGTGATTGTCAGAGGTCTCAGCAGAGTCTTGGACTGCAGCAGCCTCTCCATTAGTTCTGCTGCCTAAACTTAGGCATCTGACTGCCTCTCATGGTAAACTTCTCACTTATTCTCTTCTGTACTAGCTGAGAAACCAGTACTAGGGATAATTTTACTTCTAGTGTTCATAAGAGCCAATTTGAACTGGAAACAAGAAAGAAGTAACTGTCCTCCTAATCTTCTGCAAACTCCTCTCCTGAGTCTGTGCATGTGGAGCCACTCCACAGAGGTCAAGCTGAGCTCAGGGCAAGCAAGATCTTTGAAAACATCACCAGCACCTTGTCACAAGTCTCAACTCTTGTATAATAAATTATTGTGGTTTAGGAACGGTATTCCCCAGTTTAGTGTTCCCACTGAAACACCCCAGAACATGTGCTGCTCACTCACACACCCCCACTCCCCCTGTGGTGGTGTGGAGAGGAGAACTGGGGAGACAAAAAGGTAAAGATCATGGGTAGAGATAAGAGCAACTTACTGGAAACAGCAATGAGATAAGAAAACAAAAAGTACCAACAATGAGTATTGACAAACTTCAAGTTAAATTTTTATTTCCTTCTAAAATTCCTTGCTATCCTGCAATTAATACCAGCCTGCTTTCTTGAGGTGGAGGCACTCCCATGTGCAGATGGAACAGTGTCAAAGGCACTCCTCTGCCTTATTTAACGTTTTGAGGACAAATTTCCAATTCTTTCTGGAGGTCTGGCAGCACATTTGCAGCATGATTTTGTCTGTTTCACTGACAGTTTTTCTTTTTCCTATTGCTAAAGAAGGTTGCTTTATGCATAGTCTAATTATTTTTCTTTCAAAACCTAGCAAAATAAGGTTTTATCACAATTTATCTCACTACCAATCCATACTGCAAGAAGTTGCTAGGTCAGAATTTTTAGTGGTATGTTCACTGGCCTGTGAGGGAATTGATGCAACTTGTATCGAGATGAAGTAGCTAAAAGATTTGGCTCTTTTTCAAGTGAATCTGCAAAATTCATTAGGGCCATCGCACATCCCTGCTGTTGGCAGAGATGCAGAGAGAATACGACAACTAATGAAAAAAAGAATCCTGACTGGTTTCTGGTAGCAGGAAGAGGAAAGCTGGGATCTGAGATACCAGAACACTTGCTGTGGCAGAAAATGCTCCAAGGACCAGGCAGGAGTAACCAAGGAATAGATGCCAGAGAGCTCATGACTGTGAATTCTCTCTCACCCACCAACAGGACGTTTTTCATCCAGAAAGGTGCTACCTCAGGCAGTTTCAAAGCCTTGTGATTTTTGCAGGTGTTTGAATCTGGATTATATCTGCACCCTCTAAACTAATAAGCCCTCTGAAAGATTTTTACAAGAAGTTTGTTCTCTATCAACAGCTTGGATGTCTTGATTGCAGAGAACCTGCTGTTTGCTGAAGCTAGAAGCTCTTTCTCTGACTTGAAAGGTTTTCTAGGCATCAGTGATAAAAAACACAGTGATTTCTTTTCTTATTTTATTGTATTTTTGGTGTGTCAAGTGCCAAGAAAGAACATGATCCAGCTGTGTCAAGAGTTTACCTTACTCTGTAAATATAGTCTCTGTGCATTGATTTCCTTGATAGGTCTTTACCTGCCAGGGAAAAATAGTTCTGCCATGAAGCTTGGGCAAAGGTTGCTATCAAAAGTGTAAATAGGCTGCTTTCTTTAGCAGTTTGGTCTTTTGCAAACAGAGAAATGTGTCTTAAACCAGGCTCTAAAGCAAATTCCAGTATCTCTAAGTGTAGTTTTCTTGCAGGGTGGAATTAGAAGGCAGCCTCCTATGTATGTTCTCTTTGATTATATTGATCTAGAAAGTTCCTCAGTAAGCCTGCCTGAATGAAACTGAGAGTCTGCCAAGTTTTCTGGCTGAACAGTTTTAAGTTGCCCGCCTTCTGGAAGCAGTGCTGGAATCAGAAGTCCTGCTGTGATGGTCACAGTCTACCAGGTCACTTGTCTGGGTTGCATGCTAATCAACTCAACCTGAAATGCTGATGTCGTTAATATAATCCGTGTCACTCATGATGGTTGTCTCAAATGCAAACACCTTATTTCTTGTCACAGAATAGATTCACCTCCCAGGAAAAATAAGACACAAAAATAAGACTAAGGTATCAGTCAGACACTTTTATCTCATACCATTAGCACATCAAGCTTTTACAGTGGGGGAAAACAAGTTCAGCTTTCCCTTTACTCTGCCGTGCTCTCTTGTCCTCTTCCTAATTTTCAGGTTTTCTTTCCCTGGCAACTCTCATTCCACCTACATGAGACTTCGAGTGAATCTAATAAGCAGAGTCTAAGTGAAGTGACTTTCAGCTTCAAAGAGCAACAATTTGTGCTGTATAATCAGCAATGAGAACTGAGTTTTGGTTTTATTTTGTTTTTCTTCTTCTTCTTCTTACAGTTTAAAAATAATTAAACTGTTTCGAACTTTTTTATTAAAGACTTTAAAGTATGGAACTTATATGCCAATCATGCTTCATCTTTGAATGAATTTTTAGGACAGGGTTTATACTGAAAGCGCTGATGAGACATGACCCACCCCAGTGTGCAGAGTGTGACTCCAATCTCTGCCTGAACTAACAATGAGATTGAACATTTGGTCAAATGGGGTTATTTTGTCTGCCATAAACTCCAACTAGATAAGGCTTGAGTGTGCAAGCGTGAGGGGAAGACATCTAGTAGACCCAGGGAGAATTCTAGTTCTGGAAAAAATAAAAATCCCATATAGACCTTGTATATAAGTATGAGCTCATGACAAAATCAGTTTCCCACTAATACAGATGAATAAATCAGACTCATGCATAGGATGATGTGTTTTGAACTTTGTCATCTCATTGGCACACCACAGAAGTAATGAAGGCTGTTTCTTTGGCGCGCTGTAAAACAAGGAGAAGTGAGGCTGCAATCAAGTCCTGGCATTTCAGCTGGTGTTTGTGCAAAATGAGCAAATAACCCTGGTCAGTCTTATACACTAGACATTGCTCAAAGGTAAGAGAGTTAAATGTAAGAGAACCTCCCTTCCATGAAGCAAAACCAAGGCAATTGCCAGCCTGAAATATAAGGAGAGAAGGTTTGGAGGACAGTAGAAAAGTCAAAAACTCTTTCCAAGGCCAAAATGCACACTCACTTTGCAATCTTATCCTGCATTGTTATCAGAAGGTTGGAGTGTGGTAGAAGAGCTATGACAGAGAGTGATTATTTGTCATAGTGGTTTGGGCACATTCTGTTACTTCAACAAGGAGAAAAAGACCAGGATAATTCTGAAGAATGATGTAGCCTCCATGGCCCAGCAGGCGAGCTTCTCCGGGAGAGCTGAGGAGTCTGTTTTTTTCAGTTGTTTGGGCTGACTGACTGCATCTTGAGCACAAATAGCTTCTCAAATGGAGTGGTAAAAGTGTGGAGATTTGTGGGCTGGCTGTTTATCAACTCTACCGGCTGCAATCTAACAGAACAGCCATAAAAAAATAGTTTGACAAGTGGAATTCTCCACCCATTCATTGTCTCTGTGAGATATTAAATTTATGGAAACAGCTCCTTTGAATGTTTTGTTCCTCTGAAAGCTGCCCTTTTCAAAGACTCATACAACAGTTCAGATGAGTTTCATTTTTCAAATGAATTTAATATTTCAGTATTTCTGCTTAATCTGGAATAGAGAAAAGAGAATATCTAATATTTGAACATCTGTAATCTGAAGTTGATTAAGTCTCATGGCTAATGTGCACTCTTAATGCCAGGTGAAAGGGGAAACTGGCACCAGCTGGTTGCACTCCACACTCCCTTTTGCCATCTTCAAGTTGATGTACAGGATTTACGTATTATTTATGCAAAAAATTATTTAAAGTTATTTTCACAAGCGACAAAAATTAGGAATTTTTCTTCTCTGGTTGCTGCCACTTTTTAAGCAAATGAATATTTGTTTCAATAAATGCTTTCAGAAAAAAATTTTCTTCTAATAGTTTGGAAGCAGACAGTGTCCCAGAGTGAATTGAAGTGTGTCAGATCTAGGTTGTTCTCCTTTTTTCCTGCTGTTGATTCTTTGAATCCACTTTGGCAGCTCACTCTCATTCCCTTTCCCTCCTTTGAAGTACCAAGATGCTACAGTGGTCTGATACCTGTCTGTGGAAGGGAGGTTGGAGAGTGGGGAAGGAAATCCACATCGTTCTTCGGTGAAATGCCTGGGAATTTGGTGTGGTATGGAGATCTGACATAGGAATTTCTGTGAGTATTTTATACGGTTACCTACGTTTTTATCACTGACATACTGCTGTACTATAATATCAATATATTTTATAATGGTTTTTTTTTGTTCAGTTTCTCCAGTATTGGCCCTCTAAAAACAGTTCTCACAGGATGAAGTTCCCTTCACAGAAACTGGGTTATCAGGGCTTATTTCGGAAGTACCAAATTTCCCACAGATCTGTAAAGATATTTGTGGATTAATTTGCATTTAGACAGCCCTCTCCTGTAGATTAAAGGTAATTTTAGAGAGGTTCTCCTTTTGTTTGTCTTTATGGTTAGTGGAGAATTTGACCTTTTTTTTTTCTTTTTTTTTTGAAAGTAGAAAATGCTCATAGCCTAATGATCCTTTCCTGCTGAACTCTTGGGGTGATAGTGGGAGAAAAGAAGGCCAGCTGTGCTAAGGTGTGGAACTACCAAATAATAATAAAAAAGAGATGGAGAGCTAATGATAGTTTCCTGAGGTGATTATTAAGAGACCTCTTCTACGTGCTTTGCAGAGGAATTAGACTAAAGGCCAGGTTTCTGGTGTGTTTCAGCAAATATCTGTATTAGCAAGGGTAGCTCTTGATTTGCAAAGTCAGACTTGTGCCTCAAAGAGGACTGGTAAACTAAGGGATGAATTCCAATCACTATAATCAAATCCACTTAAGACTAATCTTGTCCTTAACATTAGTACTGTTTAAATCTGTAATTTTCTTTCAGGATATGGGAAAAGAAAGTGAAATACAGCCTAAAGACCTTATGCAACATTTTAAGACATAATTTATGTAAACTTAGGAGTTTATTTTTGCCTCTTAAGGCTCTGTTGACCATATTACAAGTACTTTAATAGCTTTAAAATCTAAGGAAATTCTACATTTTCTAACCCTTTAATACCTTTGAAAAGCTATCAAGAAGTGACACCTTTAAGACGACATACTGTGAATATGCTTCATATTAATTAAAACATTTGTTACCACACTTTTATGATTCAGCATTTTTATTTATAAGTAATTCAGGATAAAAAAAATTATGAGAGCATCTTCGTGTAAATAAGAATAAAAAATCATCAAGAATAACGACAAAGGCTATTGGTAGATTTTATTTTGTCTGTGTCTAATAATGGATCCTTCATTCTTTTACGCAGGCTGAAGACACAAAATGCACTTTAACTTTGCGACTCCAGTTAAATCAAGGTGCAGATACAATTCCTTTAAAAGAGGTTTCAGGTAAAAATCTCTGTCTCTTGTATCACTTAACTGAATTATCAGTACAAGTTGTATCTGAACACCTCCGTTCAACATCTATGTCAGTGGATGGTAGATTATTTTTCCAGCAACAAGCTTCCAGCAATACTACTGAACTGTACCATTCAGAAGTTGGAAACCATATATCTCTATTTCCTCCTCAAGAAAAGTTGTGCTGTTTCACTTTTTAAAATTTTGAATTGAATTGCTTTGTTTCTAGTCTGCTCATTTTCAAACTGTTTTATTAGGGAGTGTAGAAATGGCTCCTTCAAACTCTACACTTCTTTTCTGAGCCATGTGTTACCTGATGGATGTCCTGTATGGTCCCATTATTTATAAAATGTGGATTTGTTTGACTGATTCTTTTCTACCTGACTTCTATTGTCTGATTTCTATTTGACCTAAATGGTTATTAAAGCAGATTTATTGTTCTGCCTTTCAATTATCTCCCCAAATATGCAGAGCTGGGTTTTGGTTGGGGTTTGGGGCTTTTTTTGGCTTTTCAGGGGTGTTGACAATGATCAATAGCCTTCATTTTATTCAGATTAATTTTCAGTACTTTTCTCTGTCATTCATAATTGAGTTCCACTATCAATATTCTTCAGGCATATTGAGTAAGAGCAAGACTGCATTGCCTATGGTACTTCTGTAACTACATGTGTTTATACTGAACCATGTTTCTTTCCAATCCAGCCTTCGAAATACTCTTTTGGGTGAACTTTTAAAAAACTTTACAGAGATACTTTTTGGTTTTTTTTCTTTTCCTTCAGCTGGAAAAAACCTTTACTTAATGAGAAATCTGATTTTCAGGTTTGATCTGGTAAGGAGGAATTGCAGGGCAACACTGATCAGCAATATCAGGAGAGCAAGTTACTTCTTTTTGCAAAATGCTTATTGGAAACCTTTTTTTTTCTTGTGACTTTGCACTCTGTATTGAAGTAAAGTTTATGTAAAATTTATTCTGTGTTCTAGGTTGTTTTTTTAAAAACTATTTATTCTGAGCAATTCTTTTCAAGGATAGCTTCAGAACAGATACCTTGCTCTGTATTTGATTGTTTTTCTTTTTCCCAAAGAAGGAGATTTATATTTCTGCACAGATTTTGAGTTTTCATATAGCCTAATTGCTGCAAACACCACAAAAAGAAGAAAGGTTTTAGAGCACAACTACAACGTTATTTATCTCTGACATGGGCTCAGGCACTTCCTCTCAGTTCCTTGGGAAGTGTCCCTTCACTCTGATTATGATGTGCAGCTCCACAGACTTGAGGAAGATGCAAAGAGGTCAGTCCTGCATCAGGGGTTTGTTTCAGTCATCTCCTAAAATGGCACAATAATTGTGTTTTGTGCTAATGAGTCACCCTTCTGGCTGTTGGTTACTTAGCACTCAGGCAACACACAAATCATGAGCAAAAGCAATCAGTAAGTAAATACGGGATGAAAAGAAATGACTGTGAGCGTTTTGATTAAAAGGTCAAGTGCAAAGCAGATATGATGACACATGGAAAATATTTTTTCTAAAATAAATAAACAATTAAATTGATTCCCTAGCCTTCATTATAATGTTGAAATAACTTAAGCTAATTATGATAAATGAGACTAAACGTGGTGTGCCTCCTGAGTAAAGATATTCATACAATTTTCTCGTGACAAGACCCAGTGTCAAATTTGCCAAAGCCATTAATCACCACAAAGATGTGTTGTTACCTCTTGCTGATGGGCTTAGGGGTATATATACATATATATATANTATAAAAAGTTGAGCATATATCTGTTTTTATATATACAACTCTAATGTCACTGCAGTGCAAAGTATTTTTGAATAAATGTTTTTTATGGGGGGCAAATTGTTATGTCTTCTTTAATCTGGTTGTGGGATACAGCTGAAGTGTATTAACTTTAATTAACTTTACCTTAACAACCAACATACAAACCAAAGGAGTAACCCATCACAGAAATATGTCATGGTTATCACTTACTTAGGAAGATGTATCTGTGATCATGAAATCTGTGGGGGATCTGGGTGATCTAACTGGGACACAGAAGTTGTTCAAATATACTCTGGCATTTACAACTCCAGGCATTTTTATTTAGTACTGTAAAGAAAGGTAGTTTCAACATAAACCTTGGAAAATAATTCTGTTGCATGTCATGGTCTTTACAGTCCATCTCCAGAGTGCTTAATACACCTAAGAAACACTGAGAAAGATAAGGAAGGAAAAGCAATGGAGAGTTAAATACTGAACATTGGAAAGCCTTGTATTGATCTGACAGCAGGTTTAAATTTTAAGTAGTTGATAGAGTAAACAGTAAAGCAAAATTCATTAATCAGAAATATGGAAGAACAGTACTTGTGCTGAAAATGGGATGACCTGTGGTTCTGAGTGTGCTGAGACAGGTAATTCCCCCTTAGAATTTCTGAAAACTTAGGTACACCACTGCATAGTGCTTCTGCTGTGACTGTCAGGGTAGGACAATAATAAAGCCTCCCAGGGATACAAGAGCAATATGCACCTTTGAACATACATAACACCTGTTTATATTTGCTACAATTTAAATACTTCTCCGTATAGCCACTTTTTGTAATATTAATAAAGAAATACAATTAAATAATTTTTAAATCAAAGTCGATGTGACTTGATCTATGTAACATTCTTCAGTGGATTTTTGTAGCTGTGTTGTCAAGCATAATTGCATTTCACGTTACATTTATTCAAGGTATCTGCTAGGTTATGTGATAAAAACTCTTCTGTACACCCACACTGGAGCTCAGAGAGACAATGGCAGAAGGGGGAGACCAAATAACACCTTGGACTGCTTCCAGGCCCATCACTGTGGTGTGGGTTATATTATGGGATGCAGGAGAAAAGCAGTTTTGGATTGCACAGGACTTATTTGGGGATGTTTAAGGCAGAAACCTTTGGAAAGGATGCATTTTTATAATTCCACTATCAGCTTGCAGAGTTTAAGGTAAGGACGCTTAACTGGATAAAATGCACATTTTTTAATTTCTTCTATTGTTTGAGTCCACTTTATTTAATTTCCTGGTAGAAATTTCAAAATGACTAGTATTTCTTCAAGGTTCTGTTTATTTACATGGAATCCCACAACTGGAATATACTACTATTTTAAACTCTGCTTTTGGCCCTTTATTTTGGTGCAGGAAGGATTAAAATTGCTAACACATGAACACAAGAAACTGCATTTCATTTGACTCATGTTCTCCAAGGTACTTCAATACTTAAAATTATAGCTCAGATTTCAGCAAAACTTTGAAAATCACCTACATGGCACTGATGAATTTAAAAGGGAGATATGAAAGCACTTTGTACCTGATTTTTTTTTTAAATGTAGCCATTCTGTCCATAGATATCTTTGAAAACCTGGATCTGAGGCGTTTTTCAGATTTGTACTCATATTGCCTACTGAAGTGCTTTATCTTTATCTCTCCTTGAAATGATAGCGTAGAAGGGAGCTCAGGCATTATGAACATAACATTTGACCTGAAAGGACCAAATCTCCATGTTTTTCTTTTCTTCTTTTTTCCTTTTCCATTTTTTTTTTTTTTTTTTTTTTTTCTTTTTTTTTTTTTTTTTTTTTTTTTTGAGCTCAATTTCTTCTTTTCTTTTTCATGGGTTTTGTTTTGCGTCCAAATCATGATATATGCTCCTGGAGCTTCATGGAAAAAGTATTTTCCAGGTCCAAGGCCCCTGTCATAACCTCCAGGCTCGTCTGCTACTGCTTTTACTTGGCTTCTTAAACAGCTTTGGTGTGCTGTAGTACAATAACTGTGTGCAGTTCTCATCGCTGCTGTTTTTCCACTCTCCCTTGGGCTTCTCTCAGGTTTCCCAGAGCAATATGCATCAAACGGTGCCTTTGCTCTTTCAAACACTGTGTGGGGTTTTTTTATGGTACAGAGATAAAACTGGTTTCATCAGGCTATAAACACTTTTATATTATTAAAACAACTTGGGAAACCTTGGTTTCGGCTCATGAAATGTCTTGGAGTGACCTGGTCTACTTTGAGCAGTGTAATTTTGCTCAGATAGCATGTTAACGTAGTTTGAGGAGGTTAAAGGAAACATTTAATCTTTCTCTGTTGTTTACTTGCAAGCGTTTTATTATGTTTTTTACTGCTTCTGGGCTTATAAATCAGCTTGTGTCCTCTTGACCTTCCTGTGGAGAGATGCCCTCCCAGTCCACATCCTTTTGTTGGACCTGGAATGTTTGTGGCCTTTGACCCAAAATCTCTTCAGAGATACCTCTCTTAAATTACATTTTCTGCCCTGATGGTTTTATTTTCCTCTTATTCTTGACCATTTTTTCTCCTCTCTAAGACTCCCTCTTTCTCTGAAGTCCTAGCCAGCAGGAGCTCTTTCTGCTGGGCCATAAACAGCTCCTTGTCAGCTGTGTTCCCCAAAGAGAAGGAACCAAAGCACACCAATTCCAGCCTTTGTGGGTTCATCAGTGCTTTTTCGCTCTGTTGTTGCAGGTGCTGATTTTCTGCCACCAGCTGAACCCCTGTGACTCCTGGGCCACCCCCCCCAGCCCTGCAGTTGATGTTTGTAGTGAAATGATCTTTTTTTTCTTCTGACTGTGTCTGACATTCAATGTTCTGGACTGGGGTCATGTGGTCTGGTGATGAATGCTATGGGAGGTGTTTGGGATCAGCCCTTGCCCCAGAATCCTTGCCAGCAGGTATCAGAACTGAGCTCAGGTGTTTTAGGAGTCAGACCAAAGCACAGAGTCACACAAAATGGCTGAGGTTGGGAGGGATCTGTGAGGGTCCTCTGGTCCAGCTACCCTGCTTGAGCAGGCTCATCATGAACAAGTTGCCCAAGACCACGTTCCTTTGGCTTTTGAGTATGTCCATGGATGGAGACTCCACAATCTCTCAAGCAACTGTGAAGAAACTTCTTCCTTTTGGTTGTGTCATCAGCTGTGTGATTGCATTTTGGTGTGATGGTGCAAAGGGGGAAGGTGCTGCTGTCTATCACCTCCCCTGAAGGTGGTCTGCAGCACAGAGGATGCCTTACTGGATTTCCCACCTCTGTCGCAAGAAGCCCACACTCAATTGTGAATTTGACTGCAGGTTCCTCCTGTGTCAATTGTGGTGCCACATCCCATGGCAGGGCAGGAGGGGTTCCCAGCCACACACACACCACCCTGGGAATGGCCTCTGCCCTCTGTTCAGAGCCTGAACATGGATTGGATGGGGCCATTTCCGTGTCCTACATCCCCATGTCACCTTTTTGGTCCCCTGCAGGGAAGGGTAAAAGCTGCTGTTCTGGAAGCTCAGAGGGAGCCATGGCTTGGGCAGCACCTCTGTCCTAACCCCACCATGTGGCTTTGTCCTGCCCTTGTGTCCTTCCCCATGGGGCAGGGCTGTGCAGGCTGTGGCACACTCCAGGAGAAGCTGGGCAGGGGAACACAGCTCCCCAGCTGGGCTGAGATGTCCCTGTGCCTGGGGGCAGCTATGGGGCATAGCTGCCTGATGAGAGGAGAGGCAGATTGGGGCTCATCCAGCTCTCTCCCTGTCCCTTCCCCCTGCACAGGACAAAGGGACCCCGGGCAACTTGTCTCCCAATTTAAAATTATATTGAATGTGTGAGACATTAAAATATATAGAGAAAAAACTGAGGAAACATTGTAATTAAATATTTACTGTATATGACTGTATCTTGAAAGACAGCTGGTGATGAAATCAACAGGCCATGTTAAAACACTTTTTCTTCCCTCTTGAACAAGAATATTTTAAATAAACATTGAATTGTGAAATGAAATATACTTCCTATTCAGTTGAATTCCCTATTCATCAGACATTTCACCTACCACGCCTTGCACCTCATAAACAGGATCAAAATTACCATCTGCTAAATCAAAAGCAAAAACCATTGGAACAAGTACATTCCCTAGAAAACCAAATCAATATTAAATAAAATACTTTCAGAGCCCAAAAATCATCTGCTTTTAAATTACTTTTGTTCAAATATAGAGCTCTTTTGTATTCAAGGATAACTGTATTTATTCATATGTGTACACATGCTAAAATATGAATATTTATCTTTCAGTTGTCTCTAGAGATAACCTAAAGCAGCTTGTTGTGGTTCTAAGACTGTCTGATACATCTTTTTTAACACTTAATAACTTGTAAAGGCAACAATATATTTTGAATAACTGTACCAAGGTATTCACTTGCTCAGTTTTAGCTGACATAGTACTGCAGACTTAAAACACAGAACATTGCAATTTCTTTTTTCCTTTAGTCTGTATTTGCATAGAATGCAATAGGACGATTCTTTATTACTTTTCAATTGATATCAGAGAGTATAATGAAGAGGTTTGTCTTTCAGATCAAAATTTCCCTTAGCTCTACAGTACAGTTTTAAAGTGTTTGTAGCATCACCATTAAAGCTGCATTCTGTGACAAGCTTTTCTTTAATAAAAAAGCACCTAAGTGGTTTAATTTGAAAAGAAGGTTCATCCAGGTATTGTTCCTACTGAACACTATAAACTCTTGTGAAATTCAGTATATCTACTGTTTATCTATCTTTTTTTTTCTGAGCCGTGTGCTCTGCTGTCCTTGTTCACACTGCAGAGTTGAGAGTTCAACAACTGTGGGGTTTTTAAATCATAAGTTTCTTTTGTAATTGTACACTACATAAAAATAAACAAATAAACACATAAAAATATACAAAAAAAATAAGACCACTGCAGAACAATTGCATGATATATAAAAGAGCTTCTAAGTAACACACAGGAAGATTTCATTCCCAAAACAAGATTAAAAGTCACAGAAGAAATATTCCCAAATATCTGGTGGCTCATCTACTTGATGCTTAACTTTGACAGGGACTTTCTCTTTAATAAAAAATGTAATGAATCCTTTCCTGCTTATTTGATTTTTAATTTCAGTCCTTCACCAAGACCATTTTTAAACATGTGATTTCCTTATCTAAGCTGTCATTTTAGAGAAGCACACTTTCCTCTGGGCCCATTACACTATCTAGTAAATCTGTTTGTATGCATCCTTTTTCATAGAATGTATCCTTCCCACCACTGACATAGAGATTCAGGGACTTATTTGGACAGTATAAGTGTAATGAATTGAAGTACAATATGTATTTTTTAAAACAGGCTGGCTCATTAAGTAGTAAAGTTTTTTTTGTTTTGTTTTGTTTTGTTTTGTTTTTTTTTTTTATATTAAGTCCTTTAGGTAATTTAGAGCTTTTTAGAACATTTCGTTAATCTCTAAGGAATTCAGCAAAACACAATTTGCACATAAAAAAACTCTCATAGAAATCCTGGGTGGTGATCTCTCTCTCTCTGAAACCAGCAGTGGGTCATAACTGAGGAACTTTGTCTCCCTAATGTCCGTATCCACTTGGCTGTTTGCCTTGCTACCCAAGAGCCTAATTTGGGGTTGATGTTATTATTGCTGGACCTGCTCCATGAAAGTTGTGTCCTGCTGTCCTTGCTGAGGAGCGGTGACTTTGACAGTCTTGTTGAGTGGACATTGCAGCTTTGATATTTCCAACAGGGGATAGGGGCTTGGAAGGATACTGCCAGACATCTGTTCATGTGCAGCTCTGGAGCAGACCCTTCTGCCTGCCCAGTTTTTACATAATGCTCTGAAGGCGCATTAAAGAAATTTCTGGGAGGATGTAATAAATCTTAGTCAATTTAAGTGCCACACTCAAGGCAACTTCTTCTCTAGTAAAGACGAAAATAGCACAAAAGGCTACAAGTGAAAATTAGTGCCTCAAAACAATATCAGTTTGCTGTGTTACCTTTTGTTGCCTTCCTGTAAAACCAAAACCTGTGTTTACAGGAAGTGTTAAGAATTCCCAGATTGGGTTTTGGTGTTCTGCTGCCTGGGGAAGAATTATAGTGGTGGAGAGAGTTTAATTCTGCTTCTTCTGAGTATCTGCTTCTTGATAAAGGGGTTCTGTCTGGACAAAACGTTACTCTGAATAGATTTGTCACTCTTTCCCTGGCAAGCAAGATGTGTGGCCTTGGAGTTCTCCTAAACCACAATCAGGACTGGTGATGAGAATTTGACCCCCTTTCCTTCAGCCTCATTTCTTTCTTTCTCTACAAGATGTACTAAAATTGTGCAAGAGTCCTGGTTTTCTTCTAGCAAAGTCCATCTCCTTCGTATGAGGAGATGTAAGATGGATGCAGGGCAACTCAGAGGCCCAGGCTGGTAAAGGGGAGTCAGAGTTCTTGGCAACATTGCATATTTAAACCTGCTCCACAGGCAGGATTAAATCAGATAACATTTGGAAGTGAACAGCAAGTCAGAAATATAGTTTCTTAATAAGCCAGACTGCTTGTGTAAGGTTTTTAATAGTCTGCTGAAGATCCTGGAGTAAATTAAGACAAGCAGTGTTTTGAGCAGGACGTTGACGCAAGTTATTTTGTTCAGCAGTAGCCCAAACCCTTGAAGTCAGATGCAGCCTTCTACAAAATTAATGGCATGTATCTCATATATGGAATCAAAATTATCATCTGCTAAATCATATGCAGATAAATAGGGTAGCACTATCCACTTTTTGCCTCTAATGTTACCCTTTCCCTGAAATGATACATAATTTTGAGAAAAATAAAGTCAAGTACATTTCAAATAATGGGACATATACTCGTAGCTGCGAGAATACACTTATTGGAAGAAATGATCAAATTAAAATGATCCCTAACTGTAGACTCTAGGATATTTACTAATAAAGGGGAAGAAATTCTACCAATACCCAGCATACTCAGATCTTGATCAGTTTTAGCAACCTTGGAATTTTACTGCTTCTGAACAGCACATTTCACCTGTGTTTGTGAGTCAGGCATTTGGAAGCAAGCGTTGCAAAATTAAAAGGAGGAGAAAAAACAATATTGAAAAAGTTTGATCAATTCCACATTTGATCTTCCTTCTGAGCAGAAGGCTGAAGATGCCCATAAATTAAAATAAACTTGACTGGATACCATTGCTGCTAGTTCTAAATTAACAGATGAGAAATCTGCTGCAGCAGCATCCCTTCTGATACCACCTAATTTAAATTAATTGCCTGTCTGTGACTCCAAATCAAAAATTAAGAATCAGACCAAGCCTGCAGTATTAATATTGCACCTAACTTTTTAATCCTGGAAATTGTTCTTCCAGAGCTCAGCTTCCAAGGACAACTGCTATGAGGTTCTGTGCCAGCTGTGTATGTGCAATGGGAATATTGATTCTTCTCCACCTCACCGAGCTGCTCTAAAATCTTTTGGCATTAAACTCTGCATATACGTGCTATACAGACCAGAGAACTCAACCTGTCAAAACATAAATTACAGCTTCCTCAGTGATTTTATAATGTTGTATTTGGTTTCAAAGTGAGGATATCCTGGGTTTCATAATCCGTATGCTCATGATCCAGGTAGGCATTGATGAGAGTTACAGGTTATTTCCAGAGAATATCTCGAGAATGATACATAACTGTGGAGCAAGTTTCTAGGGAGAACATACTCACATTGAAGGAACTTATCCCAGTTGTCCCGTGTGAGTTCAGTACAATGAAGTCCACGGCTGGGGTGAAGGTATTGATCACCATCTCAGTGGTGGATCAGGGAATGCATTTCGCTAGTGGTGTGTGTGGCTTGCTTGGTTATGGATTTGATTTAATAAGTAAGGGATCTGAATAAGTTGGTTGTGACTTTGATACAGTGTACAGCATCCCTAATTTGATAGGTCATTAATCTGCCAGGTTTAACTAAATAACAAATTGCAGCTTTTTTCAGCTCCAGAAATAAAACAAGGTGGAATCTGTGCGCTCTCAACCTGCTCATTCTCAGTAATTACATCGTTCGGGTGACCTAAGCTTCTACCTTGGGACTCATTCCTTAAAATAACACCTTTAAAAGCAGGTATTCAATGCTAGGTGGAGTTACATGAGATTTGCTGGTCAGCAACTCTGTCCTTAAAAGCAGCCCAGTATTTCTAAGAATGCCAGCACACACACCCTGCTGAGTAGGTGTTCCTAAACCCACAGCTTTCTCAGTTTCTCTGGTCCTACTTTCCTTACCAAGATAGGATGCAGATTTGACAGCAATAATGTTTTCATATAGACCCCTGAGATCTGAAAGGTGGTTGATTTTCTTTTAAATAAAATTTCAGTAGTTTTGTTAGAACAGTTAAATGCATACATGGCTACTTGTTTGAAAGAACCTCTGATTTCTCTGACCAGTAAGAGTTCATCTTTGTATGCACAGCTGACCATGGCTGATGATGATACTTCTAAATATCAGGTAGTAACTTTAAATCCTGACCAAAAATCCAGTGCAGCAGTGATCTGTTCAAGGGATTGTCACCCAAATTTTTATGGTACTAGCACAATGAAAGTATAACATATTTGGAATTTCTGAAAGGTTCCAGAGCTTTCCACTTAAAGTCACTCTTCCAAACAGTCTTCAAAAATATTCCAGCCAAAATTGCTCTAGCAAAACTTTGACAGTTCAAAGAATTTGTATTTTCTTGAAAACTAAAAGATGGTGACTAATGACTTTTCTAAATATTGATGAAAATGATGAAGGAGAAAAGAGTCAAAACTCATCCATATATGATGTTTAATATCTCCTAGCAGAAAAAAATGAATATTTTTATCTGAAGATCATGAGTGACTTCTAAGATTATGGAACTGAACAAATATCCTTCATTTTTAATAAATTATCTCTCTTATTTTTTTGTTGTAACCTAATGAGGTATTATCAGTAATTGGGATAGATATTGAAAGAATAGCAGTAATGCTTAATAGTGGCTGTCTCCTCGCATTAAAAGAGGTGGTCTAAATTTTGTACAGCTAAACATGCACAGTGTGTGCAGAAATAGAGAAAAATAAGCTAAAAGAGGTAAGTATAGAGAAAATCTAATTCAAGGATGAGCATCTAACAAGAAAGCCGAATGGAAGACACCCACTTTCTTTATACTCTTTTTTGCTGGCTAACTGCTTTTTCTAAACTGTCTTTAAGATACAGATTTAAGTGCACTTTAATTTAGTGAGGGAGCAGGAGTGCATTTCATTATTCTGGGAGAGATTGATCAAAACAAACAAATACTGTACTGAGATACAAGTAGAAAGCTGGGGGTGGAGGAGGGGCATGACTTGCAGATAAAATGGCCCAAAAAATTTAGAAATGTAAATTCAGTTAGGGGAAATGCATCCCTGTGCCGAGAGCTGGGAGAAGCCCTAGGCACCCTTCAGGCCTTCTTAAGCCCTCTGTGAAGGCTAATTAGCTGCATAGCATGAATTTTCAATTCCAGATAAATATGCATTTTACAAATAGTTTGCAGAAACAAGAATTATTTATTGGACGTGTTTGTGAATAATTTGAAGTCTAGGATGAACACTGTCGTTTTAAAAATCCATTTACAGACAGTTTACAAGTGGGTAGGGAATAAAAAAATCAAGCTTAAGAAATATTTGTTTAAAAAAACCCCTAACTTTCCTAGCTGTGAAAAAAAGCTCAAATTTGTTTCATGGTAGGGAAAATGAGGACTTGTACTTTCTGGGGGGAGCTCTTGGCTGTGCCAGAATAAAATTTTTATTGTTTTATTTTTTGGATCAGAGTATGTTTTCCCTCTTGGGGAAAGGAGTGCTCTCAGTTTTGGGGAAGTGTGTGGACCAAGTGGGATTTTCTTGGTGTGGCATTCGAGGGGAGGGCTCCATATTCATTCTCTTCCCCTACGGAAAAGTTAGTAAGTGTTTGACTCCACAGAATCTAAAAGTAGTTTTATAAAAATGAAATGGCATGAGGATATTCACTTAATTTTTCCTTTTCACATGCCCAATGAAGAAAAACTTTATAGCTCCCTAGTGTTACGGGGTAGATGTCAGAATGTACACACAGCCTGAGCTTTGAGGAGAGGAATAAGACCAATATACGCCCTTTCAGGATGAATACAGGGCAACTGGGCGGCTCATTTTTCCATAAATTAGCCCGAAAGCAGCTCTTCTACTTGCAGGTACTTATCCTAATTTCTCACCGTAATTAATTCATGGCTCGTTTGTACTCATTTGTCCTTGTGCCAATATTCTACTGGTTGCTTAAGTAATTTTTCTCTCCCTTCATGTTTACATACCCAGATATATTTATAGGGAACAGTCATATCCCTTCTTAGCTATTGTTTTGAGAAGCTGAACAAGCCAAGCTCTTTTAATCTCTGCTTGTAAAATAAATTATCATTTATTTTGCTTGAGCACACTTGTTTACTAGGAGGTTATTTTTGTTCCAGTCTGCACTTTAATTATTCCTAGAGTTTCTTATTTGTCAGGAGCAAACAAAAAAGAAAAAAATTGAAAAATAAAAAAAAAAATAAAAATCAGACAGTGTTTTTCTGTACCAAAGCAGGTCTGGGACCCACAATGACATATGTAAAAATGACAGCTGGATAAACACATGCAGAAGCTGATACTCTTATATTGCTGGAGTGCATTTGGGATGGACTCTTAATACATAATGGTACAGCAAGTGTTAGAAGGTAGCATTTGCAAAATCCTACCAGGAAATGTCAACTCAGGAAAACAGTTCCTTTTAAAAGCTAAACTAAATAAGTTATATCTTTTGTGTAAGTTCATCAGGGAAAATGTCTGGATTGTCTAACTGTAGAGACTACTTGCTGCAGATACAAAATTTTTTCCTTGCTGTATGTTAAGTTTATAATGACTTGGTGCGAATGAAGAGGATTATTTCCCTTCTGGTTGATATTCCAAAACTTGTCTTCTCGTAGACATGTTTTGTCCCAGAGAGTGACTTGATTGCAATAAAAGGCCTAGTGTAGAAAATGTTAATGAAGAAAATATCTGTTTTGGTTTGTAGTCAAAAGTGCTTTTTTTGCTATAGGTAAGATGAAAACAAAACATTTTCTAAAATAATGTTTTCATTAAATTTTCATTCACTGGTGGTATAAACCTTTGTGTAAACAGCAATGTCCCCTTGTCCTCTGCCAGCCATTTTTGCCAGTGCTGTCACATCACGAGGGACCCTGTCTTGGAGATCCTGTTTTAGGAGTAATGGATTTGACTGAACCACAGCAAGAAATGGCACTCCTCAGGTAGAACAGATTTTTGCTCAGTTGTGTTTTGTGTTACCATACCTCGCTGTGCAGTGTCACACAGCTGTGGCAGCAGTGACAGAAATATGGTGACAATTAAGCACGATCTTCTCTGAGTCAAACCTTCTCCTTGGCAGAAATTAGCGACAGCAGTAAAGCTTCAGGCAAGAGCACCACAGCGTGCTTTTTTCCTCACTGACTTACGGCCTCCAGTGCCCTCTTCCTCTGTCCCTAGCTTCTGGCTCACCATAAAGGATACTACTTTTCAAAATTCAGAAACAGGGATAATCAGGATTTTGGACATCACAATATAGGACACAGAAAGTAGCCCAGAACCAGAAATAGCAGGATCTGCAAGTACCTGCAGGGTGTCTGTACAAGCCAGAGCAGCTCAAGAAGTAGCCTGGCCATGTTTCCCAGCAGTACAGTTGATTTAATTGCCTTTGGATTGATCAGAATGTTTATAACCTTCACATAAATATGCCCCACACATGGATGGCTACGCTATTTTCAAATGTGTGCACAGCAGTGTGCTGTCATGTGAATTTATCTGCTCAAAGCTGCAAAGGACACATTTGGATTCAGAAACAAACTGACAAATAAATTTCTAGTACAAAGGATTCTTTCACGTGAAACTATAAAAGGATGCTGATAATTAGAAATAGTCACATATCTTCCCCTCTTCCCAATTTCTCAAATACACAAAGTAACTCTAACTAGAAATTCTAGTACTTTAAAAGTGTAGCCTATGTGTAATTATAATAATGCCATATTCATTTAAATGTTATCTATGAAGTGTTTTAATTTCAAGACAGTGCCATTAAACCTACATGAAAATAAATAATGATTCATGTGCCTCATCTTTACCTGCCAGCTTAGAGATATTCCTTAACCTACTTTCAGATCCATGCTTTTAGGTCATTCCCTTAGATAATTCTTGCTTTTTGTGTCTTTAAATATTTAAATCTAAGTTTGGTGGGTGAAATTCTGGTCAAGGCATGGGTTAGGTAGGGATTGGGCAGCAGGAATCGCAATGTTGCAGCACAACGTCTTGGGAATCCCATGGTAACTGCAGGTCCACAGGGATGCTCCTGGAGCTGCTGCTTCTCCTTTCCTGGGACTTGGAATGAGAAGTAAACTGCAGATATTCCCCAGGGAGAAAAATGGTGTAATCCACAGGTATTAGAACTTTACTTGGCTTATGATTACATATTATATACTTATGATTACAATCATAATGATTTGGCGGAAAGGAAGCTGGAGAAAAAGTATAAACTCATTTTCTCATTTATGGGGTTGCCTGGTGTTGTCAGGGGGACCTGAGGAGATAAGAATTAAAAACAGTTGCTTGCTAAATGACTTTAACTGAGACCCTAGTAAACATTCATCTATGACTCTTACTCTTGAGCTCAGTTATTTGGCTGACCCATTGCAATCAGAGTCCCCTTTGGAGTTTTAGATGGTTGTGTTTTGGTTTGGTTGCCTGGAAATGGTTTTTAGGGGGTTTTTTGTTGTTGTTGTTTTGGTGGGGGTTTTCTGGATTTTTGTTTTTTTGGTTTTGGGTGGTTTTTTTGGTTGGGCTTTTTTTTTGTTTGTTTGGGTTTGTTTTTTTTTTTTTTTTGTTTGTTTGTTTGTTTGTTTGCTTTGTGGTTTGGGTTTTTTTGAGGTGCTGTTGTTCTGTTTTATACTCTAATCCATGATGAAAGCTATAATTCTTCTTAATTCTTTGCCTTTCCATAGGCAACCAAGGGCTGACGGAAGCTACAGGAGTAGCTACAGGAGTGATGGTTGTTATGAAAATACACTAGCAACCCGAGGAATCTGACTCTTCTCTTTATCAAGCATTTCACTGAAAGACTGTGAAAAAATTGAAGTACATTCTGGTTTTCTCTTTTGTTTTTTACTTGTTGTTTTTAAATGGGTGCCACTGTTTCCTAATGCTGCACTTTACATCATATTACACTCCTTGTACCAAAATACCACATAACATACTTAGCCAACAAAAGTTGCTCTGTGAATAGGCAGCATAGAGTCATAGAGAGCAAACCCCAAACCTCAATACCCTGTAGCTTCTATCAGGCTTCAGAAAGGTCATCAGTCTAAAAGAAGCAAAAGAAAGCCCCACAGATTTCCATTTCTTGGCCTGGTATCAGCATCCAGCCTGTCAGGCCTGGCCTTTAGAGACAGGTCTGACCTATGGGAAAACAGGTGGTTCCAGGGGTGCCTCAGCACACGGAGACGCTTGATAGGCGGCTTCTAAAAATATTTTCTGGAGCAGGAATTTTCTGTGCTATGCTGTATTCAGCCATCATTTTCCTTCAGAAGTATGGCTGTCCTGGTTCCCTTCTCAGGCTCATGCAGCCCTTCTGACTTAGTGCTGCTTTGAACACTAATGTCAATGAATTAAAGAGCAGATTTCCAGAAAAATGTGTGCATCACTGCCGAAAACATCTTGATGGAGGATGGGCACTGCATCAATTCACTCAGAGTGCACTGGGTTGGAGTACATCAGCAAGCCCATGCTGATTCCTTCCCCGAGCATTTCAGCTGATGGAGCAATTCACCTGACAGAAACTCTCTTGTCTGCCTATACTCTTGCTCTGTAAATAGTCTCATTGATTTCATGGAGTACGGTGCTGAGAATTTCTCTTGGAGTCTGGTCTGCAGCATGTCATTTGGAGAGGAATAAATTAGCCTGCTACTTGAGCAATCTGCCCACTTTGGGGGGTACGGGGCAATCAGACACCTCTCTGCAGGCTGCTTTGCCTCTGGATGTGCAAATACCACTGCAAACTGAGTCCTCTGTGTGGGAAGTGAAAGGATGACTGAGAATGTGCTCCTCAATGTGCTTCCTAGAAAACAATGGGAAATTATACTACTGATGTCTTCCTAATTCTTAAAATTAATACATCTTCACAGTCCATTCTCTGAGCCAACTAAACAGCTTAAGTAGCAGTATTGGATTTAAAATAAAACTATTCTTAATACTGGCTTTCCTGGATTTTCCTTTTGGGAGATAAAATTTTTCTTTGCTAAGAAGAAGCATAAATAGAACTTGGAAATAGTTAAAACATCTTTTTTTTTGTTTTGATTTGATTTTTGCTGATCTTCATTTCAAAAATAGACAAGCTGATTTAACCATTTTTCTTTTTAGCTGACAAGAAACGCGACGGTTTTTTATGAAATAAGTGTTTTATAAAGAAAGCACTGACAAGCTGTCTCGCTGCTAGGTGCTGCCTGAATATCAAAACAGTTATTTTAAATGCCTGTTCTACAAGAGGGTTTTGTTTTGCAATCCAAGCCAATAAATAATTCTTTTTAGTGTGTGGTTTTATTTTCTGAGGTATTTAGCAGCCTGGCATTTTAATGATGGCTGCACAGAAAGAGAGAATCACGTCAGCAGCAAGCCAGGAGCTGTCTCTGCCTTGCTTTCTCTTTATTTCCCCTCAGCCCCGTATATCTCAGATGACCCGATACATCATTATTTTTGTAACACAAGACAGAACATATGTCACACTTCTGACCTTAAGAGTAAATTGTGCTCTTATTAAAAGTGAAAACAACAACCCGAATGCTTATCATTATTTTTCAACCTACCAAAATGAGAAGCCCGAATTAATTGCCGCTTCCACAACTTAACGTGAACCCAAAACCTGAACGCAGAACTAATTGAGCTTATTTTTATATTGAATAACACGGGCTGAGCAGGAGGTGATGTCAATTCTTGATTACCATTCTAATTGCCCTGAATATCTCCCTGTGGCTGTCAGCGAGGTGATGCTCGTATACATGACTAAATCTGGCACACTCTGCAAACCCAGTGCCACCAGGACAAGCGGTCCCTGAGTGACAGGCTGGCTTTGCCTGCTGCTTGCAGGGTAAGGTGCTGCTGTGCTCTACAGCATTTAACATAGGGCACATGACACTAAATCCCATAAGGAGTGGGGGCAGCAGCATGATTATTTACATTTTCAGCAAATAAAAGGGCCAGATATGGTGGCAAAACCCAAGTGTTTTGTCTGTTAATTAGCAACATCAACAATACAGGGTAATCTTCAACAAAGATGTCTAAAGCAGCATTTTTAAAGAGCCAAAAATTTCACAGATTTCAGTTTAATATCATTTCCTCCCGAGTTCACCTGCACAGTTAAGCTGGAATGGATTAAGTTGATCTTCTTTTCCCATTATTTGCGTTTCCCCTTTTTTGACAGAACCATCACATGAATGAGCAAGTGTCTTTCTGGATGAACTTTCATTATATCAGAAAGCCTGATTAGAAAGTAAAGAACAGCTGGGCTACATATTTTATGAGCTTCCTTTGAAGGAAGCTTTTTGAGCATACCACTGTCATTCAGTATTTCTCTGGCTCCTTCAAGTTTCCATTTCTTTCAACAAGTGTTTCTTACTAATAAAGCATACAGAACTCACCAGAAAAAGAATATGATGAAAAACAAGGACCCATTTGATACAAGCTCTTCTATTTTTTTTTCTCTAAAAGAAGATATCTGGTTTTCTGCCTTGAGCCTGATACTAATCTTGCACTGCTAGTTGGGCGGGTGGGTCCCTGAAGTACTGGATCTTCCTGCAGCTCCAGAGTTTCAGATCTATTTCCATCAAAGGGCAGCTGAGCATGTATTTATGCTCAGCAAGTAAAGAATTTTCTGGTGTCACAGGAGTGATCATGGAATATTGTTTTGAGCCTGTAAAATGTTATTGAAATAGAACAGTAGAACACAAATTTTATTAAAATAGAACACACCAATACTGACTGAAGGGCATGCTACTAACCTGGACTAAGGAAGCTGAGGTTGGATGACTTCTGTTGAAGAAGGCTCTTCCCCACTTTTTGACAGGGCAGATCATTTTGTCTCCTGCATCTTGGTTCTCCCAAAAGAACAAGGCTACAGGCACTTGTTGGCTCCCTTTCTTTGCCTGTCTCAAGTACGTTGGCCTGAATGAAAGCACCTATTTTCTTTCAACCCTCCCCAGCTCAGAAAGCTGTTTTGTCAGCTGCATTTTCATTCTCAGCTACCTTCTGGGGCTGCTACATTTAAAAAAATAAACCTGTTTATATATATATATAGGTATAGATGTGTATAAAATCATACCTGTGAAGAAACAGAATGATAGTCTGATTTCCTAATTCCTGATTTCCCTTTTTTTTCTTCTGCCAGTGTGGCACAATCCAAGTGTCAGAGATGCTTGGAATGTCTCTGCTCTTCTTAGGAGCTGAGTGAACCTCATGACACAGGGAGATGGCTAGACAGGATATTTTCAAACTGAATGTCACTGAAATGTAGTCAAGAGTCAACTCTGCCAAAGAAACAGAGATATCATCACAGAGCAGACAAGGGTGTCAAATCCCTGCACTGCTGTATTCCATTTTTAATTTTCACATGATAATTACATTTTTTTTCATTCACAACTAGAATGTCGAAGAAGTTCAGTCCAGGTAGAAATCCAACTTTTAAATCTTTCTGTATATAGGCAAGCTGGTTTGTCTCCAGTGAATCTGGAACTCTTTCAGAAAGAAAATAAAATTGCATCCTGAAATCCTGCATTTAAAATGTTAGGTGAGGCTGCACATCACAGAGGGATTAAATCTTATGCTGCAGGGTTTTCTATTAAGCAACTCTTTGCAATGTAGAAAACATGACCACATATTTTTAGCTCATTTTCCCTTGCCCTTCCCCTCATCTATTTAGAAATAAGCATTTTGGCTTGTAAGCTTAGCTGCAGAAAATTTCTTCACTGTCAAATTTGCCCCTAATGATCTCTTATTTTACAGGAGCTTTAGCTAGTTTGCAGGGCTAAAATGAAACAGCACAAGTTCTGGACTGCTTGACTCCATAGCCAACAGCTCCCAGGTGCACAGGAAGAACCCCTGGATCTTTTGTTTTAATAGAAATACAGCTGGAGACCCCTGATTCAGAAGATCAATGTGTCAGAGCTCTGCAGCAACTCCTGGTGGTCTGTCAGTGACGTCTCATCAATGCTGTGGCCCCAGAAGAGAGAATATCATAGGCTTTGTACGTGTTTTATTGATATTATTGTGTTTCAATTGATTGCTTGCCACTGCAGTGGAGTGATGTATGGTCTTCTGCTGCTTTTCCAGAGAGGGACTTCTTGACCTGAAGGGCCTGTCAAGCCCAGGGGGTCTTTTTTGCAGCCTTGTGTGCAACTTGACTTGTGAGCATTACCCCAATGAACTCGTTGCCGAGTGAAAAGCACATGAAGAGCAAGAGAGATAAAAAGAAGGGGTAAAGAAATAGGTGAGTCATTTTCTGAGATTCCCGGAAACAGGAGATAAAGTTCCTGAGACTGCCTGTGTAGAGTGCATCTGGAGGAGGCTATCTTGGTGCTGTTTCACATGTAGAAGGTGATAGAGGCTGAGCCTTCTCAAAGAAGGGTGTTAAATGACTCAGGGAGTCTCTTTCATGAGAGGCTCGGGCTCTGAGGGGACGGCAAGGAGGCAGTGGGAGGGGATTTGTGGAGAAAAAAGGGTTCTTGAACTGCACTGAAGCATACAGGCTTATATTTGCTCTGAAGTGCCTACTCAGACACCTAACTTCACAGAGCACAAAACAAATACAAGTTAAAAATATTTAAGATGCAAAATGGAGCATTAGTCACAATGTGATGATATTTGACACTGCACTGTTGATGCGCTCCCTTAAGAATAGGCCAGTTTCTTCCAGCCTTTCTTGTAACACAGAAGAAAACATAACATTAAACTACTGACTTTGTCCTGTGTAAGTACGTCCTTTTATGTAAACAGTAAATTAAGGAGGGTAGCTTTATGAAAATACACAGCATTCACAAGCATATTTTAGTTATATAAAGCACGCTTCCATTTGCTTTCAGGAAAATTAGAGCAAATAAATCCCGTTCTCTTGATTCCTTTACTCAGTTGATCCTGTCATAGCAAAACGTGTTCCCGTTTATCTTTAACACATTCATCTAGGATGCAGTTCAGAAACACTCAGATTAGCAGGCAACTTCTAGTTTTGAAATATAACCGTGATTGAATCTTCTCCTTAATATTATTTTCAAGCTGTATAGTGTTACAGGCACAACCTAAGGGGGGACGTGGAGACGGCTGAGCGAGTACAGCTGACATGCTGTGAAACAGAAATTCTGCAATGTAATGTATGTTGGTAATGCCATTAACTCTCTTATCTCCTGCAATTCAGAGCAGGGGGTGAGAATAGTTTCCAGCAGCAGCCTAACGCAGCTGAAGACAAATCACCAAGCTGAAACTAGCCGCTGTATAATTGATTATCTGCAATTTCTTACTTTTGATTTATATAACTGAATTTTTCCACAGCTGTTTTAAAAATTTTGCCACTATACGAAATTATTTCACATGACTGATATTTGAGATATGCCTCTTAATAAGGATTGTAGGTACTCTAATTCCAATTTAAAATATTTTCCTCTCAAATTGATTCTGTCCATTTTTAATCCAAAATAAGGCAATCTTTTATTTTTTCTTTCTTTAATTTTCCCCCTCTCCTAGATAGATGTCCCAACAAGAACAATTGATCTGTTCTCGTCTCAGGCTCTAATTTATCCAAATTATTGCAATTCTGTTCAAGAATTTGGTGGCACCAGAGTTTCCATGCTTGAAGGGAAGTCAGGACAAGAGCTGTATCTTTTGCACTGTAAAATGTACACAGCTTCACCTTGTTTTACAACAATCAACGTGAGACTTAAGGTAGTAAGGATTTGAAAACCACACTGCATTGGCAGAGAGATTAACTAACACCTTTGTGTGATTCTATTAATATAGTTTTTCCATAATTTAGTACAGCAATCAGACAGGAGCTTTCCAAAACAGTGCCCATGTGTAAAGTAATGTAGTCAATGCTATTTTGACTCACAAGATTAGAGAGCATTAGGACGCTTGTTCACCGTTAGCTTTGTTCCAGTTTCTTACAGTAACGTTAAAAATAACAAAACCCCAAAGCCCCAAGCCTGTTTCTGCTTAAAATATAGCTGGTGGTCATCAGCTAGTACTTCAGTGGTTTTATTCATCAAAATATTTTAATAGAGACTTAAATAATTATTTTCAAGAGTGTCTGAAGGGCATTAGAGATCAGTAGCAAACAATAAATTAACTGAAAAAGAATTTAACTTAATGTCACACAGTGCAAATAATAGTATGAATACACTGATTGTAATTACCATTAAAGAAAGAAAACTGGAATTTGCACAGCGTTATAATAGGCTAAGTTTTTCTTTTAGAAACAGATCAAGCCTGAGAAAAAGAAAGGTTCTTTCTACCTTTAAAAAGACTCCCTCCTTCCCCCTTCCAAAAGTGCAAGAAACTGGCTTATTCATATGTGTGATGTCAAGATGCCAAACACCTCAGTGGTGACCTGATTGTCAAGGAGCAACGTGGCCCTGGGTTAGAAGGTCAAGGCTCCACTGTGCCCTGTGGATATCTTGCTCTCGTGCTGAAAAAGACCCAGTCACGTTGCCTCCCTTGCTGCTGGCCCCTTCTCAGCTGAGCTGGAGGAGAAGCCTCAATCATGGGGAGAAAGCAAGCAGCGAGGAGTTTGGTCTCTCTGCCTTCAGCATTAGCATAGAAATTACACAGAAATAAAAGTATCTACAGCATTACAAATGCATACTAATTATACAAGAATAGATTGCAGATGTTTTCTCATGATGAATAGCAGCTCAGGCTGCAAGGATACTGATTGGTTTGAATGTTGGCACTTTGGAGGGTCCCAAAGTGCTCCCTGGATAGAAGTACTAAGGAGAATCATGTTAAAATACATATCCAGGTTTCTTTTTGGAATATCTGAAGATGATAAATAAATGGATTGTTAATTGTTTCTTGAAAGTATTGTGTTAGCATGTAAATGTGGCCACATCAGCCTGAACACAGTGATTATATGGCTGCCACAAGTGAATCAAATTTTATGACCAGGGCTATGAGCTAAGTTTATAAGCTGGCTTGATCACTTTTTGCAAGACACAGTTTATTAAGGCATGGTGGTTCTGTTCTCATTTGTGATTCACGGGTATTATTTTTGGCCAAATTGATCAGTTCATCAATTTACTTATAAATGTCTGCATGGCTGTGTTAGAAAAAGGACCAAGCTCACATCTTCAGCGGGCAAGCCTCTAGAAACAGAGGTCAGGATTTTGCTCCAAAGTTCATACAGGAGTCACATGATTTATTTTATCTTTCATATAGTGCCTATCTAACTTCCTTGAGAGCAGAAATACTTTTTTCTGGTTGGGATGCATGTTGTGATGTATCCCAGTCACACTACAATTCCGTTCAGCGGGAAGAGTGGTGAGCTTGATATGGAAATGCTTTTGCCGTACATGAAAAGAAAGCTTCAGCATTTATTTTTCTAGGGTGGAAAATGAAAACCTGAAAGCTGCATGTCATTTAGTTCTGAAAAATGACCTGACCAGATGTCAAAATTATTAAGAAGCAGCATGACAGCCCTTGGATGCCAACCCTTGAAAATAAGACAAGCAAGACAAGGAGATATTGAAACAAATGGACTGAAACTAAACTCTCTGTGTGCATTTTCTTGAAGGGGAAACAAAAGTCTGTCTATAAAAATTGGCTTTATCATTTCCTTCCAGCAGTCAGGAATATCAGCTGAAGTTTGCCAAATTATGAGGAAATTTCAGCCTGTAACTTTGATGACCTGTTAGCATGGTTTTATCTAAGGAAAGCTGTCTTGGATATATCCCCTAGAGATGATTTATAAAATGAATAGACTGTCTAAAATGGCTTTAACACGGGGGAGTGTTTTTTGCCTATTCCTTGCTGTGATTTCTGTTCCCTAACAAAGCCCACCGGTTGCATAGGATGGGCTGGAGGTGGGTAAGGATGTGCAGAGGCTTCATGGACTGCCATGACGATGATAGTCAAGGCCTGAATGGCCCCCCAAAAAGAGCTCTTATACTTTCTTATCCCTTGTATAGGTCATGTACGGTCATTTGCAGGCTCACCCGTAGTGTTGGAATTGGAACTAGATAAATTATTTCATGGTAATGCTTACTCTTCTACCGAGAAACAATTTTTGTTTGTTTTTATTTGTTTTTTTCAATCTGAAAAACACCGTATAACTTTTTCTCAAACTCCATCTTTCTCAGACATGTTGCTGCAAGCAGATGTTTAGCTAAGCTAATAGGTAATAAGGTACTTATATTTTCCATTTGGAATTGAATCTCTGCTCTGTGAAAGAACAGACTGGTTAAACTTTGGGTTCTTCTGCAGTGCTGCTGTTCATTCTATTCTTATTCTGGCAAAGCTAATAAAAAATGCTGGTTTAGATCTGCTGTCCTATTCTTAATTGTTTCTTTGGTGTAATCAGACCTTTATTGATTGATAAAAACATGAATCTTGCATTTTTCTGCAAAGATAATTGATTTTCACCGTTAATTTCTGAAGGAAAAAAAGACACAAATTAACTTCTGTTAAAACTTTTTATAAACTACCTTATTCTTTGCTACTGAAAGTTAATTAGGAGCCACATTAAATTTTTTTTAGCATCTCCTAGCTGTAGCATTTCATTTATGAATTATAATTACACTATTTACCATCTTTTATCGCTGATGTCAGTCATCAGCTTTCAGGAACCTGTAAGTTCAACAGAGTCTAATGTTTGAAAGTTATATCAAGAAATAGAATATAAAGTTTCTATAAAAAGAAAAAGGCAATAATATATGGTAATGACGTATTTGGTTTGAGAAATCTGTCAAAGGACCAGAATTTTTTGAGGAAGTTTATCACATGCTTGGAGTAACCCATCATTTCTCCACCATTTTAAGTTTCTCTTTGTTCCCAGGGACTCTGGAAGATTTCAGCAACCACTTTGTAACTGGTGAATATTACTGTTGTTTTTCTTGCCTGCTGTTATTTGGGGATTTTTTTTTTATTAAACTGCTAATTTTTTCTCTTATATCTCCTCATATTTGTGTCTGCTTAGTGGTAGAAAGGGATTAGATAAAACTAAAGGAGAGGTGGCTCATTTTGGAGTGTCCACCCCCTAAAACTTGTCTTAAACCAGGACACGGTGGCAAAGCAGAATCCCAGGCACACTGCAGATGTTCTTCATACCTTCCTGTGATGAGGGCACTTGTGGGTCTGAAGTGTTGGGCCCATCTGCCAAACAAGGGTCAGCCCAGAAGTTTCTTTTCTGTGTTTCTTGGGACTCAGGATCGCTGTTCTGCCTCCCTATCCCACTGCTGAGCTCTAACACCTGCCTCCCACTACTCTCATCCCATCTGTCCCAGGTTTCCATCCTCCCAGACCTTATGGTTTCTGTCAGGCCCTCCCACTGACACCCAGAAAGACATTCAGTGGCAAACCTTCCAGGAAAACAGAAATCTTGGAGAAAGCCAGAGCTAGAGACCCTGACACTTTATTTAGTAATATATTAAAGTGGTAATCAATCTTACTGCTGGAAGTTGTGCTTTTCATTTTAATATGTCTGCCTTTAATTCCCACTTCCTTGTCCTTATTATGGTTTTTTCATAACTCACTATCTCTCATTTTCATCAGTAGGCTGACACCATCCTTTAGCAGAAGTCATTTTTATCAGTGGTAAAATAAATGTTTGATTTTTGATGAGTAAAATATTAATTTAGAAAAATCAGACATTTATGTAGTGTTAGTAAACTACTTAGATCAAGATTCTCAAAAGTGTTGGAGAGTATTAAGTGCCATCGTAAAAAAAATTTCATAATTTCAATAATTTCTTTTTCTGAGAGAGAAAAAAAAGAAACAAAAGTCCTGTACCATGTTACAAGTTGCGTTGTGAAGTCAGAGGTGCCACTATGTTTGTGAAGAAACAACCTGAGATCTCAGCTGGCCTCTGCTAAATGGGTCAGAGTCTACAAGGCTCAAACAGTAGGACTCAGGTGAGCACCAATGGACAGGATGTTTTCTCATGAAAATAATATGAGCTTTGTACTTTCAGCACTGCTGATTTCTGGAATTCTGGGTTCCAAAGTCAGCATTTGGCGGCATCCTTATAGGCAGTGGTGGTGGTGGTGCAGTGGTGTGTCAGGTGGTAAGTAAAACTCAGTAAACCAGGTTTTAATTTGTTTTACAAGAAAAAATCATTGCCTGTCTTCAGACAGTTTCAAGGGTGTTGTGGCAGAAGCAAATTTGCTTAAAAACCATCTATGGCCCAAATTCAAAATGTCAATTCTGGGTCTGTTCCAGAGAACAGAATTTGAAAATTTAGAGCTGTGATTCTGTGTTGGACACAGGCTCAAAACCAGTCATGGCATAGGAAAATAGGAAACAAACATTGGCAAAGGTGGATGGAATAAAATAGAATAAGAAAACAATACTTAAAAGAGGCAGAACATCTGAATTATTTCTCTGACGAACAATGAATCTATGAATATGGTGCCATTCAGAACCATGCTTCAAAGATAAAAAAGCATTTTTTTTCTCACTGCCTCTGGGTCCTTGAGTACATCCTGACAGAAACATTTTGATGGGCCTGATACTGCGTGTCTGTGGTCATGTCTGAATTAAGAACAGAGTTCTTGCAGAGATCCCCAGACTGCTGTGAGTGTCTTCAAGAGCAACAGAGCTGTGTCAGCCCAAAGCAGAGCCCGTGTTAGCTTGTGCTGGCAACTGACAGGTCTTATTATTGTGCGTGGGGCACAGTGCTAGTGTGTCTCTTCTGCTTTTGTCTCTGGGAGAGCATCTCCTGTGGCAATGCTCCTGGCCATGTGGTGCAACCTCTCATACAGTACTGGCATGAGAAAGTGTCTGCGTGGCATAAACACAACCAGAATCTAGAGGTACTGAGAAAGTGTTTTATTTCTTCTTCCTATAAGCCTTGAAGTATTCTGGTGTGGTTATTGCAGAGCTATTTTCAGGTGAATAACAAGGTGATGAATTTTATATGTAGGGATATGTACGACATTTGGCAAACCGGAACTCCAGAATCCTGATGCTGAGGTACTTTGCCCAATTTTTGTGTGCATGATCCTTAAATTATTCTTGTCTGTAAGGCAATGGAGCTTTTACAGCCATACAGCTGGGGAGGCGAAGATGTAAACAGTCCCCTTGTCCTACAGTTGCCATAAAAATGGTCATGACTTAGCCCAGTGACCTATATTCAAGAAACCTACGTCCAGGCAAACCTGAGGCTAAGCCCCTTTAAACCTTGGCATGTTGCCCCTGGAATTCAGGGGATTTTTGAGCCTCTCTTAGCCAGAGTAAGCTGGTGTTGAGAGTAGCTAATAGCCTCAGTGCCCATAAAAATTGTAGGATTCGGGCCCCAGAATTACGGAAGAGCCTTCACCCCTTGAAGAAAAACACTCTTTTGTGTTCTCCATGGTGTTGTGTGACCTTCAGAAATGCACCATCTTGGTGCTTCTTTTTTCACACAGCCCCCCATGTAGGGCTAATCTAAATGTGCAGCCTTAGTAGTTCACTGAATAAAAAGGAAATGTAAATATTATGGTGGCTTGAACACTAAATAGTAATTCACCTAATCAAATGCTTGCTGGTGGAGCTCTCTCACTTGCTGGCAAATGGCACGACCCATATTTTTCAGTGTATATTAAACAAGCTGTCACCTAAGCATATTTGTGAGAAATAATACTGGGTGAAAAATGCTCTTCGGGTGCTTTGAATGTCTGCAGCATTTAATGTCTGCTCGCTGTACTTGCCAGAGCCAGCATAAAGTGTATTAGACTACAAGGACAGTGTCCTCCTGTCAGCTGAGGTACCCATATATTGTCAGCTCACAATGCACCAGGAATGCAGATTGTCCCGTAATTTAAAAGTGTTGTACAGCACAGCAAGATCACAGCTTCTGAACTCTCAAGTACACCAAAAAAGCCACACTGATAGTTGTCCATAAAGTAATCAACAATGTCGAAGTATGGATTTCTGGGGTGAAAACTGATGTCTGGGAGAAGGAAGATATGGAAACTTTTGATCTTCTCCCTTTTCTGACCCCGACAATGTAGGGGAGAAAAAGACATGAGATTTGGAATAAGTACACAAGTGTTTTTTTACTTATGGACTCCTAGTTGAAAATCAATTTAGGTTAACAGTCGGGCAAGGTAATTAGCAGGCAGCTGTTCTGTGACCTGCATGGGAGAAATTAGCTAATGACTGTGGTCCTTTTTCTTCTCAGCAGACAGGTACCTGCATCTCATCCAGAACAGGTCAGTGGCCTCCTGGGTGGTCCAGCAGCCAAGGACGTCCTAGCCATGGAAATAGAACTCATCCCAAGGTGCCAACACACGCTCTTACAAGGTCATTGAAGGCATGGAGGAGAAACTCTGCACCTCTTCCAAGGATGCAGGTTCTTCCCCTACTTTTGAAAATGTGGCAGAAGAAGGTAGGGATGGCCGATGGCAGTGGTGGTGAGAGCTGTGGACCAGGAGTAGAGTCCTTGCATGTCACTCACTGCCACCCTGACCTGGCCTGAGCAATGCTTGATGGAGCTGAAATCCATCTCATCTTCCCTGCCGGGAAGGCCTGAACCAAGAGGAGGGTTTCACCTCAGACTAGTTCTTGGGGGTGGGAGCAGCAAGTAAGGCACTCCCTCATTTGGCAGATATAAAATCAGACTGCAGTTCCAAATATTCTGCCTGCAAGACTTAATAGTCTTTATTTATGTCATTTATGATTTCATTTCAACAGTGCTGGTTTCCTCTGCATTTACTGTTCATCATAAATGGAAATAAATGTTGGCTTAGCTGTGGTAAAGAAGTCTTTTCTGTCCCCAACCTTGCGGCATTTGATCTTTTCTGTCATTTTTGAGCTACAGTGCTTCACAGAAGTAAGATCCTTATTTGATTTTTCTCTGCTTTAATTCATACTGTGTGCAAATACAGATGTAATGCGGTCATGCTGATTTCACGTGACACCAGTAGATAATCCCTAATTTTATTCCCCACTAACAATTCTATTTCAGTTTCTGTTCCATGTCTCCACAGAGTCACTCAAAGGCATCATTACTGGAGAACTGTCTTTAAAAACTTGAAATAAACACTTTTTCAGTGAATGGGCAGGCATTACTTCACATCTCAATAAAGTAAGTACTGGTTTGACATTTAAGTGTCATTTGACACACTCCTGACCTCTATGTCTTTGTTCCTATGAAAAATTCCAAGGGCGATAGCACATTTAAAACTATTTAAATAAATCTTAAAGGGAATAAAACCCCAACAATTGTCTGACACGTTCTAGAGACAACTATTTTTTATAAGCACAGAGAAGTTTCTTGTTCAGCATTAATATTTAAGAAAGACCAGAAAATTCATCTTGGTAGATAGAAAATTCACTTGAACTTTGTGAACCCAAAAATTTGCTTTGAGAAAAAGAACAAAATAGAAGTAACTTCCCAAACACAGGACTGAAGTTTTTTAGTGCTATATATATTCTTTGAGTAGGTAAAAAAAATTCTTTTTCTTTCTTACTATCAGAGATTGGAGAAAATATCATAACAAATATTTTTCATCTCATGAAATCAACTAAAGAAAATTCAGAATTCAGTAGAATTCAGCTCCTCTTAAAACAATCTGTTAGGGAAATGAACAATTCTTTGAGTAATATCTAAGAGCTGGTCTATTCTCTGGATCAATCTGTCCAGTGATACAGACAGGATGTTTTCAGGATTAGGATCCTCACATTTTACCAAAGGAAAGAAGTGCAACTAAAACCTGTAGCAACAGGATGAGTTTAGAGATGGAGCCCTACCTGAAAGCAAAAACAAAACAGTAGTTAAGGACTATTTTTGTTCCCTTTTGTAGGATAGCATGAAAAAACACTATTTATTTGTGATTGCCTGTAATCCTTTAAAATAAAAGGAAAGAAATGTTTAAATACATAAACCGCTGTAAGATAATGATGTCATTATTTCAGTCATTTCCAGATTACACAGGAGTAAATATACATGGCAGGAATCTTTAAACATGTATATCCCTGCTAGGCTGTGTATTTTATCTCCTGTCTTTGCAACATCATTTGCAATCTTCTTCTTCCTGCTTGTCATCCGGTTGGCAAGTTTTACATTCCGTATGTGTTGGCAGGGAAGATTTGCATTTTGAAGCAAAAGCCAATTTAAGTGCAATACAGCTTTCTAAAGGACTTGGCTCATTTTCATAACCCATGAGGGCATGAAATGAGATAAAAATAGTTGGGTTTGCCGGTTTCTCTGAAAATGCCTTTGACCAGTAAGACATGTCTAGTGGTTATTAGATGTTCTTGTTTTCCTCCCAAACTCAGGAAAACAGGCTGTTGTGAAAAGGTTAAAAATAAAACCTCGGGTTGAAAAAGAATTCTTTTGATTTCCAGTGAAAAATTGGAAAACATCGTGACACACTTTACATCACGTTTATTGGAAAGTTTATACCATTGAATGCTATTTTCCCCTACTCTAGGATACCAGGTCTGTCTACTCTAGGATACCAGGTTTGGAGAGGAGGTATTTGTAGCTGAGTTTCTCAGTAAAGTCCGATGAAACACTACAGGTTCATAAATCTGCTCTGGCTCCAGTGCTGCTCCCTGAGATGCTGTGGGGTGTCCCTTGAGACTTCCTCTGCCTGTGAAGCAAGTTAACCTGGAGGAGTGAATATTATGCTGTGTCCATATGCCACAGTGTGCAGAGGAATATGAGCAGTATGCATGGGAGAAGTGATCAAGGAGACTCTGTGCCCTGGTAACCTTGTGTAACCAAAATCAGATTGTTACAGCCCTGTGCTGTAAGCACACAGCAGCTGGGAGCTCTTACGACATAAACTGCTGTGGTTTGGGCGCTGCCCACAGGTCTGACACGTGGGCAGGGCTGTGTGATCTCCTGCACTCCTGTCTCAAAGCCTGCGTTAACATTTTTGGCAGCCACCGCGTCCTACCACCCGGCTCAGGACACCGGTGACACAGCTAAACCTCACATGCACCCACCTGCGACAAAATTACAGACAAATCTCACAAATGTACTTGCATTAGCAAATTATACTACGCAGTCAGGGGCTGTTGCAGAGTTTTGGTGGAATATCCTGTGTTAATTCAAACCTATGCACCAAAGTGATTCTTTTTTCCCAGCGTGTGTGTGTAGAGTAGTCTTAGATTGGTGCTGTTAGTAAATAGGAAAACCCCAGTGTGCGGTGTTTGCAGATCCAAACTGCTGAGAACAGTCACAAAGCACAACAGAAAGTCTTACAAATGAAACAAAAGAAATCACCATGGAGAACATGTACGAAGAAGCAATTTAAATGTTTATGGGAACCTATAAACTTTTTTATTCAATAAAAGTAGGTTTTCAGCTTGTCTGCCTCTGAATAAGTATTAAATAATACAATTTATTTTAGATGACTGATTATAGAACTCCAACCAAGGCAGTTTAAATCCCATCTCCTGTCCACTTTAGGAAACAAAATGATTTTCTGGCTTTGACATCATATATCATGTTAAGTTGGAGCCATAATGCAGTGGGGGCCCGATTCTGTTAGTCCAGCACACAGCCATGAGGTCTGTATTTCCAGTGTCTTTAAAGCAGCCCCAAGCAGAGTAGGATAAAACTGTTCATCCAAGAACAGCAAGTTACTTTTGGTCACTTGTAAATATATTTGGTTGTGGCTTGAAAGCAGGATGGCAGATGAGGGCATTGATGGTGTATTCACAGAGGGATCCCTTCTAATATCTACCATGAACAGTCGCAGGGAATTCCTATTTCTGTTGTTCAGAGTCGTGTTTGCAGGAAATTCCTATTTTGCTTGTTAAGGGTTGTGTTTCTCAAGCTCTCCACTGTTAAACTGGCATGCTGCAACCAGAGGCAGCCTTTTCAAGGGCTGTGCAGGCATATCCATGTAATTGTAAAGGTAGATCAAATTTTGTTATTATCTCTAGGCCTTGTCAGATTATTTGGTAAGCCTGCTTTTATTAATGCACTTATAATGGACAGTGAAAGGCAGATGAAGTTTGGATAATTTTTGCTTCCTGTTGCAATAGTGAAAATTAAGATGTGCTTAATTTATAATGCACTATAAATGTAGTATTTTTAATTCCAAGGATATCACAACAGTTTTTGGTCATCTTTCTCTGAAACAATTAAATAAGGTGAGATGGTGCTTTATTTTCCCACTTAGGAGGAAATGCAAGCAGCAGTACATCTCCCTCACAGACTGCAGGTAAAAAACCACAAAAAGCTGATTGCTGAGCAGCCTTCGGTTTCTGTGCTGGACATGTTTTCATGCTGCAGAGTCCCTCAAACTGCCATCTCTCTTCACGCTCATCGGCCTCAGACTGGAGCTCTGGTGGGGGTGGGAGGGATGATTCCTCTCCCTGAGGACACTGACATTAGCAACAAGCAGTCAGTCATAAAGGATGCAACCAGAAAGGCAGAGGGGGAAAATGACAGTGGCCCTTCATAAATATTAAAGAAGCTTCTCTAAGACAGAAGCAGAAGTGTGTGTTGACAGTGTCAGAAGATGAATGGCTCTATGCAATCAATTCCTTTTAGAGAAAAGATTATTTTTTCACAATTATTAATGTAGTATTTAATGTTTTTTATTTCCTTTCTTGCTCTTGCCTTTCCACACCCCTTCCCCCACTCTACTTGAGACTGACTAAGTAGAGTCAGAGTAGAGGTGCTAAGTAGAGTAGAGGTGCTTCTGTGCTTTTATTCTGCTTATTAATTTGTTGTCCAAACTTCTCGCAGTTCCTTAGGAGGAAAGAGCATCATGTCGGCATTGGTAGCTTTTCTGCCAGCTTTCCACAACTTACTTCTGCTGAGCATCCATTTAACACATTTGGGAAAACGCCAATTACTCGTTTCAATATGTTTCAACCTTGAATACATTTGAGGTTTGTGGTTTATGTCAGATCAGGCAGTGAATGAGATACTTTACTTCTTACATTTCCAGGTTAAAGGGTACAAGTAAACCTCCACGGTTCTCTCTGTGTGCAGGTAGCACATCACCTGTAGCCCTTCCTACTGGGGAGACCAATTTTTGTAAGAATTTATCATCATCACAGAATTCTAAGAGTGTAAAATTGAGATATTACTGCAGTGAGAGTAATCCTAATGTTTTCTTGGCTAATGTAAAGCCAGGTTCTAATGAGGGAAAATTCACTTTTGCCTTACATTTCCAATCCCCAGGCATATTTTGCCATCTTAAAATTACCCTGGATTGTTTAAATGAAGTAGTAGCTTGTGTCCTTCAGAAATAGCTTTTGACACATTATCTTGCCGGTGAAGCCTGTGTACTTAGTGAGTCAAAGGGAATCATTTTCCAAAACCCTCCGATATTTTGAGCGGATATTCATCATTATCATTATCACCAGTCATCCTGGTGAACAGCAGGGAAGCTGTGTATTAGTCACTGTGAGAGGTGCTGGGTTGAACTATACATCACTGCTACCTTCTAATAGACTTTGAAAGGGGGTGGCACGGTTTACATTTTCTCATGTTCTGAAAAAGCAGATGAAGGCTCTATTTCAAGTCCACATGCACCCATCCTGCAGCACTGACACTGATTCTTTGCCTTAATGGTGGACATGCAGGAACCTTTAGGCAAGGGTGCATCCTGTCCTTGTCAGCGCAGGTTGTCAGTAGTTGGGATTTGTGATATCCACCCTCTAGAGCATTTAGCAATCCCACTGGAGGGCCTGGTGAGACCCTTTGGCAGCACTGGAACTCAGTGAAGGAGCTCAGTTCCCCATCCTACCCACACTTCAACATGCTCCTCCACCCCACAGATCTTAAACCCCACAGATCTAAGAAGCCTAGATCCTGAGATGTCCTCAGCATGGTGGCTCTGCCAACCCATGCAGCACTAACGCTGCCATTTTTCTTTGCTATTTCTGTTGCAGTATTTGATGATTTGTACAATAGAGAACTTAGCACAAACAGCAAAACAGATAATAAAGGTCTTTGTAAGTATGTCCAGACAGACTCCCCTTCAAGTGAAGGCATCTGCTCATTACTGGTCACATAACAGTCCGAATCAGTGGATTGATTCTTAGTTATTTGAGGGGAAACAAAGAAATCCTGAAGTTCCTGAATCAGCAGGACTGCAAAGTTTATGGGCAGTCCCAGAAACCCAGTTTCTGGGGTTCTTAATTATTAAATAGTCAGATAGGTGTGTCATCACCTCCAGGACATTAAATACAAGAATTTTTCTCCATTCAAATAAAGCACTTCTCTAAGGGTTTTGCTATATCAGGTCCTAGGAGCCAAATAAGTCTCAAACCTGTATTTCTCTGCTTGAATTCTTGATGCCATTATTATGCCAGATATTAGCTGAGAGGGATTTTGCAGTGGTTGTAGATAAGTCGTTTCAAACTGATCTTGGAAGAGTTTGTTGCTCAGAAAAGAATTATTCAAACAATCTACCATCCTTTGCTAATTTGGTTACATTTCCTTGGCTATAATTCAGACAGGTAGCCCCAAAGGTGCACGTGATAGGCTCAATGATGATAAAATAGTTTTAAAATATGCTGTCAGGGATCTTAAAATTCCTAGGTGATGATGTCAAACAACAGCAGGTATTATGTATTCTTGACTAATTTGGGCTTGTAAAAAGATTTATAAGAACAATTTCAAACTGTTCTACATTGCTACAGCATCATTACAGATACTTTGATTTTCATCTTCACAGGCTCCAATGCTGTTACACCTTACTGTACTGATTTTATAATCTGGATAAACAACTCTATAGTCTTGATCACCTGTTGGAGAATTAGAAAATGTGATTATCCTTTAGTTAATGTGCACAGTATCCTTATAGTCATTGTGCTAAAATTATTGTTATTGCAGTCATATATGTTATTGCCAAAATGCCACAGGACTCTTCAAGGCTGTGGATGGAGCTCAGTGAATGATCAGCCTCTGATTATCTCAGCCTCTTGCTTGTCACCATCTCTGCACAGGAATTAACAGGAGTAAGAGCCCTTTCCGTGTTTCATCCCTTCTGCAACTATGTAAAACAAAAAAAACAAAAAATTTTTGTAAAGTTTATATTTTGGTTTAACCAGACAAGTGGTAAACACTCATTCTCAGAACTAATCTCTCTGAGACAATAATCCATATTTGATGGCTTCATAATAAACCAGATAGGATTGGAAAATTAATGTTTATAAAATCTGACCCCTAAGTTTGACCAGAATGCTGACTGCTCATGCAAAATAAATCATCTGCCTTTACTACTTACTGCTCTCTCTTCTTCCCTAACACTCAGAACGTTTCTTCCATCTGTTTTACTTCACGACTTCTTGCTATATTAACCATATTTCTCTGCTCTGCAGTGAAAGTGAGAACTTCCTTTGGCATCCTGTCTTCGTGGTGCTGCCATTCTTGTTGAATGCACTCCCAGGGATTTGTGCTGGTTGGATTCACGTGTGGCATCTCGTTGTGAGTGCTCCTTTAATAAACAATTTATAGATACCTGAGTGAAATCAGCATATAGGTATCAACTTCACCTTTACTGCACAGATTCAAAGAGTTATCAAAAAACAGATTCAGAAATGGTAGTGAAGCCCTCATCTATGCTGCTACAGCAAGGAGTTTCTGCAGTCTGCTAGCAGAGAAGGAGAAATATGTAAATGAAAAGCAGAGAAAGTTATCAGAAGACACCAGAAATGATGGTTATTAGTTGGCTGCCACTCCTTATGAGGAAATTTTGTAGTCGGGGATTCTCTTAGCTATGGAAACATTCTGTCAGTGAGACTGACAAACTGTAACCACTTAAGCCCTTTACCATAACCACCCAATTGTAGCTTTTGCCAACACTAGGACTTCTACGTATGTAAACAAAAAGCAATCATAACAAAGTTTCTAATTAATTTTTCTTATGTAGATAAATCCAAGGTGGCAGTGCAATGATTCAGTGTGGGCTTGTGTGGGAGCACATCCTTTTATTACTGGGGCAATAAAACAAAACTAAAGGAAAGAAACTAAACAAGAAAGTGTGGATTGTGTGGGAAATAAATACATTTATAATCCACTGTCCAAATAAAATATTAATTCATTTAGACTGGATTAACACCAATATTTTAACATACTTGCAAGATTAGGCTTTGATAATGATGCCTCAGATGGCTTTTTAAATTAAATATTTAACAGTAGAATAACAATCCTAACCATATAATAAGATGCAGCCCCACAAAATAATGATAAATGAATGTGTAAATTCAGTGGTTTCAGGAATAACAGGTTATTTGAAGTTTTTGTTTTGGTGCTGTTTCCTTGAAATTAGCTCAGTGCAATCTGTCATTTATCTTATACCTGCTGAAACAAAGTGGTTTGTGAGCTGGATAAGAAGCTGCTGAAAGTTTTGTTACGTTTAGAAGATCTATTGATTTTCTCTGTAAAGAATGTTGAACCTGTATTGTGTTTTATGTCTGTGGCACAAGGGTGAAAAGTTCCCTATTTTAACTTTAATAAGTGCCACTTGCCTGTTAAGAACAGGAGACAAAGAGAAAGACTCATGAAGCACTTAACAGTAGACAAGGGTGTGTAAACAAACATGATGGAGGAAGACAAACTCTTTACCCAGCTTGGAATCATCTTGGAATAATGACAGAATTAACATGAGGGGATGCTTGTGTAAAGAACAACATTTTATTCCACAAAATTGGTGGCCTATCAAAACCTGGATACTGCAAGAGCAAATTTATTTCTAACTGGTATGACTTCCTCAGTATTTATAAGCTGCAGTAACAGCCAAGTGTTGCTGAAGGTGATGAAAAGGAAATGATGAAGGGATTTATTCCAGTACCACACACTTCTATAACCAACTCAGTGGCTGTTTAATAACCATGGCTTTACATAATTGGATCTGTATGGGTAACTTTTCCTCACCCAGGAATGAATCTTGCAATGGTACACTGACCAACCAGCTCATTGTTCGGCTCACATGAACACCCTTCTTTTAAACTTTTAATAAACACAAGCTCAGCCTTTGGAAAAATCCTAAGAGACTAGAAGGGCTAACAACCCCAACAATCCCAAATGTTGGCACACTGGGATTGCCTGAGTGGCCCACTGGATGGGACACTGACTCTGGAGAACTGGAGTCTGCATCAGCTGTGCTGGGTGATTTGCAGTGATTCACTTAATCCCTCAGTACAGCAAGTGTTCTGAGCAGGAACTCCATCCTGGATTACAACCCTTAACACAATAGGACTTGAGGGATAAGATTTCTCTGGGAACTCTAATCTAAATAATTATTTTTCATTCACCAACCTGAAACCCAGAGCAAGCTTTCGTGATGCATCAGTGCTAAAGTCAGTGTGAAAGAATGAATCTTGGCTGTGCTGGTATCTTCCCTTTATCCAGTAAAACACCTTCCAAGTTAGCTGCTGCTCCCTCACTGTTCCTCAGGTCTCAGCAGCTGAAAGAGAAGAGAACCTGTAATTTTACATTCATATTGCAAAATCTTAATCCAAACAGCACCTTAAATATTTGTATGGCCTTTCTTAGCAACAAATATGTTTCTTGTCTTTTCAAACACTCTTTAGAGAAGGACTTGAATAAATGAGAAATGTGAACTGCTCTTTGTGGCAAGTTTAAGTGCTGAATCCCTTGTTGTCTAGAGTTGGGTGGACTAATGACAGAGTAGCTCTCTTTCTTCCATACATGATAGAATGTCAAGTGGAATTCTGTGTTTGTGCTAGAAAAATACATGTACTGCAGTTAAAGGATTCCAAGACTATGAATCACTTTTTTTCTATAATTACTGGCTCCAACTCTTTTATAAGGAAGCACACTTCCAAAAAAAAAAAAAAAAAAAAAAAAATCACAGGAAGAGCAAGGTAGCAAACTGATTGGCTTAGTCAAGGAGCTTAAAATGATCTTTCTTCACACATCTTCTGTCATACAAGGTCAGAGTATCTGTTTGATTAGTGCTTTTACATCTGAAATGTTTCCTTAGGTTTGAATTCCTGTTGGAGTGAAGTAAAAATTTCCCCTTTTTTGTCTGTGTTCTGCTTTCTTAACAGTGGTCCTGGTTCATGATGAGCTGTAACCTTTCCTTTAGCAGGCAGTACAAAATACTTGTGTATTTACAGAAATAAATGAGCTCCAGGAGAGGATTTAGCAGCTTTTTCCTTTTCAAACCACAGACTTGTAGTACAACAGCTTCTGTTTGCTTTTCTCTGTTTTTTCTATTTTCTTTTTACCCCTCTTAGACTTGATAAGTGAGTCTTTCCACAGTCTGAGCTGCGGTAATTCATTCTGGACCTTCTTTTTTATAATTTTTACTTGTATATGGCTTCCTCATATATATATATTTTTTTAAGTGGGAAGGGCTTTATGTGGTGATGTGGGACTGCATTCTGCAACCTTATTTGTACAGGAGTCACAGACATAAGGAGGGGATGCTTGAAATTTTCCACCCGTGGATGGATGGATGATTGGATCGATAAATGAGAAGGTTTTGCTGTCGCATTATAATGCAAACTAATGATGGCCAAATAGGATGACAGCCTCTTCATGAAGGTCAATTTTGATGTGAATCCAAGTCCTAGTACCCTCCTTTTCTGGGGGTTTCTTTCTGCCTTAAGTGATTTGTGTGTTTGTGTTCATGTCTGTGTGATCTGGATGATGTTGGGAGTGAGTTTTCCTGTATGCAAATAGTTCAGCAAACATTCCTGTTGACTTTAATCAACACACAAATGCTAAAAATTTCTATTTGCTTCTAATTTAGTTCTATCCTCATATCTCTGAAAACTGACCCCAAAAATCGGAATAGTTTTTTTGCTTTCATTTATTATTTTTTATTAAATAACAATAAAAAAAAACCATATAAAGATGTAATTTAATTCCAGCAGGGAAGAGAAAGAAAAGAAATAAAAACAACCACTATGTTTTCCTTAACTTTTCCTCTTGTTCTGTGAAAGCAATCCCCAGATTTCATGATCAGACAAAGAGCTCTCCTCCTGCTGCCAAAGCTGCTGTTGATATGTTTCTGACATTTAGTAAAATAATCAAGTTTTCCTAACATGGCACCCTTGATACACTTCTAACAGAATTAACCTAAAAGGAAAGAGCATATTCGAAAAAAACTTTAAAATCCCTTGAGGAGAATGTGATTCCACTGCTGCAAATAAAGAAGAAATATTGGAATGCTGCTTTCTTCCTTGAATGGATGATGCGGAGTAGAGCAGGTGGATATGGCAAGAAAAAGGATGCAGACTTTTCTTTTGGAAATCAAATATCAGTCAGCTTGTGTTTCCCCAGTGCTTTCCTGTCAATGAAATAATCTGGAAAATTTAAGAGTTCTTGCTTAATATATTAGTATTTGAATTTTATCCAGCCAGCCCAGTTCCAGGCTCCTGTGCTATTTTGTTATTTGTATTGATTCTGGTCCCAGAAGAAGGATGAGCTGTAACAGAATGAAGCAAAAGATAAACTATTTCTATAGGCCATAAAGGTGAGGCCTTCAAATACAACCCAGCCCAGTAATTCTGAATGTTAGGGGAAAAAAATCCCTCTGGGCAAGTAATTTACTTTCCTCTTTTATTGAAGCATCATGTATTGCCTTTAAAAGATATGACTAGTGGAATACCCAACCTGAAGAGCTGAACAAGCACTGGATTTACTGGAATATTTAATTTTAAAAATAAATTTTTGATCTTTCAACAAGTGTGTGTGTGGGGGGGGATTATTTGTTTCAGAGGGAGACTTAAAAGAAAATCATCTCTGTGCTTTGTGACTCCTCTGCTGTGGCTCAAAATGTAATAGAAATTTTGCTCTGTTGTGTCTCCAGTCTGTTTTCCATTTAAGTTGCTTCTTATTTTCTGAAAAAAATTATTTTTCCTACATGTATTTTTGAATCAAGCAATTGCACTTTCTTTAGCAAGTCTGTACTTTGATGCAGCATGGATGTCAGAGCACTTGTTTCCTCGGAGGATTCAATTTCAGGCAACACCAGCTTATGTTCAGGCTGAAAACTTTACAGAAAAAGTTATTTTCTTTTAAAAAGTTACATGAACTCCTAAGTTAGTTATGTTTTTTACCTACCTGGGAACCATAAGGCTTCTGTATAGATACTTTCTGAAGGGTGTCTTCTGCAGGAAGTTTTCCACAGCAGGATCTAAGATGATTCTGAATAGATCTCATCAGTAATCCATCCATTAAACACAAAGACCAATATCTCAATATAGGTGCCAAAGAGCAGCTATTAAAAAAACCTCTCTCCTTTCCTGGAAGTGATACAGAGCCACTTGTGGCCTGAGAAATTTGTTCTTCCAAACAGATTTATTTTATTTTAATGCTCAATCACAAGGCAGGAACTTTGATTTGTGATGGAGACTTGCATGCCCTTTTAAAACCTGAGGGACCAGAAATTGTAAGTGGAAAAAAAGGAGAGCACCTTTTTCTGATGCCTCAAACACATAAGCTCTTTGTTGGATCATGTACCTCTTGCTTATTTTCCTTCCCCAATCAATGAAAGAGTAAGAATACAAAATGAATAAACCCACCTCATTCTTTCAAGTTGTAAAATTTCAGTTTGTCAGCCGCATTGAAGGGAACATAAAATTCAGGGGTATATTTTACACAAAATAAGATTATCTTTGTTATAATTACATTACATTGAGTTTGGCCTATTAAATGAAAGTAGACTGTGCCTGTTAAACTTGAATTTGGAAGAACCAAATGAAAGACACTTTTCATTTGGAAGAACCAAATGAAAGATGAGAAGCATTCTTTTCTAAACACTACAACCCATAAGAAAGAAGAATATTTAAAAAAAAATTCTTTATTTTCTTGAAGTTAGGACATATTCAACCTCATAATGCTCCTAGAACACCTCAATGAGTAACATTAAAGACTACAGTGCCAAATACTTTTTAGACTTTACTGGAATTAAAAACACCCAAGCAGAGTGTGGGAGGGACCCATACTGGGGTAGTTCATGAAGAACTTCAGCCCATGGGAAGGACTCACTTTGGAGAAGTTCATGGAGGACGGTTTCCTGTGGGAGGGACCCCATGCTGGAGCAGGAAAAGAGTGTGAGGAGTCCTGCCCCTGAGGAGAAAGGAATGGCAGAGACATCATGCATTGAACTGACCGCAGCCGCCATTCCCTGTCCTCCTGGATCCCTGTGAGAGGAGGAGGAGGGATGGAATTCAAGAATAAAGTTGAGCTTGGGAAGAAAGGAAGGGTGGAGGGAAAGGTTTTTTTAAGATGTGGGTTTATTTCTCATTATCCTACTTTAATTTGATTGGTAACAAATTCAATTAATTTCCCCAAGTCAAGTCTGTTTTTCCCACGATGATATTTGGTGAGTGACCTGTCCTTGACCTTATCTCGATCCACAAGCCTTTCACTGGATTTTCTGTCCCCTGTCTCGTTGAGAAGGCGAATCATGGAGCAGCTTTGGTCAGCACCTGGCATTCAGCCATGGTCAGCTCACCACAGTTATTCAGGTAATATAAGAATGATCTTGAACTTGAACTTCAAAAATTTAAAAAAAAAAAAAAAATCCGAGGATTCACACCTTGAATTAGTATTCATTATTTGCACTCTATGCACCAGTTAGAGGCTCTGATTAAGATCAAGACTTTTGTTTTCCTCTGGCCCTACAGTCTGAGATGTATCCTAAGAATTAACAAAATAACAAGGGTGTGAGAGACAAAAGGTAGCTCTGAAGGATGAGACTATTTTATGGAAGGGAAAATGCCAGCATGAAAACTTCTTAAGTGGTTTGCCTGAAGTAAAATCAGGTGTGAAAAGTACCCAGATTTAATCAGATACAGAGCATAAGTGCAAGAATATTCCTCTTTCAAATGCTTCCTCATTTTGGCGTGTGGGTTTCCTGTCTTGTTTCCATTCCTGAGTCAAAAGTATCACAGGCTGTAGGAGAAAGTCTGTTCATATGAGCTGTGGTTGAAGTCCCAGGACTCTTTTGAGTGGTTGATAGAAATAGGGATATATAAGGCACCATTCAACCTGTTGGAAAGGAAGGAATGATGATACAAACCCATTAAAACTCACACATGGGTAATGTTGTAGTTTGAAATGTTTTCAATTTTTACAGGAAAAGATTGGTATCAACAATGTTGCTTTGAATCCTAGAAACTGTTCTTCCTTGAAATAGAGGGAGAAGTCTTCTGTAGGGTTTGGGCTTCTAATAAAACACTCCGATATAATTTTAAGTAATTAGGTACTGTCCTGGAAAACTACAAAAGATTTCTGAGAGTTTATTCATTAAAATAATAGAAAAAGGTTAGACATTCATTTATTATAACAGTAATATTTTAGAAATATAAAGGCTTACCTATAATTCTCTGTCAGAACAAAAGAAACATGTAACAGGGAAAAACAAACCTCTAAACTTAGACTTAACTCTAACAAATATACTTATTCAGTCAAAGTTGTATCTCATTTTACTCCACTGATTTCAGGTGGATTTACTACATTGAAAATTAATTTGGTCTCACAGTTGATTTTTCGTAGCCTAATATGATGGTATGGATTTATGAGATATAAAGAGAAATCCTAGCCAAACCATTGGACGCACATTAAAAATCAAACCTTTGTTTTCACATAACAGTCAACATTCAAACATGAGCGTCACTAAAATGCCTTCAAGCTGGATGGCTGATTCTCAGCCTGGATGTGAACAGCCAGCCAGGCATCCCCACAGAACATTTTCAAACATCAGCTGCTTTCATTTATCAGAAATTAGAGTGACACTTCTTAACATTTTATGCAGAGTTAACCAAATCTTATGGAAATTACAGATGCCAGCCACCATGACAGGGTTCAACTCCAGGTTTCTGCTGAATCAATGAGCTGAAAACAGATTCTTCTATAAAGTCCTTTTTATTAATTTTATTAATCCATACACCTGGGGTTTGAGAAATATAATGAAATAAATTGATTCCTTTTCTGAATTCTGAAAACATATGGATAACATAGTAAGACTTTGCAGCTGCAGGAGTTTGGAATATACTTCTTTGTGTAATACAATGTGAGATTTTTACTTCAGGGGCTGTACGCTGGGGGAAAAACAAAATAGGAGACTAATCCCTCAGCTCCCTCAGTCTGAGATCTCTGGCACAGAGAAGAAGGTGGAGGTAGTGGTCTTTTCCTTTACCATTTTTAATTTTTGGTGTTAAGGAGCTGTTTAAGGTGGTGGACTTGAGGCTTCAATGGGAATGTGCACTGTAGGAGGTAAGGACACCAATAACCAAAGCATATTTTTTCTGCAAGTGAAAATTGACAGTTTTTATTAATGAAAAATGTTCTTTGTCACATTATATAATCTGAGCAGTATGAGGCTAAATGTAATGTCTTGAAGCATTTTTTTCTCTCACCATTACAGAAAAAGGAAGTGGTTGCTTTTACAACATGAAGTAGCTATTAGACTAAATTAATAGATCTAATATGTCTGGGTTTGTAGAAAGCTATTTGACAAAGTTTCCCTTGATAGACTATTGTTAAAGTTCTCTAAATATGGGTAAGGTAATACATTATTAAGATGGATAAGGAATGGTTAGAAACCAGAGACATGAATTAAAGGTATCTTTTATTCATAGGGGTTGGATAAAGAATGAAACCCCACTGGGCTCTAATTGTGTCAACACTGTTTAATACTTGCTTTAACATTTTCAAAAGAGCTGTGCCGTGGTCTTGCTTTATATCTGTGGGTGTTACCCGAAGAAACATAGCTCAGTGAACTGCAGCACTAATGGGTTTGAGCCAATAAATGGGTTCCAGAGCAGTGGGTCAGACCACACAGGATTATTTGTATCAGAGAAGTGAGTGTCTGCATGGACAGAATTTAAACGTTAACCAGCCAGAGCATCACCAAACACTGGCACACACAGAAACACAGAGAAAATGGTTAAAGTATGGGTAGCAAAATGTCTCAAAATGCAATAAAGCAGTGGAAGTGTTCAAAAATATGTAGATGTGGAGCTTAGAGACATGGCTTAGTGGTGGACTTGGCAGCGTTAGGTTGATGGTTGGACTCAATGAGCTTAGAGGTCTTATCCAACCTCAAGGATTTTGTGATTCTAAAGCAACAATGGAGAGGTTTTACAAGTGTAAGCAGGGCCAACATTTTCACATTTGGGCAGCACTGGCAGCCTTGGGGGAAGGAGTTTTTTGGAGCTGCTGTGCTGATGACAGGCTGACAAACTGAAAACATCCTCTCATGGCGGCACTGGGTATGGCATGTGCTGTCCTCGTTTGGCTCTAGCGGGCGATGGTGTCCTCACCATGTGCAAGTGCTCAGAGCAAGCTGTGGTTCCTAAAAACGAAGATGAATATTTAGATGAAGACCACAAGTGCTCAGCCTCCCACACAAACCCTCCTAGAGAGTCAGCTGCAGTCTAAGCCGCTGTCATACCTGGTCTCTCACAAACCTGATTGAAATCCCAGTGAGGTCTGGGGGCTATCACTTCTGAATTTGGTGGAGATGGATCATGTTTCTTGTGACTGCCATAGCAGTTCCAGGCGGCTATCTGTGTTTCCATGCTGAGCTACACAGGTAAGACAGATTTGAAAGGAGTGATTCTCACAAAGAAGAGTGATTTTCACAGAAGGAAGACTGCACCAGCTTCCTCATGAGTGCAGTGATTGTGTGATAGCTCTCAAGAAAGCTTTCTAGACATTTAATTTTTCTATCATTTCCTTAAGGAAAAAAACCCCTCTTTTTATGTAATGAGATCAGCTATGGCAGCTTTTCAGACAATTTACATTGCTGATATTTATTCACATGGTACACAGTGACGGTGCTCGAAAATCAAACCAGCAGTTGTGTTTGATCCATAGCAGTGTCTGAAAACAGTGTCTGCCATCTAAACTGGTATATACAACCCCCAGGGGTGAGGTGGTGCCTGAACTTTAAGGACACAATTACATTTGCAGAGATTGTAACATGAATATTTTATGTGTGACTCTGGATTTTTGGTTGGTTTTTTTTTTTTTTTCACTCAAATGAAAGTGAAATGTAATTTGAATGCATGCTGTCAGATGAGTGACACCTATGGGGAAATTATAGCACAAGAATCAAAGTCTGAGACAGAGAAACCTGGTATTTGACCAGAGAGGAAGAGATAACACAGTCATTAATACAATAGACAGGAGTTTTGGTACTTAGTACCAGCAGTCCTTTTACACCTAAATGGGAGAGAGACAGCCACAGAGAGAAGAATTATTGTCACTCTGTCCCTTCAATTTTTCAAATGTTTCTGACATTAAAAGTGTCAGGTCCCTTGTGGTTCAAGTATAACATGGATGTACAGAAAAAAAACACTGGAAGAAGAGAATTAAGCTACCGAGAATTTGATTGCATTTTGCTTTTCGATGTTTATCTTTAAAAAAGTCTTATTTTAAGACTATTTAAAATAGTCTCACAGCAAAAACTGTGAAAAAGCAACGTGATAGCCAGGGACAGGATTACTTGGGGAAGTAGTTTGGATGGGCTAGATCTGGTAGAGACAGCAATATAACCACAGTGGCCCAAAGAATAATTTTTCTCTGCTCTGTGTTCATGACCAAACTTTTTGGATGACTATATTAATGAAAAATGTAAATGTGCTCTGTATTGCTAATTTTTTTCCATTCCTCTGATGTCAGTGATATCACTGTAACTGGAAGAAAGCTAATCAACCTGATAACAGATAAAAATTAGCATTACAGTTGGGTTTCCTCTTCCTTAGCCACAATGCATATATGTGGACTCTCCTCTGACTAATGGGTCACTGTAGCTCACATCATTTAAGAGAAAAACAATGACAGAGCCACACACAGACTGTCCCAATTAGCTGTGTACTCCGTGAGTATAGCTTCTACGGAAATATTGGGAATATGTGTTCCTTATTGCACATAATATTCTGACTGACTACTGAAATCCTAGGAGGTGGACTTGACCACACCAGATGGGGAGGACTGAACTGTGGTCTTCCTGGACAAAAGCTTTAAAAATCGAGTTGATGTTTCGATTGATGGGGTGGGGGACAAAACCATCTTCCTTTGGCTGTGTTTTAAAGCCCATGTTTAAGGCAGTATGAGCTGGTTCATTTGGTGTTGCTTGCAAGATGAATTAGTGCAGGGAAAAAAAGCGTGACTGTTTGTGGACTCAGCTGGAATTTGTGTGTGGGAAAATACTGAGTTAGTTAGTAACGCTAAGAAGGGAGAAATTTCTTCACGTGCCTTGGATGTCTCCTTGGAGCTCCACTGTTAAAAATCAAACTCATCAAGGACTTGAAGCACTTCCACAGTTAGACAGGAGTTGAATAATTTCTGTGGAAGGCGGCTTTGGTCATCTAAATTTACATCCCAGCTGAGCAACAACCACAAGACGTAAGGTCCAGCTCCTGTGAGGTATTTAGGTACTTAATGCCCACTGGTTGCTACAGGAGTCAGATGTCAAGGTATATTTGTAAGTCTCAGCTCCAAAGGTCGTTGTGTTTAGCTCAACCAAAGAGTACGAGCATTGTCACTGTATGTGAAACGGCATTCTAGGCTAGATTGTACATCTGTGCTTAGAGCCCACATGCTGTGCAAAGTCTTGCCACCAGAAATGTTTAACCCACACACTGTTCTTTTAAAGGAAAATTAATGTTTTCTTTACATAGCAGCAGGGATCTCACAGTTGAAGACTCAATAATGTATCCTTTAAAAACAGTACTTTGTGCCTCATCTCCAAAACCTTTTGCTAACACTGGGCTCAGCCAGGCGTTCCTCCAGGTATTGAACACCTCTGTCTACAGAGCAGGTTACAGATATAGGAGCTGGCTGGATCAGTCCCACCCTTAAACCCCTCCTGTGATGTAAATTATTATCCTCTTGTTACTGACAGGGAGACAAACATAGACTGGGTTTGATTTGTAAGATTACAGCACTGGGGAACTGCTCATAAAATCAAGGCCATATTTCAAACCAGATTCTATTTGTTCACTGAGATCACAATTTTGCCAGTGCTGTACTCTGTGAAAAAGGAATTAAGTAATAGTCTGGCAGTCATTTGTACTTTACTGGGATTAATATAATTTAATTCTGTCTTTATACTGAGGTGCAAAAATTATTAAACTCATTAAGAATGTAACATTATCAAGATCCCAAAGGATAACACACAGATTTTCAAGTGCAAACCTTTACAATATTTTTTTTCAATGAAAGAAAGTATGTTTTTTCTCTGTAGCTATGTTTTGCTTGTTATTTTTTAAAAGGAAATGACATTTAAGAGATTAATGCAGCTTCATGACAAAAATACACTTAGAAGTTGTCTCCCAGCAATATTGTTTCTGCAAAGTTAGAACTCTTTGACCTTTCTGGATTGTATAAAATTACTGTTAAGTTGATTGCTATGACTTTGCTAAAAGAGCAATTCGTAATTCTCAAGCTTTTTGAAAAATTTTATGTTTTGAACTCTTCAGAATCTGAACCTGCTTATTTCTAGAAGTAAAAAATAAAGCACACTCACAGCACATTTCTACTCTTCTTATTTATATCAATCCCAGCTGTTCTACACACAATAATCTTGATTTTCCTGGGACTAAGATCCACAAAGGTGGGCTTGTGACCCCATATTTTTCCTCATTGTGGAGAGGAGTCTAAATAAATACATACCACTTTCAAAATGAGTAGCATCTGAAAAATTACTCTGCTCAAAAATTAAAGGTATGGATCATCGTGTGTTAGATGACTTTTGGTGAAGAATTACATGATCATTTTTAATGCACAAACCTATGAAGTTACATTTATTATCTTAAATAGTTACCCTAATATCCAAAAACCACAGACCTGACTCCCACTGGAAGGGCATCTCTGAGAGCAGTTCATGAGGCAGTCGGGGCAATTCTTTAAGCTGTCTTTCACCAACCACATTTGGACAGGGGCTCAGACTCTTCAGGGGCTCTTCAGACTGAAGTTGTGCCCAGGCTCTAGGCTAGAATGCAAATATATCCTGTTGGTAATTCCACATCCAACCTATAACTTTTCCATGTGTCTTCCCTGTGGTGTCTGCACACAAGACTGGGATTTGAAAAAAGCCATGTTTCTTCGAGGGCTGTCAATGAGCAGGAGTGTGCTGTGGCTGTACTAAGGGTTTCCAAGCATAAATGACTTATGGGTTTAAAAACTGCATCTTAGTCTGAACTTTCCTAGCTTCAATATACAGCTGCTGGGTCTTTTTGTGACTTTGCTGACCAGTAGATACGTCCATGGTTTTCCATTTGAAGACTGCAAAGCAGCAAGAGGTGCCTGGGGATGCAAGCCTCTAGAGACACATCCTGCTTTACACTCTTGACAAGAATTTGAAGCTCAGGAATTTCTCCAGAGAGATTTAGATAAAACTTTGTGTTTAACAACCCAACTGGAATTCTTTTCCATGATTTTATACAGCATCTCCTTGGGATCATGTAAATGGTTAACATTCACATTATTCTATATGAGGGTTTCCACCCATTTAACTACATATTCAATAAGGTTTCACCCTCTTTTTTCAGTGTGAACTTGCTTCCTGGAAGTTTAGTTTAACAAACTGTAGTTAATTCATTGGGAAAGAAAAGAAACAAAAGGGTTTTTTTTTATATTTATGGGGTTTTGTGCCTCTGTCACATATTTGATCTTTTCCAGGCTGAAGAGCCCTGGTCTGCACATTATTTTTTATATGGTAGATACTCCACACCTGCATTCTTCATTGATCCTCTAGGAAGTTTTGTGAGTCCTGTCTGTTTGAGATTAGGCAAATAAAACTACATACGCAGTATCTGGGTGCAAGATGCATTTAAACAGGTATTCAGCCCCTCCTGCAATTCCTGGCAGCTGCTCCATCCTGAATAATTTATTATTTGTAAATAGTGACACCTCACCTCTCATTGATAGCTATTCCTAAATTGCTTATAAATGTGAAGAACAATTTTCTGACCACTTACGACCATTTACTTTTATCTTCTTTAGCTTGTCTTTTACCCAATTATTTACCCATGCAAGTGTCTTTCTTCTTATACTGTCTAAATTTTCTTAAGGACACTTGGTGAAGGCCAAAACCCTTCTGAGAAAGCAATAGTCAAGCCCATATCAATATCCTTCTCAACTTCTACAAGCTTTACATTTGTGAGACGGGATTGCTCATCACAAAAGCCACATGGCTCTGTCTCAGAACCAGAGAAAACAGTCCAAATCTGAATCAGATAAAAATTAAACTTCTAATATAAAGCCAAACAAACACAGGCATTTGATGTGGACAAAGAAGAAAAAACCAGGACAGAGCAAGTAATACTATAGGGGAAGCATGCTTCAACAGAGATGGTGGAAATTATGGAGGACTAAGAAACATTTCAGAAGGAAACAGAAGTAGCAGACAGGAAAACCTAACTTGAAGTAAATAAACACATATTAGCCTAAAATAATCCCATATATCAGCTACTGAACACAAGCACTATGCTCAGTTAGAAGAACATCTCAATGGGAGCTAGTCTAAATAACAATATCAATTTCTGCCCAGCCTCCATCAGAAGTTAATGCAGATAACATATTTTCAAATGATTGGAGGAAAATCAAACATATGACAGTTCTATACTCTTCAGTGCTATTGTTGCATCTGACACACTTTTCTAAGTGTCATTGCTTTTAAGATAGTGGCACTAGCTAAGATGGTAGCATGAAAAATAAGGCTTAGAAGTCCTTTTACTGTAGTGTTTAGCAGTGTGGATGGGGAGAAAGAAAAAGAGGAGGCACAGTTTAGAAGTATGGGGAAATATATTTGACAAGTGAAAATAAACTGTGGCATTCATTGCTGCAGGAGGCAAAATGTCTGTGACGGCCTTGAATTATTAAATGATGCATCCCAAAAACATGGTGAAGGAAATCATATGGCCAAGGTAATAAAGATATTTGACATCAATCTGTAATATTATAGAACTGATCAGCTGTAATAGGAATTGTTTTTTGAGGAACTGTTGCCTGGATGGAGCAGAACATGGTGACGTCCATGGTTTTCCATTTGAAGACTGCAAAGTAATAAATATGAAATGTTTTAAAAGTTTTCATTTTTCAAATCCTAACTTAAACCCCTTAAATTATAGAAGAAGCTAGGCTATGCAATGTTTGTTCCACCAACAAGTTGTCTGCAATATTTATGAGTTTCATGGGAATAACAGTAAATGTCAGAAATAAGCGGCCAAGTCACAATGACTTAATTTTTCATGTCTCCTTTTTAGTGATATAAGGCTTAAAATGTTTTAAAATGCATTTAGAGGGTTCTTTGTTAAAAACCTTATGGGTGTCCCAAAGCTGGTATTTTCAAAAGATTTTGGAATAATGTAATATGCTAAAATGTCTGGGAATGGCTATGCATGATTGTAAGGATCAGTCTGGCTTATTCATCTTCCAGACACTCTTTGAATGTGCACAATGAAGCCAAATCCAGAATTCTGATTTCATTGTACCTGCTCTCTGACTTCAGAGGAAGACCTTCCCAAGGATGATCACAGGATTAGCTGAGCCATACAAGAAAGAGCTAAAACAGGTTTTCTTCCTATTAAACATTTTTCCTATGACTCAGAAGCAAGAAAAGGATGAACATAACACAGGAAGTTATGAACACATTCTGTGTGGTGTAAAATGTCTTAACTTGGATTACTTTTAGAGGAAATTTGCTTAGGAAGAGCTGAGATCCTTTTAGAAATATTTATCAGAAAAAAAATCAGTCAATTTACTAGGAAAAAAATTAAATCTGTCAATATGTGTGTAAGTCCTGATTTTGTGATTTTTCAGCTTTACATAAGAGTTACCAGCACCTCCTTTAAGATTACCATACTCTGATTTTTGTTCTTTGATGTATGAGAGTTTGAAAGATGTACAAACAGAACAAATAATTTCACTGCAACAATGGTGAAAATAGGAGATATTTTTATGGGGCAGATTATATAAGTAAGTAGCCAAAATACCTACTATTTTCATCTTAAAATAAGTGTAACTTTTCCTTTCTGTGATTGCTTTGTGAGGAGCAAAACTTCAGGTCTGTGATACCTGAGGGAGTTTGGATATTTCGCTACCCAGATCTGCACTATCTGTGCTGTTATGATCCAGTCACTTGTCCTGTATCTTGAGAACACTTCAAAATTTTTTTCACTGTGTGTTAAAAACACTACTTGTGTGGATGATTAATAGAAGAGGCAGTCATGGAAGGCTTGTCTTGTCCTTAAAACATTGTCAGAATATGCTCACCTCTCCAACCTGCTTTGCAAATCCGGCTGATCAGAACCTGCCGTAGCTCAGCTGACAGGTGTTAAACTGCATCAACTTGATGGCTTGGGAACACCAACTCCATTCCTGCTCTCTGCACCCAGAAAATACAGACAAGTGGTAACTCTCAGGTATATAAATCTATAAAGCACTCATCTTGATGAACATCAAGGTCTTCAAACCTCTTCCCCCCACAGACAATGGAGCAGGGAGCCCTCACCGACACCTCTCGGTCCCCAAGTGCTGCCTTAGGGAACCCACCTATATTTGGACCCAGTGTCTCAGGCATATGGGAGGATGTTGTCATTCCTGGTACCCTTCCTTCCCCTCTGCAGACTGCTTACCCATTCAACCTCAATTCCCAGCAGAGAAGGATGAATTCCAGTTATTAGTAATATTATTTAGATATAAAACCTGTATGTCTGGTGAACACTCAACAACAGATTGACAGCATGATAGCCTTAAGAGTTCTGTCTTGTAGAAATCATTCTCCTCTCTCAGAATGTTTTGCAGTATTTCTTGTAATAATGTCATCTCAAACCTTCAGCTTTTAAGAAAAGGTTTTTGGGGAAAAATCCTGCAGCAAAACTAGAAAATTCTAAAATGTTTTATGACAACAGTTTAAAATGAAACTGTTTCAGCATTAAAAATCCATTAAAAGTTAAACGAAACCTCCCAGCACAAAGACAAATATCTAGGGATTCAATTACTGAAACTGCTTTCAATCAGCTCATTTTAGTGGAAGATTCTTTTTTTAAGCTTACAAGAAAAAAGAATTCTTGAAATAAAATAAAGAAGCTAACGTCAAAGTTTCTGTACATCACAAAGCAATAAAGCAATTTAATACGATATTAACATATGAAACAGAAGTTAACTATGCTTTTCAAAGTGTTCTTTAAACAGAAATGGAAAAAAACGGGCTGATGGTATGTTCTTAGGTTTCTGATTTAATATTGCAGTGTTCCATAGTCTCGGGTTAATAAGTTGAGTAGGAAAGTTGGTTATCATGTCCTATGCTTGTGCTTCTGGACCTAAGCCCACTCAGAATTAGAAATAGAGAATATTTGCTAAAATTTACCAGATCTGAAAATAGTTTTGAATTTAGGCTTATCTGACTTACAAGCAAAGTGTCTAGATCCTTCCTTCCTTCCTTCCTAAATGTTATGAAATGGATAGAAACATTCAGTGTTCTCTTATATTGATCCAGAACAGATTAAAATAGAGCAGTGTGAGAATCTGTTTTAGTTCTCTGTTACAAGAGGTCTGGAGTTCAAAGGCTTTGCACTGCTATACATTTACTAGGAAAATAATATCCATCATTCTGTACTAGCTGATGATTTCTTTAGCTAGAGAAAGAAAAGAAAATCACTTTTATTCCAGAATGTTGATTCTCTTAGGAAAGTTTTTCAACTGTTATTTCTTGTCCTTCTAATAAAAATGAAAAAAAAAAATATACAACAACTCTTCTCATCACTCATAAATCTAGCATGCATATCATGGTAAGAATTGTTCTTTTCCTGCTTTATATAACCTAGGTACATTCCTCTCATTTGTTTAGAAGTGGACATTTTAGCCCAGGAAAATGACTGTAAGCATGTCTGGCCTGCTGCAAATTACAGGCTTGATAATGTAAACTAGTCACTTCATCTCAGCTCTCTAGGGTTTGAACTAAAACACACACTGATTTAAATTTCTTAAGCAGTGAAAAATCCTTCACTTAACCAAGTAAAACTTCCTGTGATGAAGTTATGCCTTTACTATCAGTGCTATGTCCTTGAAAGATGTTCAGGGCCAGCACTTGGCATGAAATGCGGCTGTGGTCTCCATGACATATGTTAGACAAGCTAATAATAACATTTTTATTCAGCTCTAAAGAATCAGTTTGCAAAATGTCTAATTTATATAGCTGACTACATTGGGCTGGGGTTTTTTTTTCACTCTATATACGTACAAGCAAGGCAAATGTAGAAGACCAGAAGGTTATTAGAGGAGTTTGAAATGGAAGATAAGTACTGACAGGAGAAGAGGATTATGGATTCCTGGCAAAGATCTACCTTCCTGTCTGTAAAATAGACATCTCTGGTGACACACAGGAGAGAAGGAGGGGAGGAAAGAAAACCCAGCTGCAAAGAAGACACAGTTTTGAAAAAGGCAGACAAAAGAGTAATTGCCATGTTAAATAGCAAATTTGGGCATGCCTGCTGAAAGCAATTTGAGTTCACATGGGTGAGAGCGAAGGAAAGCTCTGAGTTCATACATAACTGACACAAATTAGTAATAAGCTATTTATTCTTGCTGCTCCTGTCACCTTTGAATAATAACAACCTTTCACAGGAAAGTAATGATTAAAGTCATCATGACCAGTTTTAACCCACTGACCAAGGAATCAGCAAATGAATCCACTCTTGTGACCAAAGTCAAGAATGGTCAGTGGTAGAAAATTAACCCAGTCTTAATGATATTTGAGAAATGTAATTTCATGCTCCACCTCAGCTGGTTTGCCTTGCCTTGTTATAGTTCTTTAGAATCACCATAACTACTTTTGGAGAAGGAAGAAGCCCTTTGGTGAATTGAAGAGAAAGTTGAGTTTCATCCCCAATTCCTAAATGTGGTAATCTGAAATGAAATGTGTGGATTATGTGGACATCATAGTTAAATGACAGGATAATTGGGATTCTTATAGTGTCTAGTGTTGGTCCCTGGAAAGGTTAGAGAGATGTTTGTCATGGTTTGACCCTGGGTTGATGGACAGTTGTATAGACCAATAGCGCTTCTCGAAATTCACATATTTAAACCAGGTGGAANTGACACAAATTAGTAATAAGCTATTTATTCTTGCTGCTCCTGTCACCTTTGAATAATAACAACCTTTCACAGGAAAGTAATGATTAAAGTCATCATGACCAGTTTTAACCCACTGACCAAGAAATCAGCAAATGAATCCACTCTTGTGACCAAAGTCAAGAATGGTCAGTGGTACAAAATTAACCCAGTCTTAATGATATTTGAGAAATGTAATTTCATGCTCCACCTCAGCTGGTTTGCCTTGCCTTGTTGTAGTTCTTTAGAATCACCATAACTACTTTTGAAGAAGGAAGAAGCCCTTTGGTGAATTGAAGAGAAAGTTGAGTTTCATCCTCAATTCCTAAATGTGGTAATCCTAAATGAAATGTCTGAATTATGTGGACATCGTAGTTAAATGACAGGATAATTGGGATTCTTATAGTGTCTAGTGTTGGTCCCTGGAAAGGTTAGAGAGATGTTTTAAGCACATGAAAGGCAAGATTGTTATGAGGAGCAGCCAACAGGGGTTTAGTTTAACCAGGGCAAATTAGGCAGATAATGCCTGACCAAAATTTGCTTCCTGTACTGAGGTGGTTGAGGCTGCAGGAAAGGGGAGGGCAGTGGCTGTTCTGTGCTGAAGCAGGGCCTTTGACACAATCTCCCACAAGCTTTCCACTCAGGAACCTCTGAAGTTTAATAAAAGTCACCATGGGTGAAATAATCCTGGGTACCAGCACAGACTGGGGTTCATGGGGCTAAGGAAAGGATCCACCTCTGCAGAAATTGATCTGGAGGTCCTAGTGGGCAACAAGTCATGGGTAAACAGTATGGTCTTGCAGCAAAGGCATCCATGAGTGTATTAGTAAGAAATGTAGATATCTTTTTGTTTCCCTGAGTAAATTGCAAATGCAATTGCCAGTGTAGGTTGTTTTGAGGACAGCTAACTGCTTTAGTCATTAGCCAGGTCCAGGAAAGCCATCCACCCCCTATATTTGGCATTCAGGTGGAATCCTGTGTCAGATTTTGGCTTTCCCTGTACAAGAATGATACTGCTGACATGCTGAAGGGAGTCCAGGAGGCCAACAAGATAGTCAGGAACCTGAAACACAATCAGTGAGGAAAAGCTGAGTGAGCTGGACTTGCTCAGCCTTAAGAAAATGTTTCAGTGAGACCTTACTGGTAGTCTACACCTCCTGGTACCTTGGGAGGCTGTGGAATCCCCATCATGGGAGACGTTCAAGACTTCTCTGGCATGACACTGAGTAACCTAATCTAATTAGACCTTCTTTGAGCAGGCGTTTGAACTAGGTGACTTCCTGAGGTCCCTTCCAGCCTAAATTTTTCCATTATTTGAAATCCTCAGGGCTTCTTTGAGGAAAATGAAGAGGTCTTAACTAAGTGTTTATTCAAAATCTCTCATAGACCTTGTGTGGGGAATAAAAGCAAAGAACTGAAGTAAAATACTTTGACAAACCAGATCACAGCACATATGAGTAAGGGTGGGATGTATTAAAGTTGTAATTTTGATGCTGTAGGCTAGATGTGTTTTTAATACGAGTGCATGTGTGTGAACTGAAACAACTGAAGAGCACCTGGTTTCTTAAGGTTGTTTTTAGCTTCATAATTAGTCTCTTATATTTACTTTTTAAGTGGGTATAGGAAATTCCTGTTACTTTTAGATTAGTTTCATTTACATGGCCTTCTTATTCACCTTTACACCTACATAAAGAAGAAATTTAAGAAACTACTTAGTCTGAAATGCACATCATTTACTTGTAATTATCCACCAAGCATTGCGAATTAACTCACCTTTATCATGCTCTTCTACGTATTAATTAGTTACCAAACAATTTCAAGCCAGTTAAATTGCTTGACCCTCCTAAATTTTCCCAGTCCACTTTTTTTCCTTCTTCTGTGCTTCAGAACTTCCTACCTTCTGTTGAACTGGCAATTAATCATAACAACTCCGTTGGCAAGCAACTGCTTGCTCTTTATAGAACACACCGTATGTCTCTTGCTCACAGTTCTGTATAGTTTTTGGGTATGTTAAAAATAAAACTGGTTGCAAATAGCTGAGATTTTTAGCTAGAAGCTGCTTTGGGAGTTCTCTGTGTGATAGAAGCAGAGTATTTTGTATGTCAAAAAAGATTATGCTGTTACAGGGAGAAGCATGAACAATACCTTTATAATTTCTTTATCAGTAAGAATAGACCCCACACAGTCATAGAGTTTTGACTCAGATTTGCCTCACATATTTCAGGAATGTCTCCCATCTGAAATAGGACTGACTAACAGCCTAGAGTCAGAGCAGAAGTGCTGCTCAAAATGGAGTTCAGCATGTGTTTTAATTGTGTATTCAAACACAAGAAAGGCTCCAGCCTGTGCTTAAATCCATGAACAATCAGGAAACATTTATATATACTTTAAAGGGAAGACTGAATGGCTTTCTGAACTGCAAAGAAAACAGAACAGATTGTGGTTGTCAAGCTTAATGTAACCTTGTGCCCAAAGTGTCATTTTTTGGAATTTTTTTTGGAGGTTGAGGAGATGTGTTTGACCTAATGTAACTCATGGTAGTTTGAGAGCTGGGGCATCACTGTTTTAAGCAATGGCATCACGACCTCTGCTTTGAATCATTTTTATAAATACAAGATTTCTCTTGGGTCAGGCATTATCAGTGTCATGGCTCAACTGCAGTGGGCAGAGGAGATTGTTTTGAAGGCAAGTGACTATTTATCTTCAATCATTTCTGCTTGTTCCCCCTTTGCCAACACAGGGTTATTTTAAAAGGAGTGTTAATAATCATCTGAAATATATATTAGTATTTTTAGGCCAACAGTCAGATAGAACACCTTTTTCAGGTATGGAGGATAATTCAAATTTTCTAGCTTTTTTTTTCTTGACCAAAATCTATTGTTTCAGTGGAAAATTTTGCTCTATTTTGAAGTGTGGAAAGGAATGCACAGAAGGATGAAACCCAGACTCATGTGGCATAAATAGCAAAACCATGCAGAAGAGTCCATGAAGAATTATTTCCGCCAACATGGTACTGACGGTTGTTTTTGTCTAAAACAAAACAACCCAGCCCCCAGAAAAACCACAAAGTATTCGTATGTGCTGAATTTCATCACACTAGCACATTGAAACCCACAGAACCTCTGCAAGTCAGACTTGCCTGAGGCCCTTTTCTAAATTTGCTGTTTTAGCAATATTCTGACGTGCAGTACTGCGCCTCGTGGTGTTTTGGATGGTTTAATACTGTGCAGCAGCTGATTATTTTTGGCTCCGAGCAGTGCTGAGTCATAACAGGAATTATAAGAAATACAGGCACACACGATCTTGGTGAGCATCACCCTTACTCAGGATCAGAGTCAGGCACATCAAAAAGCAAGAAACAGTAGGGCCAAGGGCTTTCCCAGCTTTCTTCTTCCCCATCTGGGGAAATCAGCAGAAGTGGTCATGGAGCAATTTCTCCATCCTCGGTGATACAGCTGGCTTTTTGAGCTTTACTTGGAGGTACATATATATCAAAAAAGAAAAAAAGTCAGTTGTTGCATGCTGCAGGATTCTCAGGAAATAGCAATTTGCTGTTACAATCCTGAATCCATTGGTGGCAGGAATAAAACACAGTTTTTTCTTAGGCTTTAATTTCCTTACCTCAGGTATGCATATTTTGTGTAGACGATCTGACTGACTTCCAGCTTCATGTTCTTCACCCCGTTTGGAAAGCTTCTGTTTAGAAATCTCCCATGCTTAATCTTTGTAAACTGTACTCAACCCAGTTTGAACACTCTGAGAGGTCTGAAGGAACAGGACGAGGATCTGGTTTTGCAATACTGTTATTGCATTCTGTTTTCTCTCTTTGCTATCTTGAATGTGGAGAAATTACACCCTCTTTTAAGTTAAAAATAGTCAAAATATGCCACTGTGCTCCCATTTGAGTCACAATGTAGATGTTTCAGTAGCATGTTTGGTTCGGGGTTATGAGCCAGTCCTTTGTCTCCTGAGGGTGCTGAGATGCTCTCAGCATGAAAAATTCCCACCCTACTTTGAGATGACGGAGTCTCCATCAGTGATTTTCTTGTGTAGCCTACTGGTATGGTTGTTTGAAAAGATGCAGGAATGTTAGTGGATGTACCACAGAGGAAAAAATACTGAATTTCTCTGTTTTCTTGCTAAAAAACAAGCTTACATTCCTGTCTTATATTTATTACCATCAAATAATGAAATAGTAGCATGTTCCCTTCTTTTCTTGAATTGCATATAATATCCGTTATGAATTTGTGAGTACTTTGAATAAAAAAACCCTGAAACAGGAGTATTGCCTCAGCCAGGAGGGTTTTAAATTTGCATGTTTCTTCTTAACGCAGGGGGAAGAACATTTTGTACCCATTCATCATCTGCTTGTCTAGTCTGGTTTTTTGATTTTTGTTGACATTTTCCTTTAGTTAGAGATAATTTGCAGGCAATTTCAAGGCCTCTTTGGAATATGTAAATATTTTGATGATTTAAAGGCTGAAAGCCCTGGAGGGTAAGGGAGTCAAAGAAATTTGTTTAAAGTTAAAGGATTACCTCCTTTAATTAAAGGATCTCCTCCTAAGGACCACTTAGACTGTGAAGAAACTGGAGAATCTCTAATATCAAGAAAGACTGAGAGGTGAGACTGTTTAGCTTGGAGAGGAAAAGGCTGTAGGAGGAACTTATGGATAAGTGTAAATGCCTGTCAGGGGGGTGTAAAGAAGGTTGAGTGAAGCTTTTTCCATGGGTGCCCAGCGACAGCACAAGAGGCACAAAATGAAACACAGATTTCTGAACCATCAGGACCCTCTGACTATCAGAAAGCACATTTTTACAGAGTGTCCAGAGAGGCTGTAGAGTCCCCCTCCCTGGACATACTTAAAAAACATCTGGACATGATCCTGGGCAAGCAGCTCTGGGTGGCTCCTGCTTGAGCAGGGGGCTTGGACCAGGTGGCCTCCACAGGTCACTTCCAACCTCAACTGTTATTTGGGATTCTGTGCTTTGATTTTACTCATGAAGCCTCTGAACTCAGCCCTGATGCCTACTGGAAAGGATTCTCAATCCATGATCTGAGGCTCCTCCTCTAGGATTCACCCCAAAACACAATCTACCTATTCCAGGATATCACATTGTGCTCTCTCAGCACCTGCTCCTCAATAAACAGAAGAAGACTGATGCAAAGTGAGGGTCAGTGTAACATCAGTTACAGTGCACTGCACAAACACACAACCACCTGAAGTTTTGTTGTGCAGAACTAACGTTAAATCAGGGCTCATTCCAGTTGGAAATCCCTTCATGAAAGAACTTGATTACCAGCATGAGGTAATAAGTTAAATAACTCAGACAATTAGACATGAAATGTACATTGTGAAGCTTTTGGGTTTCTGCTGTTGCTTCATGAGTCAAAGTATCAGAAATTCCTAATCCAATTGACAACATTTGCTATATTAGGTATTTATAGTTTATAGAGGGAAAATGGGGTTTATATAGAATACGCACTGTAAGTGGTTTCAAGGTAAAAAAGGTTAAAAAGAAATAGCAGAGGAGGTATAGATATGTTACTGGTGCATAAAGAGAAAGAACAAACATAGGGGGTTTTCCCTCCTTTCTGAAGGAAGAAAACAAGTACAATGAAAAGAAGGGTCTATCATACTAACTTATGACTAAGGGAGTGCAGAATAAAGCATCAGGGAAAAAAGCATCAGCTTAGAGATACAAGGTTAGCAATCATGTTAAATATATAAGTGTTTGCATGTGTCCCCTACATTTTTTGGGTAATCATTCATAGTGTAATAGTGTTTTCAAAATTCTATTCATCTTGCCCTTCCATTTCACATTTTAAAAATTCATAAGCAAGAAGGTCTTATTTTTTATTTACCATAGTGGGAGATGAAATCCAGAGACTTAGAAAAGTCAGGAATCTCAGTAGGAAAGAAGAAAAAGATAATTTGTCTGTAATCTTTAAAGCTAGAATTATTCACTAAAGCTTTTTTCAAAGACAAGCATCTAGAACATTTATGTTCCATTGGAAAAAATAAAATTTGTACAAGAATGGAAGTTTTTTAAGAAAATAAAAAAGAGGGTGTTGATGATACACAGCAACAGACCTGTGATTTTTATGTTGGATCTTGTGGTGTTTGGTAAAGTGTTTTAGTCCTGCTTTTTGTATTGCTTCAGTCTGAAAAAGCAGTATCTTGAGATACAGGCTGAAAATATACCAGCTCTTATAAAATCTCTCTTACCTCCTTCTGTGTGGGATTGGGGATATGGGTCTGATTTGCATTTCGAGAAGTTTGGGTTTCTCAGTGACAGGAAAACATCTCACCAGGTTTTTCATGCTGAGCGCAGAAGGATCCTGACTGAAGAATAAACAATCAGCTGGTTTATTGGACAGGGGGTCACTCACTGTATGCAGAGAACAAATGCTTTCAGTCCTGTGAGGAGCTAGGAGCAATTACCAAAATACAAAGGCTGGAATGTGTTTGTGTGAGGAAATCCTAGACGGGAATGTTGGCACAACTTTCCTATTCCAAGTGAATTTCTCTGAGAGTTTGATACTGCTGCAGACTGAGGTTGGGAGAGTGGAATTTGACTCTGAGTTGGGGGGTTTGGGGTAAATATTTTCCTCAGTGTAATAGATATCCAGGTCTGGAAGTTTACTTCTCATCAAATAGCTGCATTTTTATATATGATTGAAAAAGTGAGGTAGTAAAACTTCAAGTGTGCTGTTCTCCTGTACCGATGTTGAATCAGTTAGAGAAGAGAGCCTGAATAAGTGACTTGTTTTGTCATGCCTAATTCAGACAAAGGAATGGCAATTTATTGTTAATGCCATTTATTGTTGTTGAGTGACCTGGGTTACCCAATTTTGTTCTATAACACAAGTATAGTTAGCCTTGGAAGCTATTGGTGTTCTGACTGGTCAAGCAGCAATTTGCATTTGATCACGAGTTAAAATTATTTTTGACAGTGACACAGGTAATGTAGTGTGCATTTATTAGGCTAGAATAAGCTTAAATCCCATTTCTTTTCTTCCTAGGAAATTACTTAAGTGGCTGCTTAAAACCAAGTCCCTGTTTAGTGTTTTTCATGAGTTGGGATCTTTTCTGAAGCTGAACATGGCTGTGTGCTGTCAGAATTACCAGGAGCTTATCCTAAGGCCATGAAAATCAGTGGAAATATTCCCACTAACTACTAGAAACATTGGGGAAGACTTAATTATACTCATGGTAAGAGCAGGGTCACAGGGTCATAAGAAAAAATATAAATAGTAATGTCCACATTTGATGAAATTGTAATGATAACATGTGCTTGTTATTCATAGACTGAAACATCCTGGCTATTTTGTCTGCAGCTAGGACTGGTTAAAATCTAGAAAGGGGAAATTATTTCAAAATATTGCCATTATTAACTGAATAATTTACATGAGTATAAATACTGCAAAAATATTAATTGGATTATATTCAGTGAAAAATGACATTTACAAAACAGAATTGTCATAGAATAGTATTGACAAGATCTGCTTGCAATGCAATCACCAGTCTTGTTCTACTTGAGAAGAATGTCTTCAGAGAGATGAAAGAATCTAATCTGTGTTTCTAGCTAATCTAATCTAATCTAATCTAATTCCTTCTTCATTGTGACAAAACCAACAGCTTTAAGTTAACTTTGCACACATGATGCTGAACCTGGTTAAATGTTTTTGAGAACAAAATTAAAAAAAACTTCACAGTACATGTATGTTTTAGGAAGCGAGAATAACTGAGAAATACTTGTAACTGTCTATCTAGAAAATAATGGCTTCTATGTCAGTATGTTCAGTTTTAGTGCTATTAATAATAATGTAAAGTTCTCATATGCTATTTTTCATCTGGAAATAAAAATTGCCTTGGGAAATCCATCGCAGCCCCGTGTCACAATAAGACTCATGAAGTGATTAAAGCAAGGACATCAGTGCAGAGAGACAACCCTTCTGTTCCAGGCTGGTGCTCTAACCAAACAATCAATATTCATTTTGGGTATGCTATGTCCATCAAGGAACACAGAGCAGATCACAGCTAGTGATCAAACAGTTTATTTCCAAGGAAGGGTTGTTCAGAAACAAAACAAACAACTCCTCAAGTCTGAGTTTTAATATTTTAGGGAGGCCAAAAGAGCACACTGGCAATATCCATGAGCTCCCCAAAGATTTAATGTCTGATTTAATGCAGTAAATGCTGCATAAAAGTGATATTCAAGGCATTATAAAGGGATGTTATATTACCATAGCATATCTATATTTCAATTAAATTAAGGGACATAAACCTGTTTTATGTGTTTCAAAATAGTTTCGGCTTGCAACCTGGTAAATGTTACTGCTTACTAGCTGGGTGAGTTCGTGCATGACTAGAAGGCACAGTTAAACTCAATACACAAAATATTTGTAGTAAAGCAAGTGAGACAGAGGATTTTATTCAACAACATTGCAATTATTAATCTCAAATGCTCTGATCAAATTAGGCATCACACTTCAATAGAACAATCAGTATAAATAAGTGTTATATGGAGTTACGGCTATGTGGCAAAGAAACATCCAGGGAAATGCAATAAATGCCAGTGTACTTTGATGGTGTCTTGGCTTGATCTTAAATAGCCATGTAGGTTCTCTTTGTCCTACTTTTTTCTAACATCTGTGTTATATAAGTGATGCTGTTTTAAGCTTTTGATAAAGTGCTATTTTGTTGCCTTTGAATTATGAAGGTTCACAAACAGAGCTAATGTCTTAGGCCAGTTCATTTAGGAAAAAAAGGAAAAGAGAAGAATCATTTATTTGTAAGTTAATGAGTTATACAGAATCCTTTTCTGTATCACCAGCTCTTTCACTGTCAACACAATTAACCCAACTACACTCTTATTTATTATTATTTATTAGAGGCAAAATGAACATTACAGCTCCAGGCTTTTAAAGAGTGACTTACTCACTAAACTTGTTGCATGGAACTAACCATATAAAGTCTAATTTTGCCTTTAATATTTAGTAAAGATGATGACATACAGATGGTGAAGATGGTGGAAATAGTGGGTAGATTTACTGCCACATATCTACAGTTGAGGCAAAGGACAAGAAATGTTCTTTGTGCTAAATAGAACTACATGAATAGCTATGCAGTTGTAATAATAAGTTTTATTTAACTAGTTCTTTAGTACCAGAGTTTCCATATGACAGAAAAATGGCAAATGTAATAAATACATTTTTTGAGGAAGGGTGGAGGGGATGGAGATCGTAGGCAGCTGTAGCTCTGTTAACATGAACTTAATACTATGCAAAGCTTTAGAAAAAAATTAACTATGTAGCAGATCTGACTACAATAATAAACATAGGGAATACCCAGGATTCCTTTTTCAAAGGAAGAAAACAACAATTGTACTTAAAGAAGACATACTCAACTAATTTAGGACCAAAGGAATGCAGATTAAAGTAGGCAAAACCCCTTAAAATCAAAATCAAAACAGATTTTTCTTTTTTCCCCCTGAAGCTTGGATCATGTAAATTATATTAGAGCTTCTTTGTGGTTTTTACACATTTAAATTGTTCCAGTTCTGAATTCTTATCAAATTATGCAAGCAAAATTTATTTCTAGTAATCAATGATCTTACTACTTTTTATTTCAATGTAGGTTTTTGCTTGGAATGTGGCTACAAGTAGAATGACCCATTTTAGCTGAACTGGAAGCCTTTGTATGTTTTCCGACACACATCTTTGCAAGGTTGACTTACAACCTGATAAATAATCACCAGGTTGAAAAATTCTTTGGAACTTTTACTTGTTTATAACTGATTCAGTATTTCAGATATCTCTTATGAGGATTTGGTTGAATTACCTATCCTTGCCTGTTTTGTTGTGGATATAGTGATGAACTTGTTACGTTCTCACAGTTATTGTCAGCAGTGCAGCAGGTCTGACGTTAGGTGACAGCTTGGTGCTCTCAGTCCTTGTGAGGTTTCCATGCCACATCACTCAAACTCGGACTTCTGTGTTTAGAGACAAATTTTTCTCCCTGATCCTACACTTAAAAATCAATCTGCCTGGATTTATCAGCAGTTTGAAACAAAGTAAGGCAAAAGAAGCTACCTCTTTTGAATTCTAGTTCTATGTAAAGAGAGTTAAAATTATAAAGATGTCATCAGTAAAACAGATAAGAAGCCCATTTGTTGGGGTTTTTTTCCCCAATCTATATTGTGTGTGGTTTATTACATGCACAGTTTATTTTTCTTACTGCCTCTGTAAGTATGATGCTGGATGTGAGGACACATTGTACAGCCAGGCTTTTAGAATGCGTTTCAGGGAAGTGTTTCACTGCAATTTCTGTTACGCGTTTTTGAATGTTCAGTATTTTGCCGAAGCCCTATTTTCCCAGCTGGCTGCCACAGGCCTAGAACAAAGCTCTCTCTTCTAAAGAAAAGGTGAGATCACAGAAGAGAAAGAAGTTTATGACCAGAGCCTTGTTCTTACAGGCTGGCAGGTTATTTTAATCATCAGCCAAAGCACAGAAGCCCCTGCTTGTTACCGAAACCTTCTTCACCTTTGGGAGCAATGTTCTGTGACATTAAGGAACTTTATGACAAAATAATAACGTCTAATGAGCTACAAGAGAACAGACATTTAAGATGAAGGCTAATATTGAAAGAGACTGGAGTTCTTTGTCTCGTCTTCCTCTTCAGTTTGCCAGGTGAGTGCTGGATTGTGCCTGCCTGCTCCTCCCTGAGGAACAAGCAGCGTGCAGCTCTGCCACAGTGTGTGTGACTCAATGCCTGTCACACCATTTCCCCAAGGAGAATTAACTTGCTTGATTTTTTTTTTAACCAAAGTTGGCAGACCTTCTCCTCTGTTGGGATAAGCAAGCCTTTCTGCCCACCACCCCTTCCTCTTCTCACTTGTTCATGGAAATGTGTGTGCGTGTGTGTGTTTGCGGCCAAACAAACCATAGCATCTCATCACTCATCCCATCATCGTCTCCTTGGGAATGCTGCAGTAATAATATTTAATTAGTTTTGGTTTAAAATTTAGATCTAGCCTGAAACTGGGCTTTAAAACATAAGTAGTTCATTTCATAAAGGGATGACTCATTTAACAAACACACGGAGCCACTAATGAGATGACAGGGAGCAGTAGGAACATTTTGTAGGTCAGGAGAAGAGTCTAAAGTTTATCCTTTAAGCCGTGTGCAAAGAGGTTAAATATGCTTTCTCTTTGTGTCAGTACAATCTTCTTGACTTAGATGTGTCCCTTATTTTTATGGCCAAATAAGTTTAGACTCATGGCAAAAGCCTCAAATTTACATGCACATACTGAAGCATCATTTACAAACAGAGCACAGAATGAAATAATTTACAAGTTCAAACCCCGGACTTTCAAATCTCAGTCCTTTGTCTGCACTTCATTAAATAATTTCCCCCTAAAATCCTTTCACACTCTGTTGCAGCCATTTAGCTTTGATCACAATGCTTTTTCAGAGGGGAGTGGTCTGGCCCATATCAATTTGACTACCTTGGACTGAGATGAGGGTTTAAGAGGTCTCAGTCATCACATCTTATGCAGCTCATGTCCAGGCACCTTCATCCACAACTCCCCCACCAAGTTCCTGTGTTTTTCTTGGGTTGGCAAAGACAGAGTTACTTTGGGTGTGTCTGCAGACGACTACTTCAGAACTAAAAACCTTTCTCTGAGTGTCCCTTTACTATTTTGTCAGAACAGTACATTTCTATGCCAAAAAATATGGCTTAATTGGTAAAAAATTACTTTGTACATGTTTTATAAGTGCCACATGTATAATAGGGTCCCCAAATTAGATCAGTTTCCTTGATAAATATTCAGATAATTTAGACAAAAAGTATTCTTTCCATTCTGTCACATTTTTGAAGCATGATGGAAGGATTTAAACAAGATGTTCTCTGTCTTTTAAAATGGTAAATTATAAAGAGACTAGGTAATTTATAGCAAGTTAAGTTTATTCTGTGGAAGTATCTTAAAGGGAACCTCCATCACCCTTCTCTGAGTGGGAGCACAAAAAATACCCTTTTAGTTATTATTCCATTCAAAAAATGACTCAGTGGAATACATGATTCTTATTTATAGAATAACCACCATAACGCATTTTTTTTAAAGAAAAAGAAGTTATACTAAGGAAAAGTGATGCATTTTGCAGCCCGAGTATAAAGTACAGGAATGAGCTTTTGTGAGCAAGAAGCTGCAGAGGGAGTAGGAAATACATGTACATAAACAAAAATCCCTCTGTTTACTAGGAGTTTGACCTATGCTCCAGAGTGTATGTAAAAATAGAAAGTGAAGTGTGGTAGGACAGGTGTATAAGCTCTCACACAAGCTCTGTAGATAGTGTCTTATTTTATGTCAGAGTGTCAGTACTTCCCATCACTTGCACTTCTGCCTCTTTGCTCCCACTGCAAATTCTGTTGTCTAGAGAGGCTCTGAATGTTGGATTCAATTCCTGTAGCAAACACAGCCAAGGGGTACTTGACTTTCCTTTTGTTGCTGTGTGTTCATTTGTCTCTTCCCTCTCACTTAATTGTGTCAGAATCATTCAGTCCAGGTAAATGGAGATCATCAGGAGAGAGATGGCAAGTAAATAAATAAATAAAACCCTTCCTCCCAGTCAGGGAATATTTCTGGGTAGTCTGCTTGAAGAAAAACTTTGCAAGAATCCACCTCTTGTTGCTTTGAATGCACCTCTAGCTTGTCTCTTTTTTTTTTCCCCCCAAGGAATGTAGAACATTTCCTCTTATTTTCATAAGGTGAAATTAATAAATGCACTGTGTTATTTTCATTCATGGTGACAGCACAGATGACCAAATTGCTAAAATGTTGTTGTCTTCCTCTGCCGAAAAGGAATAAAAGGCTTCCATTATGTCTTCCTCCATTTGCACTTTATTGGTGAATCATGACATTTAGGATCAGCATATTAATTCAAAATACAAGCTGGTGGCAAGGAAAACTTTTGAAGACAGGTTTCTTTTCCCACATTTTGACTTACCGTAAAGATTAGCTGGAAGATTGTGTATTAACTCTTGGCGTTACTGGAGGGTACTTCTATTTAGTCTGTCAATAAAAACCAAAACTTAGTTTTAGGCCCTTCATTGCTTTGACATTTCAGTGCTAGCTAGAAGCTAGCTGTAGTGCAAATATCAGAAAATCCTCATTAAGTTTTATTGATTATATCATAGGTAAATTTATTTGACATGTAATTAATTTAATACCACACAAGCAGCAAATACAGTTATACTTCCTAACACATCAACTTAATAATGAAAGTTATATAACATGCATTTGAAGGGTATTTAAAAATAAAGCCGGGCTAACTTGCAAGTAAACAGTGAAAAATTATTAACTGGTGAAGTGACATCAATGTGAAACTGAAAGGGTGGAACAAGTCATGAAACTGCTACTGAAATAAGGAGTTTTCATGGCTATTTTTCTGATCTGTAAGATTTCACTATTTAATGATGATTTGGGTTTTAAATTTTCTGTGCTCTTTGTCTTAATAAAGAGCAGTTTTCTTTGGTCAGAGTAACCACGTGGATATACTTTAAAAGCACCATTTTCCCTGTTTTTCCCATGGGTATATTAACAGGAGATTCAGCGAGTGTGGACATAAACAGGCAAAATGTATTTTTGTGTGTAGATCTGTACATTCCTACAAAGACATAACTGGGATTAAAGTAGAATTCCTCTTTTCAGCTAGCAGAGCAGAGCATATCACTTCTAGGTATATAAAGGCAAGAGCTCAAATATTCCCACAGAGGAGAGCTTAAAGAATCTTTGGTTTTCTCAGGAACAATGGATCTGTTAAGTGATTAAAAGTGAAATGAGAGTTCAAACCTTACAGGTATTCATATCTGTGAAGTAGCATAACCATCACAGCCTTACATTAAAAATTCTCTCCAAGAAATCTCAGTGGAACGACAACTCCTAATTTCTGTGGAGCCAAGAGAAACAAAATATTTACTTTTTATATCATCTGTGTTTAAACTTCACTCCTTTTAAATCTCTTGCTTCCTGCAACAGAGGAAACAAAAGGGACACATAATAGACTTTCTTTTGCACGTGGAACAAAGCTGGATGGTACTTTTATCCTTGGCTTCTTTGTTGCTCCCCAAATCTATCCCTCTTTGAACAATCTGCCACTCCTCTGTGCCAGCAGGAGCTTTAGAAGAAGGCCATCTGCATTGCTTGCTACGTTAGGGGACAGATTCTCTTAATTCCTGATGTACTGGGATGGCTCGGTGTCCAGAATGGGATTTCTGGCCATCATGTTTTGGGGATGGGGCAGGGGCAAAGATTTTACAGACCCTGGTAGTGCTGCTGAGTGCAAAAGGGCCATTTACACCCAGAACTCCAGATCTGGATACAGCACATACCCAGCCTATCCTTCAAAGGTAAATGCAAGGTCTGTTACTGTTTTGTGTGAGTACTGGCAAATAAATGGGAGGTTTTGAGGAAGATTTTCACAGTAGTGTTTTAAGCAGATCACTGATGTTCTGTGGTTCACTGCAGACAATGGGAAGCTTTCAGCTGCAGCAAAGGGTCACCAGTTGTTTATTTAGTGGCAGTACTCAAGAGTATCCTTTCATGCCATGCAAGGATGAAAAAGAGACAATTATTGTCCAGAATGTGTTTCCACTGCAATAAATCATACTCCATCCTGAGTTATATCTTTGCTGTACACCAAGAGAAAAGGTTGCTTGGTTTAATTTAGAGACCAGGCAGAGTTTTCTTCTGTTTGATTCACTCCCCCAAAATATGAACTCTTCTAAGTGTTTTCTGGACACACATCTTCCTGTTCCCCTCCTGAAATTTCTCTTGTGTCTTTATTGCAAGCCTTGATTTTGGAAAGACTGTTGGAGTATTTCCTATGAAACAGAGAGGAGATCATCTTCCCTTATCCCTCCTGTTCAAGGAGAAATTTACATAAGTTAAAAGTTCTACCTCTTCCAGTGAGCTCATTTACCTGTCTTTTCCTCCTACCCTCTGTGTAACAGGTGAGCTGCAGATTGGTGGAGGCTGTTCCCCCAGGAAGAAAGCGTGTTGAAATATTATTTTTGTTTTGACAGACTCTTGTCTGATTGGTTATACTTAATTGGCATTTCGTCTTTTTTTCTCATCCTGAGTCTTCGTTACATATTGCCATTTTTAAAAGGCAAAAGTGATTTTAGTAATTTCCTCAGACAAGTCCTGAAAGACTCTCTGAAGATACAAATATTTATTAATCTGAGTGACAAAGGGGAGGCAACAGATATTGCAGTTTATCTGTATCCTCTTTTGAGGTATATACAACTTATTTCATTGTAGTAGTTTAAAAATAGTGAATTCTCCTTCTTATCTCATTAAGAAATGATGAAACCAGGTTGTGCCCTTTTGGGACCTGTTACCAGAATAGTTTTGGCCTTTTAAGAAGGTTCTCTTCGGTGCTGAGCAGGAATTGCATGGGTTGCACTGTAGGTACAGCTCTCTTTAAACCAGGGGGATCATAGGCAGTGTTAATGTCAGATATGGGAAGGAGTCTGTCATCAGAAACACAGGACACAAAATTTTTAAGGAAACATGTAGGATGGGGAAACCTTAATTAGATTTTAAGTACAGAGTTGAGTTTGACACCTTACTTTAAGTATTATGTCCAACAAGGAGAGAAAACCAGGTCACTGCCAGCATAGGCTTGTTCTGCACCGAGGAACATTTACAGAACATTCCCACTATTGCAGCTCCACTGACATTAGTGGTAGGACGAGCTGCAACATTCACAGCTCTCCAGCACCAGCAGCTGTTTCAGCACTGTGCTAATTAGATTGGCACTGAGCTGGTTTCATAGACATGATGCTGCTGACAGCTGCTGGGGTGCCATCTACACTAGGGCTGCCAGCACTGATAAGGCTGCAGTAGTGTTGGGAGCTGTGGCAATTATTTGTAAGTAAAACTGAGATATGTGGGCTGAAGTTACAGTATGTGTATGGATGCATATATGTGATTTAATTTATTCCCTGTTTTCCCCTGGCATCCTACTCACATGTACATGCTTTGCTCATCGTTTGTGGAAAACTGAAGATCTCATGAGTCGTGCATCTTCTGGCTTGATGGAGGCAGAGTGGAGGGAGTGGGGAAGGTTTCATACTTGGGATCAAGAATGGGAAGTACAATGAGTCTGGGTAAGAGTAAAGCAGGGATAATAATGATCTCACTGTGCCTTGTGCTAGTGGTGATGAGCTGTGTATTGATTGTTAAAGGACTTCAAAAGGCTTTCAGTGCCCAACAGTTGGTTGGTTGTGGTGGTCTCATCCACATGTATCTGTGTGGGATACCTGCTTTCGTTATCAAGTCAAGATCTGTTGGCACGAACAAAGCATATTTCTAATGGAGTATAATTTATAAAGAGAAAGGAATAGAAGGGTGTCAGTACATGAAAATGTGTCAGATCATTCATTTTTCCTACAATGTTTTGTCATTTGTCTTAAAATTTTAAAAGAGGTAGAAACACTTTATTGAAATCACAGCTCTAATCATTATTTCCATTTTTCTTCCACTTTTACTCAAAGTACCACAGGACTTAACAGTTTTTTCTTTTATTGGAAATAAGCACTGCTCAGCTTAGCACAGGTGTGAGCTTACTTAATAAACTCTTAAAAGGATAGGTAATTAAAAAGGATACTGTTGGCCAAAGAAGGAACACCATTTTCACCTCACCCCATCCCTTTCTAAACCAATTTCCTTTGAACTAACTAGAATAAGATTTTTCACAAGTAACTCTTGGACATCAAACTGAAATAATTTTGAGACAAAACACTTCGATGAAAAGTTTTTTTCTCTGCAAAACCATGTAAAAAAGTGAGAACAAAAATTTCAGAGAGAGGTGTTTTAAACCATCCTGTGCTCTGAAGAATAGTTTAAGGGAGAGTTCAGATACTTTCTGCATTTATGGATGTCAGCAACATTGTGTGATGTGCATGACACGTCAAACCCTTCCCCTCTCCCCCCCCAATTTATTATAGTATGAATTTTAGCATTTACTTTAGCAAATCTAGCAGGGTTCCCTCTGCTCCAATGCCTATACCCATACAGAGGCCCCAAATCAATGCCCAGCTCCTTTTCCAGAGAAATGCACACACACTCAAGAAAATGAAATAGTCATTTGCAGCTAAATTGCCTGTGGCAGGCATTCAGAAGAACTCTACTGGTTGCCTGATAAATCACCCACCCAGCCATGTGAGTGCTTGGTTCTAACCATTTTTTTACACAACCCCACATTCACACAGAGTTTAGTTTAAAAAATCTTATAGTCTACATAGAGTAAATTTTGTTGAATATGAAAGAAAATTCTGGCCTGTTTGAACTGTTCCATGTAAAATATCTATGAACCCTTCTGTCTTTTTTTTTATATAAAAATTCTTTTTTTTTTCCTGAGGAAAATTAATTGCTTTGAAAAATATAATATCTATGTTAAATTTGGATTCAGTTTGTTGATTATTTCATTGTATTTAAAGCACAAACTAGAAATAAGTGTGTATTAGAGAATTTAATCTGGATTCATTAGAAGGCAGTACATGCAAAGAAAGTTGACTCCTCCATTTTTTGTGTCTCTTAGTAGGTATTATCTGTTCTGGAGCATGATAAAAGCAGTTGTGAACTCCAGGAATTCAAGACCATAAGAAAATTGTAGTGAAAGATCTACCAAAAACAATCTACCAGTTGACAAGCATATTTATTAGAAATCAATACAAATATTTTGTTAGGTGAGGCCATGCATTAGCTCTGTTGTTTTGTACTTAATTTGTGGTCCTTAAGCATCTGTACCACTTCATAGTTAAAAGAAAACTCCTTTTGTGAAGCGGGCATGATAGAGCTACCTGTCACATGCTATTCTTTGTCTTTTCCTTGTTCATAATCCTCACAGAAATATAAATATTTGTATTTACAAGTAACCCAAAAAATATTCATGGCTGCCTTATGTGTGTGGAAAAAATTGAAACCCTTCCTCCACTTCAATAGTGAGATTTTTCTAGAATTAGTAAATTTAAACTAAGGTTTCCCATGGCTTGATAAAGAATAAAATTTTACAAATCTGTACATTGCAATGTGAACCTTGGATGACCTAAATTCTCTCATACTTCACTCATTGTGGATAGTTTTTTAAATGTGAAAATAATTGAAGGTTTCTGTAACCCGTGGCTGTTCAGTGGTTTCACAGTATTTTCCTAACCCCTGTTAGCTTGTATTATTCTTGGTCCTTTTCATCACCTGTTAGTCCATATTCTTTTCCCAAGGGATTCCATCATCTTATTCCTACAGAAGGGTATAGTTTGCAGCTGTGACACTGCAAAACTCTATTTACAGAGCGGGATCAGGCCCACAAGAGCAGAAGATCAGTACTATTGGTAGCACACTTTTTTCCACAGATAAGGGAAGGCTCAAGGCTGACGTTGCAGAGGGTTATTTTCTGATTTCTAGCTCCTAGACCTCATAGCCAAGAGAAGTACAGACAGCAGACAACCTGAAGTCAGTCACTTGACAAGGGCTCTCAGCAAGCATTGCTTAGGAGGTGCTCCACAGATGGGGGGGCCAAGGCAAGGTAGAACCACTTCAGGGATCAGAAATATGACCATTTTCCCTCATCCATCTCCATTCCCCTTTCCATTCCTCATTTCTGACTTGGCCTAGCTTTGCTCCAGAATTCACAGTCATAGCATTGAGGAAGTAAATAAAAGAAACCTGAAAATAATTCTTCAAACAGTGTTTTCAAACCTCACTGAAAACTCTGTGAGACATTTCTAATTAGAAACAGAAGTAGGAATCATACACCAAAAGGCAAGATGGGATAAAAATTCCACCAATAATTCATCACAGTTTGAAAAATTCAAGGTTTTAATTCAAGGTTAAGAATAGTAAACAGTGGTTTAGTCTGAAAAATCTCAGACAGACAATATAATTTTGATTTCTTTCTTACAATACAAAAAGAACTGTTGAAAAAACACAACATTAAGAACAAGGTTCTTTCATCTGCTACTGAAACTGTCACGTAGCTGTCATCAACACTAATTTGCAATATTGCATGTAAACAAATTAGCAAGGGGCTTATGTTTAAGACCAGTGAGAAGGAATGGTAAGTGTAATGTTAAGTACAATTAAATGGGTCAATGAGCTACTTTGGGTAATAGTTTAATTTCGTTTCTTAAAGTGAAAAATTTTGGTAAGGTTTGAAATGAATTGAATTCAGTACTAAAGTGAGAATGGCAAGCATGAGAAAGCAGAAATGGAAAAGTAATTTTTACAGTAATGTGGGACCTGTGAGTGTAATCTGCTCTTGCTGATATGCAGCTACAAAGTTTAGAGTGTCTTTTAGCTGGAGAATATATTTTAAACTGGCTGCCACCAGGAGTAAGGAATAAAGGTGATCTCAAATAAAGAAGGTGTCTGGTAGGATGTACTTCTGTAGGAGCTACTTGAAGCCAGGTGGGACACCCATGGAAAATGGCTTTTAACATAGTGAATAACTCCTGTTCCCTCTTCCAGAGGCATCCAACGCCTCTCCTCTCTTTCTCCTCTCTTGAAATTCTAGAAATACCAATATATTTTATACATAGGGATGTTTTTTGTTGCTGTTTTTTTTTTTTTTTAACAGAGGCAAGACTGAAGTGCAAGCTAAGTTTTTTCTTCAAAAAAAAGCAATGTCTGAAAATAGGTTTAAAGGGCTTTCAAAGGTCTTTTTTAAAGGGCTTTTAGTTTTACCCAAACCTACCTCTAGCCAAACATCTGTAAGAGCAATAAGCCTTACTTCCACCACATGGCACTTAAAGGGTCTGCATGTCTGGACACAAACTGATAAACTGATTGCTACATGCATGAAGTGTGGCTGTAAGTCTCTCTGCAGAGATAACACTGCTGTCATCCTTCAGCAACACACCAGATTTGATGCTTAATCTTTCCCCTGACATCTTAAAATTCTAACCTCCAGCTAGATAGTCCTGCAGGTGGTGCTGTGGGAAATGTTTGCAGTTCAGAGTCAGGGCTGGAAGGGGAGTGGAGAAGAACAGATTCATTCCTCTTCAGCTTTTTCCACAACAGAAATATTTAGGTGATTCCTTTCAAAAAACTTCAAAGCACACTACGCTCACCTCTATGGAGCACTCAGCCAAGGATCAACAAAGTGTACAAGGGATGCAAAGTGCCTTTTTCTCCTGGTGGAGCTTTTAACCATCTTTCCCATACTGTGAATGACTAATATTTGTATTTCAGCCACTATAACTAGGCTTTAGCTTCCAGTAATAAGAACTCATGGGACAAGAAAAGCAATGGAAAAGAATAGCCTGAAAAAAAGTAAAGAGAATAAAAATGTATTCACAGAAAAATTAGTGGATGTTAACAGTAGAATTTTACTACCCAAAGGCAAAAGTAAGTTTTCTGCAAATATAAAGTAATATGTGACCTGGCTTTCAGCTTTGGCTTGTTTGTTTTGGGTTTGAATATTTTTTTTTTTTTTTAAGTTGAAAGCTGTTTGCATCAAACTGATACAGTGTGTCCCCTTTTTCTGAGCTGGCAGCTGGCTGGTGGTTTGATGGCCTTCATCTTGTATTAGCAGCAAAACTGTGTTGTAGTTCACAAACCAGAATGGTCAGAGAGATTTGCAGGAAACTTCAGTGTTCAGCAAGATTAGTACTCGAGTTCTTTAGGTAGGTTTTAATCTGTAGGAAATGTTTCAAATCTATGCCAAAATGTCCTATTTTTAATATTCAAAATTATGATTATAAGAGAGGAAAAATATTTCAGAAATCCACATATGTGTACTTATATTAGTGTGTAGAAATAAGCTATCTTATATTATCCACTAGATGGACTCAGGAATAGTGCTCAGAATCCAAGCTCAGACTCCTGGTAAGGAGGAATATCTGCTGTGAAGCTGGAGTCTGGCACACAGCAGCAGAGCTGGGGAAAGGAGCTTCTGCACCTGCACCTTCTGTCAGGGTAGTCAGGGCAAGGTCTCACTACGTCTGACAAGGTCTGACAAGGTAGTCAGGGCAAGGTGATCTGCTGGGAGAGAGGTTCTGCTTGGCTCCCAGTGCTCTCGCTATGATGGTGTTGAAAAAGCAGGATTATATCCAGCCAAGAATCTTGCGGATTTCTGAATATAGAAAACATTATATAAGTACTTGAGGTGATTTGAATGAGACCTCTCATAGGTGCTCAGAGTGCATGTAAGGCTGCCATATGGCCATAAAACTGGGAAAGGCATGTGCTGAAACGTGCCAATAATTAGCTTTAGCAGACAATTGAATATTCCACTTCAAATGACAGGCTTATTCACAGTCATTGTCTCCAATTACTTCTTTTTCCAGGCAAGTCACGAGCTAAATTATTATTGCTCTGTGTGTTGGTTTGTTTCCTTATCATAACCAGCTGCTTTTCACTTTAGTTGCTGTATTTGTTAAATGATGCAATACTTTCTCAACCCATAAAATGTGAACAGTGAGCAAAGGCATCAGCAGTAGTCATTTCATTGAAATAATTATTTTCAAATCACCTGGAACATCCAGCTGTAGCTATGCCTACAATAAGGGATAGAAATGACCTCCGGAGAACATGGTTGTGTTTCCAGCTAGCACAGCCTGTCAGAGTAGCACTGTATCCTCTCCTTACTCTGTTCAGATATCAGAAACAAGCCAAGGGATAGTCAACAGAGAAAATGGGAAAAGACACCAGCAAAGCTTGGTGAATAATACCCACTCTTATTCCACCTTCCTTCTATTCCATGCAAGCTGAAGCAGTATCATAGCAGCTGTAAGGACACTGGGGCTTGACAAAGGTCCTGGGATCCTTGACTACAAAACTGATTGCATACTGTACAATGGCTCTAGCTGATGCTTGATAAAATAGTCAATGAAGTCAGTGGGTAAGATGTCCCAGTAGTAACAAGACAATACAGCTCAGAAAGCAGAAGTGCTTAGTCCTGTGAAAGTAAAGTAAACTTAATGGAAATAAATAATGCATGCTGCAAAGGAAAATAAACATGTGCTCCTACAACAGCCATTCAATCCCCAGAGTTGGCTTTAATAATAAATCACCCCAAATGCTCCAATACTTTTTGGGGAGAGGGATACACTTAATAGAGTTTTTCTTTCAAATACCCGTATAAGACCAAGTCAATCTTTTTTCTTTCCTTCAAAACTGTAGTTGTTTATTGATGTGTCTTTCCATAGTTATTTTTGTGAGAAATATGTGACTAAATTGATGGTATAATATGTGCTATATGAGTACAAATGGCCAGACTGTTAGGGGCATAGGACTACAAGGAACTTCATGGGGTCACCTAGTCCAGTATGATAATATTTCCCATATATCATCTGTGATGGATTTTCCATTCTTATTGCTATTAATGGCTATCCGTTCCTTAGAAACTGCTAAAGACAGCGACTTGGGACTTCCACAGGCAGTCTCTGACAGTAGTTCATTATCTCTGTCATTGAACGCTGATTTATTTTTTAATCAAAAACCCCTTCCTGTGTCCCGTTTTCTGTATCCTGTATCTTATGTCTTTTGTCTAATCAACACTCAATTCTTGTCCCTGTCTGCTGTGGACATGAAGACTTAAGATTATTTCCTTCTTCATTCCAGTAGATTTCTGTGTCATTGAAAGTGTAACCATGTTCCCCTTTTCCCCTCCTTTCCTCTATTCTAAACAACCCTGAGTCGAATGATCATGACAGGTCTTGAGGAAGAAATCTTATATTTCAATCTAAGCCTAATATTGCTAGATACATCAAGTGGATTTGAGAGGCCAACTTCATTAGATTTTGAAATGAAATTGGGATTCACTGTTCCTTGCAGCCGTGGATGACTGATCACTCTCCACATCCAATCAGCCTGTTGCTGTGGCCTTCTGTGGGATTTTTGCTGCAGTGATGATAAAATATAGTAAACTAAAGAAACAAAGACATGAGTGAAATACCACAAGAGAAAGCAAGAGGTTTGGGGACAGATTGTGTGTTCTCTGTGGCCTTTCAAATATGAAGAATCAGTAGGGAGAAGACATCTCTAAGGCAAGGTTGCTGACTGAGTAAGGAGGATCAAGGTCACAATGCTTTAACTGGCTCAGTTGAAGGTGAAGGTTTGAGTCAAAAGGCTTTTTTGCAACTCATCCAGCCACATATTCCTGACATACCTCTGCAAACAGGTACAATCAATGTGTTGGAAAGGTGTTCAATATATGGTCTTGTGAGAGAAATCTTTGTTTTCTCAGAAGTTCCATGCAAATAAAGCTGAGTTTTGCCAGATATGCACTAATGATATCAAGTCTTGAGTATGTTTCGGGAGAGTTCTGATTTGCATTGCCAAGCCACTGCTACGTCACCTTTCCAAGATCCAGTTTAAAAGTGATCTTGTAAAAACTCATCACTTGATGCAGCACGTTCACAGCTGCAGTCGCCTTGGGTAGAGTCACAGCAGTAACCAGTGTAAGGGAGTTCCTTGTCTGTGATAGGCTTTCTTTGTGCTGTTCACCAAAATTAATAATCCACTGGTTAACACTGCTCTGTGAAACTCAGAGACAGGCCAAATGCAACTATAATTTTTAACACCTTCTTAATTTCTCTCATTAACCCTTTTCTATTACTAGTGCTGCTGATCTGACAGTACAAACAGGCATTTTTGTTCTTAATGAAAACTCCAAAGCTGAAGTAAGTGGCACGATTCTATACCTATGCGATGCTACAGGCATTGGCATTGCTGGGAAACATACAAATTATTAAAAAATCTGTGATAAAACTGCAAAAGAGGGCAACATTCTGAATATAACACTATTCCCAGCTCACACCTTCACTGTCTGATGCTTTCAAGTCTGCCCTTGAATGCCAAGAAACCAGTGAGCACTAGGGAGTGCCCGTAGCTGCAGTTCACTGTATTCATATCATTAAAGAATACATCAGCTGTGACAATTTAGCAACTCTAAGAAAACATGGTCACATTTGCATCTCTGGAATTCCCGTAGCTTTAAAGAAACGTGATAAGTGGATGTCTGTGCTCTGTCTTATACCATTGTTGATGCAAACTGACTGGACCCTGAGATATTCACATTATGATGAATTAATAATAATAATAATATGTTAAACTGGTCTTATATTTTCTTAATTTTTAACTTCTGCAGAAGTGGTTTTTAAATATTCCTCCTCACTTTTGAAAAATCTAAAGGCATTTCTCTGGCCCAGCATGCTGCTTCTTTCTCTCACCTGAAACTGTATTTGGCTATACACCTATCTAGTCATATATACAAGGATATTGGTTTTACTCCTACAGAATAGAAGAAATTCTAAAATTGATGCCCCTGAGTGAGCTGCTGTTGAATGCATTAAGCTATTCTGTATGCTTGAATTGATGCTTCACTCATTAGTTGATGCAGAGCACTGAAAAACCCTTGTGTATATTCCATCCCAGTAAGAAAAAAAAAAAAAAGAAGAAGAAAAAACACACAAAACCCACAATCAATTGCTTGCTCTGCTTAGTTTGGTCCTACAAAGCTGTAATAAATCCTTATTATTGTGCTGAATGAGTTATTTCCTTTAGACATTAAAATAAACTCAATGATCCAAATAAGGCAACTTATAAAATATTCACTCATATACCCTGAAAATAATTGTCATGACCTTAGAAATACCATGTGAATTCTGAAGGGTTCCTATGCATTGCTTCTAGCTCAAGACTAGTCCTGTGAATTCCAAAATCTAACCATCTGTAATATAATCAGACATTCTTAGTGAAGGGTATTGGCTAATCAAGCCATATCTAATTAAAAGAGATATTGCTATTTATATTTTGCTGAGTGCAAAAATTTTGGGGTGAACCTTCCTGAGAAGTGATCAGAAATTGGGCAAAATTTTCTGTGTGAAACCCTGCAGAGTTTAGGGTAGAAAATGACACAAAATCCAAGTGTTCTTTGATGTCTGTCGTGGAAAAGAACCTTATTCTTTTAGTGCACTTGAACAAAAGTGGGTGCTTGAGTTAGTGACCTATGGAGTTTTGAGTCAGTGGAGTTTCCAGAGGATGAGTCAATCCACTCAAGTGTCATTTAGCTGTCACTGACTATATGGCAGACAAGGCTCTATTTCAGTCTTGTGTCTTAACTGAATAGAGCTGGCTGTGTGAGTATCCTGCTCAGACATTTGAAGCTGGACACAATTTATATTTACTCATGTTCTCGTGTAAATAGAAAAATCATTTTTATATGGTGCGTACGTGTATTGCCATATCTGTGTCTGGAAAGAGATGTGAGAAAGCTGTGGAGGAGCATCTAATTACTTGCAATAATTAGTGTTTAAATTGTACAGCAGTGTCTGTTGTCACAGTTTGCTCACGTGTTTTGCTCTGTCGTGCAAACTGATAAAGTTCCTCATGTTTCTCCACCAGTTGAAAAGGAAATTATTTTCTGGTGAGCTGATGAAGATTTAAGGGACTTTCCTTATCATTTTTACCCTCTGTATGATGAATCTGTGATTTCTCTTTATGATTACCTCAGTCTGACAATCTTGTTACAGTTTGGCTGGAAACTTCTCTCAAATTGGACTAAAAGAGGCCTTTTGACAGTACCAATACAGGTAAAATTTAGAGTACAGGAGGAAGCCAACAGCAAGGCTCCTTTTTCTTTTATGACCAGGGAGTTTCTTGAATAAAAAGGTAGAGAAAGAGCTCTTATTTTTTCACTTTGCCCTCTGCAGTTTTCTTTAAAGAGCAGTTTCTTTCCACACTGGCTAGACCTTCAGCCTATGGCACTTAGGGCTGTGGAATCTTTTCAAAAAGGATGTTTATGTTTTTATGCAAGACCTATTGTCACTAATTTAAACAACAGAATATCTCGTGTCTCTTAGACAGAGTACAGCTGCTCCTTTCTGTTTCAGTCAATCAGGCAGAATAAATTGTAGGCTGAAAGTAAGTATGTTAGCAACTGTTTGGGGAGGTTTTTAATACTATTCAGGATGCTGAGTTTCACTAATATATCTGTCTTACACATTTCTTTCCTGTTCTACTATGATAGTCTCAGGATGGACAACACTAAACTGAGGCAACTGAATAATGTAATCCTCATTTTTTGAAATAGAGAAGTGTATAATGAACTAGCGGATTTTTAATGTACAAATGTAAAACAAAATTTCAAATCCTTTAAATTTCCCAAGAAGCTGTGCATATCTTTGCTTTTCAATTGCATGTTGTTCCTCCGTGTTTCTGTTAGTTGTCACCTCTGTTGTGATTTCCATGAACTCCCTCCTATTGCATAACAGTCTATTCAATGACTTAAGGATAAAATCCAGCTGTGGAGGGTAGTCAGCACAGTACCATGTATTGTGGAACCTTGACCCACTCCTTTCTTCAAACTTTTAGGAGAATTTTTGTTTATTTGTTTGTTTGTTTATAAAAACCAATACTTCATAAGTATCTCTGCTTTGACTTATGAAAAATTTGCAAAGATTTCCTTAGAGCAGTCCTGCCCAACCTTAATAACTGTCTATGTTTTCTGTCTGTGACTTAGTCTGTCAGTCTCGTGTGCTCTCTGTGATGATTCATTTCAGACTCCAGTTTAGCATTTTTATAAACATCTGCATCACTACTTAATAAATTACTCATTGCACCTTAAAGCAAAATGGTAATGCCTGCAACAGAACCTCGGTATAGTCACTAAGTGAATGAATAATACATGTTTGTGTCATGGGAAGTGCGAGGAAGTGCTGCTTCCTTTCTCTCTCTGTGTATCGGATGTGCAATTATTGTATAATTAAGTTCAGCTTACATGACGGGTGAATGACATTCCCACGTTGCTGATCCAAGTTTGCTCCTCAAGCAGGCTAAATATGTTGTACAACAATATTTCAAGCAGAAGCGATGCAGAACTGCTACTATAGTGTATTTTGTGAGCCAGAGTGGCTCCTGTCCCAGTTTCTGCTACCATGGGTAAGCAAGATGCACTTTTGATAACACATGTATGAACTAAGAGACCCAGTAAGCCACTGAAGTTGCTTAATTAGAGTAATCACAACAGTGAATGAGTGTGGGGAGCTGGAGTCATGATGGTTTAGAATGAGTGAAGTTTAATCTCTTCCCTGGTATGATTTCTGTCTTTTCTTTCTTTGTTTAAATGTGACTGCACCCATTTGTCAGCTGACAAGGAGTCCCGTACCACATTTGCAATTCCAAATGACTGACTCCTATGAATCATTTTGCAAGAGACGTGTAGGAAGTCAGTCTCAAGGGAGGGAAAATATTCCTCTAATCAAATTGATACAGCCTATCCCTCACTGCAGCTCTAAGAGTACTGAGAAGAGTTATTTTTGTTTGAAATGATAGAGCCTGAAATTTAAAAAAGAAATTACATAGTCCTTGTAGTTGCATGGGTATTCACAAAGCTGTAATATTTAACTCTTAAATTGCATTTTACTTGGGGAGAGTGTTTTTATCATGATAAGTCAGTTAATATTTACTACATGGAAGGGTGTTGTAGAACCTTTGCAGCCAAGGAAAAGCAGATTTCAACTTACGAGCATTTCTAATGGAGATTCAGACAACTGAAGAGATGTGAACTATTTCACTGTAAAGCTATGAATGAACTATGCAGAGCTGCAATAAAATCACCATTTCTCACATTGCGAAAACAAGCAGCACTCACCAAGTCTGCAAAAGGGGCAAACCAGAGAATGCTGCTTCAAAGCCCTTTTGTTCCATCTGTTCTCTGTGGGTGTGGCTTTATTTTAGCCATGCTTTTCCAGAGGTTAGTCTGGGCAGCATGGAACTCAAGTAAGAGTTTTGCCCATCATTTCAGCCCGTAATGAAGAGCTCCTTCTGAGCACAGAGAGAAACACAGAATGGTAAAATATTTTGTCTAGATGTGAGCTCTGGTCCACACCTGCTACATATAAAATGGGGAAAATCAATTTTTTTACCAAGTGACCCAAATTTTCTAGTCAGAAACCATGATGTGAGCTAAGGTGACTCCCACTGCCTTTGGATCAGAAAATAGGGTAAATGGATAGTCAAATGTTTTAGTTTAATGCAGAAAAACTTGAAAGAGATTCAGAGGATTCTTTTAAAAATCAGTGAGAAAAAAACCACATCAATTCTATTTACAATGTTTGGAGACAAAAAACATCATCCTTTGAATTTTTTGAATTCTCAAGGACCTAGTTATACTTCTCTTTCATTCTGAAACATGCAGATGATGTTTTGATACCTAAGAAGGCTGATTGTGCTGGGATGATGTTTTATTACTATGTAGTCACTGAAAGTAAGAGGTGTGAAAAATCAAAATTAATTGTAACTATTCTTTTTTAATGGATCAAAGTTTCTATTTTTCATTGTGTTGGTTATAAGAAATGTCTAACATAAAATGACAATGTAAGACTGACTAATACAAAAATTTTAGGTGTTAGATTAACTTGCTATTTGTTCAGAAGATTTTGTCATGAATTTTGTCACTAATTTTGTCTGTTATTTCAAATTTATTAATACAAATTTTTAGAAGAGATTTGTTACAAGTGTTTGACCAAAGGGAAATTTTTGTACAGTGGAATTTTTTTNGCATAAAATTAATATTACCTTTACTGAAAAATCACTAGTAAAACATTGTCAAATACTGGTGGTGACAAGCAGAAAAAAACCCCTCCAAGCTTTTAATCTCTGTCATTTCTGTCCATGCTCAGTTCAGTTCACTTTCAAATGCTTATCCATCAATATTCCCATGAATTAAATACTTCCAGAACTATGAATTCATGTCTATTTCTCACACAGGTCACGTTCACCTTGAATAAATAAATAAAAAAAGGTATTTCATGGATTCATTACTGTTTATAGCATTGAATATGTCCCTTTCTTGATACTGAAAGAAGGCCTGGGTAGTCTTCTCTGTTCATGGTTAATTCCATGGGGTTTTTTTAAAGTACTGAGTGCAGTAAATAAATATTTCTCTATAGCCCTTTTGATATAATATGTAGGTCTTAACAAAGGTAATTTTGTTTCTGATGTCCACTGTCTGATGGGGCTGGAATTGAAAATGAATACTTATGTCATGGCTGTTTGAAAGATCTGAGAAACTGGTAAGATGCAGCCTGANACCAAAGGGAAATTTTTGTACAGTGGAATTTTTTCCACTCTTGCTGTTTCTGTTGCCAACATTTTTCTTTTTCTGTACTCATGATGCCTCCCAATAGCTGTGGAATCAACACATTCCATTAGTATACGCCTTGTGCCAGGGTCATGGATACAGATTTTGAGGCTTATTTTGCATGGAAATATTCATGGGCAAGAAATCACTCTTATTGATTATTGATGGAAGCTTATTCCACGTTCAAAGCCTGTTTTCATATATATATATATANTAAAAAAAGGTATTTCATGGATTCATTACTGTTTATAGCATTGAATATGTCCCTTTCTTGATACTGAAAGAAGGCCTGGGTAGTCTTCTCTGTTCATGGTTAATTCCATGGGGTTTTTTTAAAGTACTGAGTGCAGTAAATAAATATTTCTCTATAGCCCTTTTGATATAATATGTAGGTCTTAACAAAGGTAATTTTGTTTCTGATGTCCACTGTCTGATGGGGCTGGAATTGAAAATGAATACTTATGTCATGGCTGTTTGAAAGATCTGAGAAACTGGTAAGATGCAGCCTGATCTAAGGAGCATCGTGCTCAGTGAGGAAGGGAGATAATGAAAAATGCAGGATTAATGATCATCTATTTCTACATTTCATCAATTAAAGCTCCAGTGTGTACCTGGATGCACATGCATTATTCAGAAAAGCTCTTCCAAGTACTTCATTGGCATTAGGATGATTTTGAAAACCGTGACAAATATTTTTCTTGAGTTTCTCCAGAAACAGTTTTACATTCATTCCACGTTTTCACAGGAAATCAAAAGTTCTCTGCTTTAAATGAAGGCACCTAAAATTGTACTTATTCTTAGATTTCCATTGCTTTCAACTATTCTCTCAACTAGAAAACAATGTAGTAGCCTTTAAGTAAGAAGACATAAGTCTGGTGTATTCTGTTTTGACGTGAGAATGCCACAGCATCCCACTTGAAAATGGACAAGAAAAGGCCTAATCAAACATCACAGCTCCATAATTTTCAAAAGCTCTTGTGGATGGAAAGTAGTCTCTTCTAAAAGCAAATTGAGAAGAGATGACTCTGGTCTTTGCTGTTTGCATATTCACTGCACTTTTCTGAGACCATCACTGCCTTCTGTTCTGGAAGAATCTCTAGAGTCTTATTTTCAAGATTTGTGTTAGGCAGTGAAAAGTCTCACAATGTATATATTTGAGTGTCATTTAGCACCTTAACTGTTCTACACGGAAAGGAAATTCTCAGCCATGGTGTGTAAAAACCCATATGTTGCATTTGACTATTGGTGGTTCCCTCCTTACATGTTTTTATAATGCACTATATTCTCTTCAAAAAAGTGCACAACTAGTTAAACTCAAGAAAATGTCCAGTATTTTAATAAGAAAAGAAAGTGCACAGTCCTAAGTCTGTCTGTTGTGTGTTAACCTTCTGTTAGAAGTAAAGTAAAATGCAGACAAATGACAGGATCCAAATACATTTTTTTTGTTTTCCTGGAGAAAACAGCACTGATAAGCAGGTAGAGAAAACCTGCCAGGGTGTACTTTGTGTATTTGCCATCTGGTAGCTATACAACACAGTTGAGGTGGTCAAGCAGGTGGTGATTAGCCATGATTCAAAATGATGTTTCACAGCAGCCATCCCCAGCAGGGAAGGAAACGTGGCATTCACAATATTCTGCTGGAATTCACACGCTGGGGAGAGTGAGGTGACACACAAGTGCTGTGGGCAGGAGGGATTTGGAGCACATGGGAGATTCTCTTCCTTTGAAAATTGTCCGTGTCATTCAACCATCTGATGGTTTTGTAGAGTTGTTCAAAGAGTTGTAGGAATAAGGATAAGCTGCCTTATGTTTAATTTTCATTGGGATTTACACAGATGGTTCTAGAACGCTGAATGTATCATTAAACAAAATAATAAAGCAAGACCTTTATTCTACAGTGTCAGAATCAGTCACTGAAAAGTAATAGTCATACTGGATAGAAGTACAAGTCCTCTTCAAATTTTTCCATTTTGGAATCTGCAGGAGGCCAAATATGATTAAGAAAATAACAGGAAAAAGTGTAATCTAGAAAAATCACAGATCTGTTAGTAGTGTCCCAGTATTTCGATTTTGGAACAATGGGTGAAAGAAAATGAGAGGCAAAGATAAATGTAGAATAGAATACAATTCTGCAGTCTAGAGAAGCAGATTAATGACCCTGTTTATTATGCTTAGTTTTGCACAACAGAACTTTCTGATCATCTAATCTGATTGAAAGTGAATGTAGAGTTTAGGATGGAGAATATGGATATTATTCATTTTAATACTATTAATGTTTTGCAGTTGCAAACGCACAAGTCAATATCCTCTTAGAAAAGGTGAAGTGTTATTACCATCCTGGACTGCAGATTCTTTCAGCATTATGTGGAATTTTGGTTGTTTGTGTTACAGAACAATTAATACACACTGAAGCAGACAACAGCAGAATGATCAGAGAAAGGAAAGGACGTCATGCAAGAGAGTAAACAAGCTTGGCTTAGCAAAACACAGATGGAAGGAGGGATATGATTGTACTTGATAAATATGTCAAGGGAAATACCAGGCTGGGAGCTACTTAATCTGAGACTGTGTTTGCACACAGAAAATTTTTATAAAGCTGCCTATAAGTACATTTAGGACTGAAATTGTAAAATGCTTTTGAAATAGGAGATACTCCTCTTGTGAAGGACAAGAAGCAATGGGTACAAATTGAAATACAGAAGATTCCATTTAAACAAAAGGTAAAAAAATATTATTGTCAGGGTAGGCAAACAGCATTCCACTCTAACCTCTGGTAGAGTAGAACTTGGTAGTTACATGTGTATTCACCAAGGGAATTCGAGTGTACTCAGAAATAGATCACATGCTCTGAGTGTTTAAGCCTATTTATCCCACTAATGCTCTCAATTTATTTTTCAAGTGGCAGCCTTGGTTCAAGACAAGGCAGAACATTTCAAAACACACAACTCCCATCTATGTTAAAGAGACACTTGATACTGAAAGCAATTGTCATATCTTTAAAGATTGTCCAGAACAGGTTATAGCTTGGTTTGCTATTTAATGGAATTTGACTTATAAAAATCCTCTTTGTTTGTTTGCTTGTTTTTAATTTAGTAGCATGAAATAAAGGAAAAATATTTTCTGAAAGACTTTAAGTTTTCATTTGTTGACTACAGCTTTTTACAACTACAGATTGCTGAAAACAAGCCTCCATTTTAGGAAAAAGATCAGAGCAAGGAACCTTCTCATCTTGCTCCATTATTTCCTTTCCAGAGGTAACGTCACAGACCTTAAAACAAAGAAAAAGAAATCACTAGAATGCCTTTCTGAAGAAGATCAAGGCTTATCTCACAAAAACTGAGGCTGTTGAAAAGGCACTAATTTTGTCAATCCATCTAAATTTTACAAAACTCTCCTTCTAGTGTATTAAGAAGAAAACAATGTTGTTCATTCATTTATGCACATGAACAGATGAAAACAGTATGCATGTGTATATATATATATATTGAAAAGTAAACTTTCTATATAAGCAGTAATTTTTAAAGGGGTAAATATCTTCTTTTTTTATTACAAGAATATTTTGTCTTCAGTCATCAAAAAGAGTGATAAACCCATCCTTGTGACTTAGAGTCACAGAGCACCACATCATGCAGCGCACTGAGCTTACATTTCAGAGAATTTTACCAGTACTCCAGACCCTTGTGTGGTCAGGCAGATCAAGTGGATTATGCATTCACAGTTTTGCCCAGGGCAGAAAACAATCCTTGTGTGAAAGGGGAGAAATGTGTACAAGAAAGCTGGCAAAGATGCAATACACAGCTTTTCTTTTCATTTTTTCCTCCTGCCATTGAGATCTTGTGTTGGAGGACTACAACCCTGTGAATGTTTGCCACAAATCCTGCTGATCATGTTTTCCTCCCCAGCAGTAGATACTCATAACTTAATTTCTTCTGCCTTGGCTACAACTAGGGATCATTTTTTCCTATAGAACACTGCTTATTTTCTTTCTAGTTGTCTAAACTGGGCTGTGCAGTGTGGAGAGAACCACTGAGCCTCTACTCCCACCTTCTTTTCCCTGTACAGCACTAAAGTAATTTTTTAGTTCATTCAGTTGATGTTTTTTGGACATAGTCATAGGTTCAGTGTTTGCTTCCCTGTAAGCTTGGTACAAGGTAGATGATTTGAAGGCAGAGTTAGGTTTTCTTCCAAAAGACCAAGACTTAAAAAAAAAAATCCGTATTTTCATGAGTAATCTTGATGACTTCAGCATAAGAGCTTGGGAGAAAACTTCTGCAGAATCAGATGTAGTTGGGTTTTTTTTTCGTGGTGGGTTTTTTTGTTCTTTGTTTGGATTTTTTGGTTTTTTTTTTGTTGTTCTAGAGATGCTTTACTTGTGAGGATCTGACTACACTGATAATTTAAAAAGGGTTTTATTTTTTATGTTATGCTTTTTGCCACGCTCACTGAATTAAGAAACACTGTGTAGCAACTGTGCATTCTAATTTCTGATTTAGATAGGCTCTATGTATTGCTTGGTTTACTTCATTCTAGGTCAACAGCTTTAATTAGAGTATTTTTAGCAGATCATGAAATACAAGTGCACACAGACATGGAAATACATTAACCAGTACAATCCCAGCACTTAGTGGGACGTGTCTTTGTTCCTCTATAAGCAGAAACAGCTGCTTTTTTTGTAAACATCATTAACAATTTCTCATCTTTTCTTGCACTTACACTACCATTTCTTCCTGCCATAGCTTTGGTTTTATTCTACTTTTATTTCCCCTGTAAAGGCATATTTTTTACTAGTAAAAATGAAAATTAGTCTTCAAAAGTCATGTTTTTGCTCAAAAATTTGTAACTATAATAGAAAGCCAAACTGAACAAAAGGCCTTTTCTAAGGTATTATATCCCTTTAATATTTACCATGGACTAGACTTGAATTAAGGTGCTTATGCTTCTAAATCAAACGTTAGGGTGGGATGTGGGAATTATAGTTCTGGCACGAAAAAATAGAAAAACTGGATTTGATTTACTAACGTAATGGAGATTTTTTTGTTAGCAGACTTGGCCACTTGAGACGTGCTTAGAAGGTGATATGCATAGGCTGGGGAAAAAAGATAAAATCATTTCAGTTTGACAATAGGGACTGTGGTCCTTGAATAGACCCTGGGTTGGAGAGTGAAATTTTTTATACTAATGCATCCATGATTATTTTTCAAGTGGAGGCCATTGTCTGTTGGTCCAAGGCTCTGATAAATCTTCAGTTCCTATGCTGAATGTGTTGCAGGCAGGACTATCTTGAACAAAATTCAGGCTGTGGGCACAATGAAATTTTTGTAAGGAATCAGGACTTACCATGCACAGGTCAGGTTTTTCTGGTAATCAGGTCTAGATGCACCCACGATTTGCTGTCTATAGATCCTATCAGGTCATGTGGCAAAGCAGGACTGCAACTCCTGTACTGATGGTCTGGGAGATGTTCTACAGGTAATGTTTTGCACAGGCTGGAATCTGTTTGACAGGGGCTTAGGAGAAGGTTAAGTGGAGGACAAATTACCACTGTTCTCCAACAGCGATTAACACTGATCTTTATAGCATCTTTATAGCAAAATAATATACATTCTGGCTTTACTGCGCTTTATAGATTCTGCATGACAAGTGATAAAAGTTATGAATTACTTCTATCAGGCTTCATTTTTCCCTGCTTTTTAGTTAATATTACAAAGCCTGATGTAATTACCCATTTGGCAGCTCTCCTTGTCAGTCATCTGCTGATTCATAAGCCAGTGAAACAATATATTACACAGCGGATCTTCTGTGAGGACTTTGCTGGCACAGGCCTGGCATTGAATTAGGTTTTCAAGGGTATTTCAGCAGAAGCAGAGCTATCCACATGGTTCTTGTGCCAGTCCTGTCTCCTTGCTGTTCACAGAGCGGTAGGATTTTAGGCTGCACCTCTCTTGTTGCCCAAAATGCCTTGCACGCCTTTCCTCTCCAGAAAACAGACAGCTGTGCTTCTTTTGGCATTAGTTTGCCATGTCAGGAAACACGTCAGGTGCTGATTTTGCAGCTGGGGGATATCCACAGGCAATGTGGAAACCTGCTGGTTCAGCTTGGAGGCATTTAGTTGCCTTTGTTTCCAGTGGTTTGATAGCCTTTACATATTTGGGGGCCTGCTTCCCTGCAAATACCAGCAGCCATGTGTAAATTACAAACACATCAGGGCCAGGGAGAAAATTTTTTGTATTTTTACTACTAAGAAAAAGCTAGAAAAATTCTCTGAGCGCCAATTTTTGGCACGTTGAAGTTCCCTCCTCAGCATCTTTGTCTCCTCAGTGCACCTCCCTGCTGCAGCTCTCCTCTCTGTGCAGCTCTGTGAGTCTCTGCCACTGAGCAGCCTTGCTGTGTGTATTTTGTCCTTCCAGGTAATTAAACACTGTCCAGATAAACAAGGGACACTGCTGAGGCCCAGATCCAGGCTAAAAAAAGGTAACTGTTTTCACAGATTGTTATGAGGATTGTTCCCTTTTGCCTTTTAACAGATCTAACTTCAAAGTATCTGGGAAATATTATCTGATCAGTATTTTTGGCGTTTGTAGGAGTATAGTTTTACAAGTAATATTTTAAATGATAATTTATTTGCTGACCATTTTAATAGTTGGGTAGGAACTGAGCAGTGTTACACAGTTACTAGTTTTAGATCTATGTTTAAATATATGACCTCTTTTTGCAAAATTATTTTCAGGATTTTTCACAGTTATTTAAAAATTATATAGATATATATATATATGCATACATACATAGATATAGGAATAAAAACTGGAATGACTTTGATTGGGCAAAGGAGAAATACTTGTCCAGAAGTTGCATACAACTTATTCTAAAATCAGGAAAATTCTAAGCATCATTTTCTATATTTGATCAGTTAATAGCTTAATTTTCCTTAGAAGTCACAGAAACTGAAGAAAGAAGTGCCAGAATCTCACAGAGAAAGGTGTTTTTCCTTTAATTCTAGACAGAATGCCAACAGAAAATGTTGAAAACCTTGGTAGGATATAATTTATTTATTTTGCTCTTTTTTTCAATCAAAGGTGTGAAAACAAAATGGCTGACTTCCAAAATAGCTTTATGAGTATTAATAGTATTATTAATATTAATTTTACAAGCCAAAGAGCATCTGAAACCTGAAGTTCATATCTCTGTAGAAAAAGGACAGCCCTCAGACACATCATGCAAACCACATGACAGAGATCATTTTAGCATAAATATTAAAATAGTAGGTATTACCTCTGAACTAAAGTAGTGGTTGTTAATTCTACACTCTATCTGAAAACAAAATGAAAACCAAAACCGTTCCTTAAGAGGATGTTGCAGCTTCCTGTAGAAGACTGTTCATCTCTTTATTGTACTGTTTAGCAGTAGTGGATGTAACAGCAATTATTTAGATTAACATTACCAAGGTTAGCACTCCACTGATATGAATGAAGAAATTCAGGTTCATATTGAGTCCTCTTGATATGACAGGATTAATGGGTTGTAACTATAAAGGTTGCAGGATGATGAAGGGCTGGATGGACTGACTTAAAATCTCAGCAGTTGTGCTTTTCTGCCACATGCCCGTCAGCAAATTTTTTACAGGACATCTGGGCTGTATCACACTTCTTTTTTAATGCTGGGGGAGTAACTGACAGGGGATTAATATTTTCTTCCCACTGGAAAATTCTCCATTACTGCAGCAGGTCATAATTAAGTCAAAATTGCTTTCTTATTCTCTCTCCAGGAAGAAGCTGATACCCTGACTCCTGTGTTCACGTCTTGCTCAAGTGAACAGTGTCTGTAAGCTGCTCCAAAGCAGCCCCTTATGGCTCTGGGCCTTGTTGAATTCTTGTCTCTGTGGTGCTGGAGTTCTTTGTTTCCTGTGGCCTGAAATTTAGACAAACTCAGTTTACAAATTGTTGGAAGAATTTGGTGCCGTGAAGTTGTGCAAAATAGTGGCAATAGCAATTGAACATGTGCTTTTATTCCAGTGTTAAAACTGAGACAGTGCTCAAACTCTTATGTGAGCAAGAACAGAGCAGTCAGGATGATCCCCTCTCTGAATGTGAAATAAGTAAGAAATATGTGTCAAAGTTTTCCTCTCACTGATGTCAAAGAAAATGGGAAGAATGATTGAAGTTCCAAAAGACACAGTTCCTTTCATTACAGGCCTGAGCATTGTGATCTATATTTTTTTCCCACATAAAGCTTAAGAAGTGTTGAAATATATCTCATAGCAGATGCTCATGACCCAAACATTAGAAATCCAGATTAGAAATTAATTTCACATGTCTAGCACTGAGGGTTACTAACATCTGGAGTAGCTTAATTAGTGATTACTTCTTAGATTACCAGTTACTTCCAATATTGAAACCAAGTTAAGTACACCTTTGATTGAAATCCTTGAATTTTTTATGCCTCCCTGCATGCGAAAATCATTGGTTTATTTTTGATACATAAAAAAAGATGTCATTTCCATCAAGTCAGATTCTGCAAAATTCATGAGAAGTAATAGCGTTTCACCACTCATATGTGCACCTCTTCTGCTTTTAAAAATAATATATCTGATTCTAAACAGGAGAGTGCTAAATTGTTTGCCTAATCCCAGTATGTAATGCCTTCTTAGAATGAGTGAATTTAAAATGCAGAAAGTAGTTTTGCCACATGGGAAAAAGGAACCTGCTTTCAAACTGAAGGGTTTGGTCCTATGTGGTTACGAAGAGGGTTCCCTTGCTGCAGAATGCTCTCATTCATTTTAGCATTACTATTTCATCTTACCCTCAGCAGGCTTTTCAATTCAGCTATAATATCTGTCATAAGTTGAACTTTGAGTGCTGTAGTTGGGCTTTGCCTTGCAGAATACATCCCTGCCTGTTTCTGTACCGCTTTGGCCTCACACCTTTAATTGATGGTCTCATTTTCACTTTGCCATTTCACTATTCTGCTAATTAGCCTTTCTTCTTACCTAGGGGGATCTCTTTGCTTTATTGATACTCCATTCACAGCAAAGCTCAGCTGAAATAAGTGTTTTCTTCTTTGCCAATGTCCAGTCATTTTCTTATTTCCTTTCTGGGTTTTTGGGGTGTTTTTCACATGTAAAGAAATATGTGTCTTTGTCTTTTATGCTTCTTGTAAATCATTGATGAACTCCAGTCAGAAGAGTGGGGGCACTTTATGATCATAAAGTTAGGCTTGTTACTTTTTGGTGGTTTTTTCTCATGTTCTCTGACAAACCAAGACTTTTTTATTGAAAACTGTTCTTGCTAATCCTATTTCAGGATTAAATTTGTTATTCTGTATTTGGATATTCCTGGAAAGTACTTCATGATACATTTTAGAATCTACTGTCAAAATGCAAACACATTATTTTTATGCATTCTGCAGCATTAGACACCAAATGTGGCAAAGCCGTTTCTAACAGACTTTAATTCAAGAGGCATCTGCTTTTTGCTGTTTTGGCACGAACATTACTTTTAGATACAAAGAAAAAAAAAACCGAGCTGGTGGTAGATTCCAAGGAAAGTTTAAGTAGTGGGTTCTGATTAAGCCTTGAGAGTTTTGCTTCACATTTATATTTGATGTCATTAACTCATTAACTCTTGTGTTAACATTAACAGTGAGTTCCAGTGTGGCTTGAAGGAAGGTGAGCTGTCTTCTTTGCCACTATCATTGATTTCCAAGCACAAGCAGGCGTGTTACTGAATCAAACCCGTTTGTGCAAGTTTCCTTATTATTTTCTCCTTCTTGGGAGAGCGTTATTAACTATATTTCTAGTGCACATGGCCTGCTGATATTCCTCACAGGAAATTCACTTTTTGTACACAGGACCTAAATCAATGGTCATGGGCATCAACAGGAATATTGTGTTTATTTCAGTGGACTTTGGATTAGGTCCTGATTGCCCTAAAACTGAATTCTCTCTGTTTTCATTTCATTTAATCTCCATAACAAAAGAAAAAAGAGAACATTTTCAGTACTGCTGTTATTAAAAGGCATGCTTCACCCTTCATCCTGCTTTCCACACCTTCTGCTGCTATATTCCATTTTGTTTTCTTATGCTTCGGAGTTCAGTGGGTGTGAGTAGTAAGGAATCTGGTACTCATGACTTGCTTGGTGGCAGTTGAGTTCTTGTAGGTGAAGCGGAGAAGTGGTGCCAGCCATTGTGGCACTACAGACCAGCTTCTGACAATTTGGCCAGCAATGCTACCTTTGAAAGTAAATACACATTTATAAACCTCAAGAGGGTAATTCCTGAACAAAATTATTCAGCAGATTATACTGACATTATAATTTTCCTGTACAGTGCTTCCCTTTCTTGATCTGTTTGTGTATTCTGTGTTTCCCCAAGACAAAGATTTTTAAAGCACATTTGTAACAGTCTCCAGAGCACCTTCTAGATTCTCCATAGAATAGATTTGCAATTTGTCTTCCATGCAAATTTTGGTTTTTGTTCTGCTCTCTGTAAGAACATTTGAGCAGGTGCTTCCCTAGACTGTTTTTCCACCACGTCTCTTCAAGGCAGTTAGTGTTTGTTTCTCCTGTCCCTGGTTTGCATTTCTTCTTGGAGATTTACCAAACAAATGCAGTACAATCTAACATAAATAGTTCCCTACTTCTCCTTTCTTTCAGTTGTTTTTCCATTGGAAGGACATGATGGTTGGTTTCCTAGCTCATCTCATTTCACATCACTAATTAAATAATCTAAAATATATGCTTAATTTTTAAAAAATGAAATGTTAGAAAGTTTAAATAGTTCTGTCTCCCCTGCATTTCTAAGACGCTTCAGAGCTGGACAATATTTTTGCTGATTCAACACATCGGATGGTTTTGTATGACCCAATTTCTTTCCCTTTGAAATCCATTAAGAGTTTGCTGATGGGTTCAGACATAGAGGTGTTTTTCTAAAAAAGCACATGAGGAGGAGGAGGAGGAGGGAATTGTGCTGCACTGAACATGTTGTACAGCCGCTGGTGCTGCAGCTCAGACCTGGGGAAGCCCTTACAGGTGGGTGGGTGGCTCCTGGGGCTGCCTCCTGCAGAACTGCTGTATGCACTGGTGAGTATATTTGAATTTTAAAGGTGTCAGGGGGAGGACTAAGGCATGGAAATTACTCTATGAATCAACTCCAAGAATCCGGTTATAGACCACAGAGTTACTGACTTAGCAGTTTTATCTAAACCATTGATTCTTGAGAGCTTTAAGGATAATTTGCTTAAATCAAGGTTACCTTAATTATGGAAACTTGATTAATTGCTGCAGTATTTCAGCTTTCTTGAAACATATTAATCCTAATAGAGGCACCTAAGTACCAAAGCCTTGACAAATACCTAGTGTTGTGTATACAGAACATAATTTATGATGTTGATGTTGTAGCTGTTGCATTCAAAGACACATTGTTTTCACCAAGTGTTACCGCACCATTTTATATAGTTGTTTGTGACTGGCCTAGAAATGTATACAACAAATGAAACGGAATGCAATCAGATACTCAGGAATACGTTGTGCACTGCTTGCAGAAGTGCAGCACAAAATGAACAAGAAAGAGCTAAAGTTGACTTTGATTGGAACGTAGGCGAGTAGTGTAGATCTGCTCTCCATGTAGTTTAAACAGAGTGGAAAAGCAATTTATAACTAAATAGAGTACTGTGTGTACTTATCTGAAATAGCAAAATAGAGCTGCTGGGTTCTAAAGTTCAGATGAAATTGTGCAGTATTCTTTGTCTCCTACTCATTTCACTTAATCTTTTCTCCCAAGGGACCAGGCGGCTCAGGTCCTTAGCAATGAGATCTGACACTTCTCCAGTTTTTGGGTTTTTTTTTCTTTTTGGTGACACATTGAAAGCATTCTAACACTGTGCTTTAGTTCCGGAATGCCATTCAAAAGAAGAAACAGTTAAGGAAGTAAATGCTTTATAAATATTCGATATTAATATTTTCCTCCTCTCTCCTAAATTTGCCACCAGTGGTAAAGCTGGCAGGTTAATATTCCCCCTCCTGTCATACATGACATCACATTTCAGCGAGATGGTTGCCTTCAGCACTAGATTCAGAAATGTCTGTTCTAGCTGCCAGCTTGAGCAAACAAATGTCATACTTTTCTATTGACAAGTCCTTCTTAGCTTGTTAACTTTTGGACTGTTCTGCTGAACATAATGGGCATCAGCTCTCAGAGCTAGCTGCTCACCATTTTACTGATTTGAAAGACAGAAACACTTGGGTTTTCAGCAGGATCTGAGCAGCCAGAAGCAAAGCTTCAGAAGGGTAGGTACATGAGTGATAATAAATACATACACCCACTTAGAGCAAATAGCTTTATGGGGTAAATTTACAAAAGTGCACAGGTTTACAGATGAAAAGCAGAAGACTAATGGACTTCAGATGCTTAGGCACATTTATCAGCCTCACTAAGCACCCACTTGAATCTTACAGCATCTAAATACCATTTAAAATATAGCCCTGAGCAACACTGTGCTCCTTTGATCCCCAGAATAAGTAGAGAGGGCCTCAAGGCAGCTCCCTATTGCTCGGATTATTTGAGGTCCTGGTGATTTGTAACCAGTCACGACACTGCTCCTCCTTTACACGCACTCAAGGGCTCGGGTGGCTGGTGGAGAGGGTGCTGCCGTGTGCTGCCTTTGTGCTGTGGAGAGCCTCACAGCAGAGTGCCAGCTCAAGGGTCCTCAGGGTTGCTTGAAGCTGCTCCTCCTACAAGAGAGATGAAATTCAAGACAAAATTCCTGTCACAGAGCTACAAAAATATCATGCAGTTACCATGTTTGCAGATTACATGGAAGAAAAGCTCTCTCTCTCTCTCTTCAGTTTATTATATAACTCAAGAAATAGGTTCACTAATAAAGCTAAACTGCAGCTAACACTATGAAGGGTTTCCATCCAGTTAGGCATTTTTAAAAAAATTAGGAGTGAGGAAAAATATCCTGAAATCAATGACCTGCATGACCTGAGATGTAAGAAATAACAAGTGAATTGAAATTAGAAGTTGTTAGGCCTTATTTGGAGCCTACTTTTCTTCCTTCTTGTCCATGTTTCTGTGGGATCCTGGCAGTTGGATAGAGATCCGTGGAGAAAAGGGCATCTGGCTGCTCCTTGCTAAGAACAAAGTTCCAGGCAGTCTCCTAATATGGGATTATAAGGCTCTGCTTGGATTTTATTTGGCATGTGAGTGACCTGCTTAGAAACCAGCAAAGTGTCTACATTTGATTTGAACACATATATAAATTTTTACTTTAATAAAGGTACAATAATTTTCACATGAAGTGTGCAAAAAAGCAACTTATAGATAAGTACTTTTAGGTTAACACAGAATTTAATAAAATATAAAAGGTAGGTAGTTAACCAAAATGATTCTTTCAAATTTAATTTAGATGTCTTAAATTATTTTTTTAGTTAAATTTTAGAGACCAAGTCTTCAACTTAAATAATGTTTAACCATCTTGAATATTGATTCTTAAGTGCTGTATAGATAATCCATGGTACCACACAGAAGTTAAATCTGTGCCTTACCATTTTTATAGATATCCCAACTATAACAAAATCACACATAATTACTTGAATGATGGGGTACATTGCAAATTTTGGATTCCTTATATTTAATCAGGAATTACATTGTGTGGGGTAAACAACTGAACATTTCAGTTCTCTAAAGATGATAATGTGTGTTCTTTCACTCTACACAAATATGTGGGTGTGAATGACAGGTTCGTACCATCAGGAGTCTTCAAAAAGTCTGTGTATTGTGGCACTGGGAGGTATTTTTTGTGATGATAGTAGTTCTTGCTACATAAATACCTGTGAACATTTCAAGACAAAGAAAAATAACAATTCCCTCTGTGTGCTTTGGGATAATGTTGCAAGTGCTATGTTAGCCTGAACTGTTAGACATCTTCCATGTGAACAATACTTTCTTAGAACAGACATTTCAGCAGTTGCTGTTCTGTACACATCTTAGCTGGGACTTCTTTCATCCCTTGAACTTTTTGGTTTTCTCCTTCATTTAGGTTTTCACATTAGGCTTATCACTGCAGGCTCTTTCCTCTGAGTCCCTTTGACTGCCCCCAGGCTGTCTGCCATCTGTGGCTGCAGCTCTTTAAGAGCCAACCCTTCAGTACAAGGGGTTGTGTTTGTAAGAGAAATGTTCCCCATCTCCAGAACAATGCACCTGGGGTTGAAATCTGTCTTTGCCCACTGCCTGTGGGCTCCAGAGTTCTTGTGTACATCAGGCAGGAGGGTGGAGTGTGAATGTCCAGCACCGAACCTGCCCCTAACTAACCCCCGACATGAATATTCATCCTACTAAAAGCAAGAGGAGCTTGTCCCATTTTCTGTCAGTGTTCCCTACCACAGTGGCAGTCTCACTCTCACTGTGGAACACTGTGCTGTCTCTTCCCTGCTCAGGCAAGCCTGATAATGTGGTTTTTAGCAAAAACGCTGAAGACAATTGAGTGCTGAGGGACTCATCCTCCGGGACATAAGTGCTCACAAGCCAAGGGGAGGGAACAGCTTGGGAGTTCTGTGTAGCAATCCTTTCCAACACACTGAGATATTTTATTTATGAAGAATAGTAGTCATGCATGGCAGTTTAAACATTTACTAATCTGCTTAGTTCAAATGCTAGGACATTTGAACAACTTGCTATGCCACTCATTCCCCATTAAACCACGAAGTTATGGACGGAAAAAATTAAACTCCAAGCAAAAAAATATGCCTGGGACCTTAGGATTCCCAGAGCTCATTGTAAGGCTGAGCCATTCAGAAACTGAAAATGGCCACAGGAAGGACACATGATTTAAATGAATAATAAATATAAAATGTATATTGTGATATTTCTAAAAATATTATCACCAAGATTATGCATCTATACTTCTGGCATAGTTATACCTAGATTTTAAATCAATAATAGACACATCAAGAGACCTGAAATGTTGGAATACAGATTAATTAAGACCCATTTTCTCCCTTCCAGACCCCAGATGTTAGCTTTGACAGTAATAGTCTTTTAAGATCCAGAACATTGAAAATGGAAAGTGGATTTCATAATATCAGCAGGGAATGTGGCTAAATTTAAGTGCTAGAAGGCGTTTACCATGAATATATGAGGTCTAAATTTGTACTGACTAAAACAAGGGTCTTTAAAGAAGCTTAATTTTGAAATGGCAACCTAATCAAAACCACTTTAATCTTATCTCATAAAAAAAGAAATTTGAACTTGTCTTCAAAGCAAGAGCCGGCCATGCACCCAGAGCTTCATCCTATGGAACAAAGTCTTAATGCTTTCCTGTAACAAAGCCATTTTGAAATCATTGCATCCACATCCATTAGCACAGTCAGGGAAGGGGAGGATTTCCCTGTGTCTGTGTGACTGGTGTTGGCTTAATTAAAGAAGTCTTCATTTCCAGCCCACTCTGTACTCTCTACACAATGTTTTTACTGTGCTGAAATGTGAACATTTTTCTCATCTATTATCCAGGACATTTAGCACTCAGAGTGTGGATAGCCTAAACCTATCAATGTAAAACAAGTCTGTTCATGTTGAGTTTTCTTAGTGCTGTAGCAGTAGCAAGTAATCTATTTGCCTACTCTACTATAAGCTAACAGATTAATCAGGTTTGAAAATGTTTCTGCACCTGATGAACTGGTTTTACACTGGACTATCACTAATCAGTGCTCCAGTATCTTATTTTTCATAGGTGTTTGTCTGCAAACCAAGCAGTTCGCTGAGTACTGGAAAAAAGTTTGGGCTGGGGACAGAACAGGGACAGTTGAAGACAGAATTCCTTAGTAAAGTAACATGATGAGAAATGTTATTTTTCATCATATGTCGGAGCTAAGGCTGGTAGATCAGCCCTTGCCTTTTAAATCCAGTGCCATCCTAAAAACAGCCTATAAATTTGCTTTATTCACTGTTGAGGACTAATATTCTTGCTACTACCAGAATCTAATAGCTTGTGTCTGTCGGGATTGCAGCCACCAGATGTTGATTCCAGGTAACTGAGAAATTTCAAATCATTTTTTACGTGCAAGATAAAATTGTCACCTTCAGTAAAGACCTCTGTCACTTGTCCCTTTGACTCTTTTCCCTTTCTGCTTTTTTAATATCATCAGATCCCAGGGAACTTGCACTTTAAAAAGTAACATGTAAAAAGAAAAGTGATACACTGATTCCCTGAGTTCCTGCTGCTACACTGTCAGATAAAAATAAATCAGAGTAAGATGAAAAATATCATTTCAACAAATTTATGACTGTTAAAAGAAAGAAAAAGAAAACCCAACAAAACCCCCTCTGACTCCCTTGCCTTGAATGGAATCTCATCAGTTTACCAGAAGGGGAAAAGACTCAGAACTTTAGGATCAGGTGCTGCCATTCACTCTTGGTCCACACTTTCCAAAAGTCATCTTCTCATTCTTAAACTAGATTTCTAAGATACTGGGCACTTCAGCTGCTGAATTCTGGTTGTCAGTCATTTGCCTACAGACTTCTGAGTAGTTTTAATGATAGCTCAGTTCTTCTGGATGTATTGTGAAGCTGTGCTTCAATGCTAATGTGATACTTGCTCCGAAGTACTGCCTCAGTGATGGGAGCTGATGCATCTCAGAAGGCATCATGGGTTATTCTGCCTTTAGAAATCCTTATATTATGGCAAAACAGTGAAAACTGAATCAAATATCTATTCTAATTCTGAAATAAAAGATAATATTTTGTTTATTTTACTACTAAATTGTGTCAGATTAAAAGCTATTCTGGGGAAAATGATCTAGTTTTATTTTGTCTGCAGCCATCAACTGGTAAAAATCAGTGCTTCCCTTCCAATCTTGTTTCAGTAGTTCATAGCCTTCATTCTTAGATTCTGAAAAACCAGGTCAGTGTCTATTTTCATTGAGCTTCCAGACAATTTCTGCAGTCTGGAATGTCCTAATCTCCCTTGACTAATTTTCCTTCCTGAATGAAGTCCACAGGAAAATCCTCAGAGAATGACAGTTCCAGCTCACCGAACTCCAGAAGGGTCACACTGAGTTGTCCTAGAAGGCTCTTTGTGATATTTGGAAGACTTCCGTCCTGGGACTAGAAGGGTCAATCCCGTTCTGCCCAACTGTACCACAATTTCCTCATCCCTTTATTGCCATAGAGCATATAAACCCTGTAGTTAAAATTTGGGACATTCCTAAATCAATGTAGGAAAATGTTCCCTTACTGAGACTTTATATTTATTTACATATTTGCCTTGTAATGTGGTAATTTTATAAGCATTTTGATTGGGCTTGCTTTTTTCTAAGCCAAAGTTTGAATGACTTTGGTTCCTTTTATTCCTTTTCTTTTTTTTTCCCCCAGTTTATTAATCAAGAACACCTGTGATTTTTAAAAGACCTCAACAGATAAATGGAAGATTTTTTCATAATGAAAGACAGAATAACTGCTCACCTACCATATAGGTTGAGGCAGAGCACATAGAGAGTAGTAAGGAGATTTTGGCTGAGGCAGACTTTGACCCCACTTTTACAATTCTATCAAAGCAGAGATGAGATTGTGACGATTCTTTGATAACTTACATTTTTAGGCACTGTATCCCACTGCAAACAACTTACCAAGACTGCATGAGTTCAAGATAATAACTACAACCATTAAGATTTATAGAGAAAATTCAGTCTGTTCTGTTTCCTGAGATGGGTGGTAGCTTCATGAAGCAAAAATTGAAAGTTTTACAATAGATAATTTAACAGCTAATTAAGCCTGCAACTTCATTATTTCATCTTGAAAATGATCCCATGCAGATGTAAAGCTCAAGAGAAGTGCAGTGTAAGGAATTACGGTCACTCTCAAACTGCTGCCCATGTGCCTGTCAGAAAGAAAGTACATGAGCGAAGGAATGAGTTACCTTTCAGACAAATCCATCTTAGAAATTTTTTTTTCCAAAAGAGTGAGTGGTTGTATTGGCAAAAAATCCCAGAAAAGAGAGTTCCTATTTCCTTCCATTTTGTAATTATATAGTTAAGAACATTATTCGTTTGTTGTTATAATCAGTCTTTGTTTTCATGGGATGTCTCCAGTTGGTAGAGAGTTGGTTACAGTAAATATCAACCCTTTTTTTTTCTTCAAATGAGAAGTGATCATTTGGAATGGCACAGTTTAATGATGGACTTGGCAGTGCTGGGTTAACAGGCTCACTGATCCTAAAGGTCTTTTCTGACCTAAATGATTCCGTAATATCACAGGGAACAAATCTGAAACAGCTATGCAGGAACCTGTCACCCAAACAACAATACAAGCAACAAAAAAGGTGATGAAACACAAGTCTGTCTGTTATTCTTTGGAGCACAGTGTAGGACACATTGTTACATATATTCCTGACCTTAAGAACTAATTAGATGAACTCTTTACAGCTATTTGAACATTTACATGCTGAAAATAGTCTGAGTAGTTTTAAGGACAGAATTCCATTCATTCTCACAAGTTAAAAAAAAAAAAAGGAAAATAAGTACCATATTGTTCTCATCTGTACACTACTCCAAATTTTGAAAATACTGGGTGATTCAAGGTCTTTATACTAATAGTTAAAATCTTCATGGAGATTTTCCTGAGATAATTTTCAGATTTAATATTGAAACTCTCAGCTGAGAGGAAATCTCATGGCACTGAGTAGCAAATATCTCAGAGAGGCAAAAAGATTGCTATAAAATTCAACACAGTGGGAGATCAGACTGACCACGTGCCTTTTCATTCTGAAAACAGCATGTGGAACTTGCAGGTTTTGCCTCAATGTTGTGTTTTCATACAACACACATACTCACAAAAACAAGTCAAAATATATAAACCAGATGAGCTATTTCCTGTGACCAATCAAGGAAGTATAAAGTGAGAGCAAAAAGAGAAGGTTTTAGTCTTACTTCTGAGCAATATTTTTAGATATCACAGAGATAAATGCATACAAAAAGTGTAACGATTGAGACTCATCAGTACCACATTGCTACGGGATCTGTGATTAGGTATCAAACTCAGTTATGTCTCTTTTATTTCAGCCTTGTTACAAGAAACTTGTGTAGGGATATACATCACAATTTGCATCTTTAATGTATTAAATTCCGTAATATATCAGTGAAGTGGGAGTTGTCTTCATGAGCATCTTACAAACTGGACACTGTAACACAGAGAGCATCTTTGTTTACAGGGGTCCCAGTATCTTTGTTGAGGGTCCCTTAAGTTGATAAAATGATTGATAAAATGATGGCTGATGAGATTTTTAGAAATGTCTGGGCTCCTATTACAACTTCCACGCTTCATCTACATGATTTGCTCCAGTCCCATTGGCATTAAAAGGAACAGATCACATTTCTTGAAAGGTATGTCCTTGAAATCTGGCTGGTGCATCATCTGCTTTCTCTCTGCCATGAGAAAAGGCAAATTCCACAGACAGCAAGGCACAGTAAACTGACAAGTTCAGATTATGCAGTGCAGCCTGTAACAACAGCATTGGTTCTAGTTTCAGTTTTGCAGAAGGAAGTTGGTAAGACAGTATTATATTGTAAAAGCAGCTGTGGTTTGTCAACTCTTGTATTCACATTAAAAGTTTTTTTAGTCCAAGTGGTACACTTGCGTCCTCCTTTCTTACTGTGTTGTGTATAGCTATTTTACATTATGCAAACTGACATGAAATTGTGGCAGCTGTCCCCCAAACTGTGACATCTTGCCAGCTGGCAGCTGTTACAAGGGGAGAACATGCATATTTGCAATGACTCCGCCGTCAGGAGGAACAGCCTAAATTTCTCCATGCCAGCTAATGCTGTGAATGTGGAGAAGGTATGTGGAAATAATTTTTTTTTTTTTAATGGCTGGTATTGTATCTGCTTTGCAGCTCCTGGGTGAGCTTCTGTGAAAAGCTCAAGGAAGGCAGAGAGTTTGTGCTCTCTGTCTCTGACCCAGATGCCCAAGGAAGGACAAGAACTATTACTACAGAAACGTATTCCCCAGGCACTGTCACTTTTACTGTCTGGAGAAGGTAAAATGTTCTCCTCTTACACCATCAAAGCAGAGGGTTGCTCAAGTTGCTAACTGATCCTGTTCTGGATCAGTTCCCTTACTCTTAATTTTCTCCTGGGACTCTGGTGAGAGAGTTTTACAAGGGCACATAGTGAAAGAGGAAGGAGGAATGGCTTCCAACTGAAAGAAGGTAGATTTAGGTGAACTATAAGGAAGAAATTCAGTATTTGGTTAAGGCATTGGAACAAGCTGCCAAAAGAAGTTGTGGGTGATCTATCCCTGAAAGTGTCCAAGGCCAAGCTGGATGGAGCTTTGAGCAACCTGGTCTAGTAAGAGATGTCCCTGTCCATGGCAGAGGGTTGGAACTAAGTGACCTCTTCAAGGTCCTTCTAACACAAGCCATCTTATGATTCTCTGACTCCTTACTTCTTTAAGGGCAGCCTCCATTGTGGTAGAGTGTGTGTAGATGGCTCTGCTGCATCCTCTGCTGCATCTACATTCCCTGCCCAGCTTGAACCTTGCATCACACTGGGACCTTATGAAGTTCACCTTCTTTAATCAAACAGATTTTGTGTTCTTTGCAAGCAAAGGCAATGTATGGGTATGTACAGCTATGGATGTGTTGTTGCTTTCATTGTTCAGCTTGGAGGTTTTCCTCATTGACTGTATATCCATCAAAAACACATTTCATGTTCATTATGCAGTATGGCAGGAAATGGGTACTGGATTGGGAGAGAAAGAGGGAAAATATAAGGGCACATAAGTGCTAGGAGCACCCTCCAGCAAAAACATCTCACATGTTTCACTGTATTCCAGGAAATGAAATTTCAGTTTCTATTATTGCTCAGAATGACTAAATATAGAAGGAAATGAAAAATCTGCCACAGAGGGATGCTAACATGAAGGGCATCTTTTTCCCCTCACAGCATTGTGACCCTGACGGAATGGGGGTTAAAGGGGTGTAAGTAGAAGCAACATATGACAGACAATCCTTCAGTTTCCTTTGAGGTACAAAAGGCAAGCCTTAGAGGTGTGAAGTTGGCCTGTGTGTGAAACAAAATCACAATGAAACGTGAATAAAATGAAACTAAATGGAACGCTCCCTAACCAGGGTTTGCAGTGTCACCTCCAGCCCAGGAGACAGCCTGAACCATGGTCTCTGCAGGCACCTCTGCTTTAGGATCTGTCTGCTGCTGCTGCTGCTGCTACCCACAGAGCCTCTTAACAAGCAGAAGCTGTTAGCTGAGCTAATGAGACCAGAAAGGTGCAGTGAAATCCCTTGTACACTAAAGCTTCTGCTGTAATTCTGGGTCTTTTCTGTTCGATGTGGCGAAAATGTGGCAAAGAAATAACAAACGCTTGCTGAACTCCAGTTTTTGGAAACCACTGGAAGGATTTCATACCTTTGAACAAAGATTTTACTTGAAACTACAGAGAAGGATGTTTTCTTTGTTTTTTCACACTGTTCGTAAAATCTAGACAGCCCTAAAACCTGGGCAAATTGAGCACTTCTGCACATACCCCTCCCTCCACATATTTCCCAAACAATTGATATGGATAATTAATATAGACTTTTTCCTAGAGCTGTTTGGTCCAGTTTTGGTCCAATGTAACTTATGCTTTTGAAGCTATAAAAATGATGTGTTAGTATGGATAACAAAGCATTTTGCCAACTTTACCACAATAATAGACTAGACTAGGCCATCCTCAGCCACTCAGTTAATATGTTTTGCATGAATTCAATTTCCATAGAAATGCTTGTCCATTTTCTTTGTTCCATGCTTTCTCTTCTTATAGTACGTTATTTTATCTGCTTCAAAAGAAAAGCTTCACTTAAAATATTCTTCATATTTTCACAAATGAACAAATGGTTAATGGCACCTTGTTTTTCACAATATGCAAGGCAGGATTTTACTGTCTCAGTGATACTAACCTGGAAAGGTATTTTTTCATGAGAAGATATCCTGCAGAGACAAAACAGTGCAAACCTCCATACAGCATATGATTTACAGTACCTGGATATACACCAAAGAAGAGAAATTTTGCCAGATCTACTTGTATTTTTTAGTATAAACAAGATATTAGCGTTACGCAGACGCATCTTGCAGGTGTTTTATGATCTGTATAACAAACTCACCTTGTCATAATGAGCATCAGACTATTTGATGTGTTTGTTAAAGCATGAGTTCCCGGAGGCGTGGGTATATGAAAGCCTTTCCATTTTTATTTTAAAACATCTGAAAACCTCTCCTTGTGGCTGCCAAAGAACCTTTGGAAAATGTGTGTCATGCAGGTTCAAAAATCAGAAAGAAAACATAAAGTAATGATAATATACACTTAAAATATCTAGAAAAATAAAAAGATTGTTTTTAGTGCCTGACTTCAGGTGTTTTATTGTTTAGAATTGCAGAAACAGTATTATATTAGTGAATTTTACTACAAGCAAGATATAGTATCATAGAAGTGAAGGTTAATGGTGTTTGAATTACTGATTTTTTCCATGATCTGCATGTAAATTTGACATATGCCAGTGCTGAATTTCATATGTAATACAAACCTTTTTTTTTGCCACTAAAAATCATAATTTCTAGTGAAAAACCTATTCTGCTAATATTTCTTTAAAATTTCCACTACTTTTTGGAACTAAAATTGACCGTTGAAAATTGGAGGACAACTTAGCAGTTATTTTAAATGCTTTACCCTCTTTGACTTGCTAAATCAAGATAAATTATAGTCAGCCCTAGACATGTTTATGAGCTTGTTGAGATCACGACCTACAAACAGCACAGGGCAACTTCCATGTGCAACTTCCAGGAGAAAGTTTAAAGTCGTGAGGAGACACCAGATCTGAGCCTCCCCTTGAGCATGAGGGCTTTAAATGGAAAACACTTGATGGCTAATTACTTGGATGAAAATTTATATTTTCTAAATATTTTTCTTAAGTATCTCTGTCTGGCTGTACCTGGCTGCTGGGAACAAGAGGAAACATAGATGTGATGGGAGTGGATAATTGCTGCCTGCTTTTCTTACCTAAATACTCACTTTTACAGGGCATTTCAAAGGGCATAAAATGTTCCATGTTCAGTGACTGGAACTTGTAGTGATGAATACCATATTTGCTAAATGTTATAGATTCCCTCTGCAAGGACTTTAAATGATAATGGTCTCCTGAAAACATTACACAGTCTATATATAAATATGGCCCTCAGAATGTCTAATATTTATATATAAACTTTGCACTTTTACTGTCATGAATCTCCAATAAGTTCCTGTGACTTTCAGGATCCTCCCCCAACCAAAGGCCAGCCAGGTGGGCTCACAGTGAGGGGGCAGATTGTTTTTTCTGTCAGTGGTGTCATAGCCATTGATATCATTGACACATTTGGGTCTTTGCAATATCTTTGTATATTCTGTTATTTATAGTTAGTATTTTACAGTCACCCTTTCCACCTCCTTCCACCACAAGAAAATGAATGCTGGTGCATTTTGAACTTATTTACATGGCCCATATCTAGAATAACTCTGCTAACCCCATATTCTATAATTATTTCACAAAATACCAATTCCTGTATTCCAAACATCTTTCCAACCAACTTAATGGGATATATCTCCTCATTGTGACTACCACATTAACCTGAGTGATGACAACACGTGATACTCAGTCTCTGATTTTTGGGCCATGCACTGAACTTATTTCACAGATCTACCTGCAGAATAAACTGGGGCATATATACAATGATCTCTTTCTGTTGTATGTGTAAATATTGGCTTAATCATGTGTTTGTTTTCTCCAGCAGTGGTTTGCAGTATGCAGATGGACACTGATCAGCCTGCACTCCATGGTCATACTGAAGATAAAGCTGGAATCGTGCTTGCAGGGCTGTGCAGTTACAAAATCAGTGCCTTAAGGCTGGGGTAACTCTTACAGGCTTTTCCACGTGCAGCAGTAGCCATCCAGTCTTCCACAATATGCTTCTCCACAGATGACATAGTCACAATTCAGTATCATGGGCTTTATTTTCTCCCTGCAGCAAAAAAAAGAATCAGAAAATCTGTGGTGAGCCTTTTTGTTAATACTGCAGTAATCTGGTGGGTTAGCAGATGGTTTATACTGCTTTTGGATGCCCTTTTCACTGCTTACTGTGAGAAGGTCATAGCAGCTGATGTAGCTGCTTCTGTTAAGTTCACTGCCACCAGCTGCAAGGGCATTTGCTTCTTTTGTTTCTTTTCCATTTTTTTTTTTGTAAGCAGGTGATTTTGGGTCGGAACTGAAGAAATAATTAGTTATTTACATCACTCTAGCACTCTAATTACCTGATCTCCTGGTCCTTCTTTTCCATTATTACAGTGCAACAAACTAAACTGAAAAAAATTACAGTCTTTGATAGTTCTTGAAGGAGAAGCTCCAGATTAATGTCCACAAAAGTATTCAGACCAGTGTGTGCAAACTTTTCTTCCTTTGAGATTAACTTTGCACATCAGTTGTGCAGTGCTGGTTAAGTGCTTGGCAGTGGAGGACGAGCCCTGAAATTGCATTACTCATTCTGGGCCTCTCCAGAAAAAAAGGTCCTGTCACCAAATCAGTGTCTTTTAATGTAGCTTTGGATTGATCCAAAGAAGCAGGAAAATTTCAGTAGAGTGAAGTAGCAGGATATGCAGGGAGTTTATTCAGTTTGAATACAGAAAACAACTTTTCATCTTAGAACAGACAACTTTTTTTGTGCTGACCCTGATGCAAATTGTTATTTGAATGAAAGGAAAAACTCATATTTTGTTATAAAATCGTATAGTGGTGTCCTGCAAGGTACTGAATGCCTTCAACTTCCATTGTGTCCCTCTGAGCTACAGACTCGGATTTAACTGTGATGTTATCCTCAGTGTAAAGCAAGAAGTGATGATTCCAGAAAAATAAAAGTACATATTTATGTCTATTTTGGTGTATGGTTTTATTTATTTTTCAAACAGAAGTGCTATTTGTGACCTGTGTGAATCATCCAGTGTAGGTGTCAGTAAAACAGTTTCCCATGTCAGTGCTGGAACGGGCACTTAATGCAGAGAGATTCTAGGAGAACCCCAAGAATTGTATTTTTCTTCCTGTGACTGTTTTCCCTGCTGATAAACATTGCAACTATTTTTTTTAAAAATATTTGATTTTATGGTGGTTTTTTTTAGACTGGGTTTTAAAGCCCCTGTATTACAGTGAGAACCTTGAGCATTGCTGGGAGAGGGAGAGGGCTGCCAGAGCCTAAAAAACCTGACAGCCAGGCTCTCATGTGTGTGCCTGGCTTGGCTCCCACAAGAGGGGAGGTTGTTTTAGACATGAGTTTTATGTTTCCATTCACAGAGAGGAGGAAAAAAATGAATATATAATAAGTGAATTATATGAGTGTTCATGCTGTGGTGGAAGGGATTTTTCTGTGTGTCCTCTTTGTGTCAAAACTCTTTTGTACTGTCACACTATCATGTGTGGAAGAGATGAATTTTTAAATCATGTTCTGTTGTCTCAGAAAATGGGACATATGCTGTTGTCCTGCTTTCATGTTACAACTTATTTCATCTTTCAAGAAGTTTCTTTCCCTATAATTGCTGATGACTTCTGATGATTTTCTAGTCTCAGTCAAATAGATTTTACTAGAGGGTTTGCCAAAAAAACTAGAAGTGGTTGTTCAACTTACTGTGTAAAGTTTAAAGGGAAAAAAATCAACATCAAAATATATGTTTTTTTAAAAATTCTTTGAGTTTTGTTAACAATCCTTGATTGATAAAAATCATAAAATAGTCTTGAGCATACTATTTAAACTCTCCAACAATATTGAAACTATAACTATCATAACCTGTCATAGTATTTATCAGTAAAATCTGTGATTTTGAGGAACTAATTTTAAAATAAGTACTTAATCAATACTTTCTAATGTTACATTATCAAAAAACTTATCCTTTAAATAAAATTAGTATTAGCACAGTTCTTGGTTTTGAGCAAAGATAGTATTTGTTTGCAGACAACGGCAAGGACCTCAAAGTTCGGAGTACTAATTCAGATTTGTCTTTTGACTGTGCTTGTACCACTTTCATTTTTTTCTTCTAAGAAAAAACTGGTTTTTCTTGCTGACTTATGGACAACATATTCTCTTTTTTTACTTGAAAGTTTTAACTAAGATCCCAAGTTACTGCAATTTCAGGTTTTCTTTTTTTTTTTTTTTTAATGGAAATATTATAGTTTTTACTCAAAAAGGAAAGGTGGCACTAAAGAAGGGATTTCCAAGCTCTTAAGACACTAAGGAAATAAGTGAGTTCAGAGCTTACTGTTTTCCTGTTACTGACTAGCACTGAGAGGCACATATTGCACAAACAATTAATTCTGGAGAGATATTACAGTTGTTTTATATTCTTTTCTAAATTTCTGTGGTTTAGGTCATAAATTAGAAATGTGAAAGATAGAGATACAAGTTACATATTTTTGTTAAAAGCTAATATATTGTAAAAAAATGACCCTGCTCAGAGCCTGCTTTCTGCTCAGGGTCTCCTTTCCCTCTAATCCCCCCGTTTTGTGCAGCTGCCCAAGAATGGGAGCTGAACCATCAAACAACCCTGTGGTTGCACTGTAGTCTGGCAAACAACTGGTTATTACAGAAGCAAGGAGAGTATTTTAAACCTACTTTTGATATTTTTTTACCTACAACATTATTTTCTATGCTGGAAGATGGAAGCAGAGCTTTTCCTCCGCTGTGAAAATCAGGATCACTTCTTTTCCCCACGTCTACCATCAGAAAAAACGTATTTTCAAACCTTTGACAAAAAAGAGTGACTGAGATATTTGAATTCTGGACAAGTTGTGGCCTGGAGAAGCTATTTCAAATTTTCTCCAAGGCTGGGTTTTCTGTGCATGGACATTTTATATTTCCACATCAGATTAGTACTGAAAGGAGCATTTGTTCTAGATGGCCTTTCCATACAGTACTTTGGAATAGCAAATGTTGGAGCCTAAAGAGCATAAAGCCTAAATGAATTTTGGGTCAGATGTAAGTGGTTTTTCGGATTTTCTCCTAAATCCTTTTCTTGATGAGGTTTTCTGTGAGAAAACCTCCTGCTAGCAGGTCGTGTGTGCCCACAGAAAAAGCAAATGGAATACCCAATAAACAGCAAATTCCATTTTGTCCATAGAATTTTTTTCCCTGCCTTGTTAACCCATGTCATTAGCTGTTTCAATGCCTTTTTCTTGGCAGGACTTTCTTCCTCCTCCGAGTATTTCTGGGCAGACAGGAGGTGCTTTTGGATGTGATGTGCACTCAAAGCTCTTCTGTGGCAGATTTGGTGCTCCCATCCCTGTTTAGTGCAAGAGGGAAATATTTCAGGCAGGAACTTACCAGGGTAATTCTCAGACAAATGTGAGTGGGGATGGACCTCACTGTCCCTGATGTTAGAGCTGTTCTGGACCTGCAACCCGGACCGTCCCTTATCTCTGCTGGAGATGCAGAAGAAACAGATGAGGTACTGGAGTTGCAAGGGTCAGGGTCTCTGTGTAATGTGGTAATGGGAAAGAAGGTGGGCACAGAAAAGGTGCAAGGAAGGTTTGAAGAAATGCCAGCCTTATAACCTGCAAAAGCAGAGGGGATCTTAACAGGAACAGGTCAAATGGACTGGGGTCCAAGACAGCTGCATGGTTGACTGTCCAGCCAAAGGAGAGCTTTGGCAAGGCTGTGACAGTCAGATGAATATGGGCATATTTCTGTGAATAGAAAAGGAAGCACGTGCTTCTAATTCTTTCACATAATACATTCAAAACATATGCTTATTAACCATGAGAACAATTGATGGAGTGTTTACAGAATAATAGGCAGAACAATTAGGATAACAGAATGCTGTGTGTCCCTGGAACTGCTCCTATTTCCCCCAAACCCCCTTTTGTTTGTTCTGCTGGTTTTTTTTGTTTTTTTTTTTTTTTCCATTCTTAAAAGAGATTGCTGCTCTTCTGGTAGTTTGGTCTGATTTTAAATTTCTCAGCAAACTATTTTATTCTCATAGACAATACATTTTCTGTCTTTTCCACAGATTACAAAGCCCTGCTGAACAGCTGGGCTTGAGCTTGAGCTTGGTTTGTCCCCCATTCGCCTGAATTCAGAGAAGTTTAAAATAAACACAAATTTTAAAAAAATTGTAAGAAAATAAGCAAAATTTATCCAGTTTTGTAATATCTTTGGACAACATAAAAATTCTGAAGTCATAAACGGATTTGTCTGTGACATTTCCCTTCATCAGAAAGACAGGAAAATGAGACTGAAACTGATGCAGAGTTCATGATTCATCTGAGACTGATGCTGAGGTACAAAAATGTTTCTATGGCATCATAGGCAACCTCTGACGCCATCTAAAAGTGTTGTGTTTATGTTTGATTGGTTTTCACTTTAGAAATATCAGTTCAGATACCTGCAGATTTAGGGCAATCAGCAGCTTTTTACAAGGTGAATGTCTCAAAAGGGGATAAACATCTTTAGCTGCCTAAATGTCTTCACTTTATCTCAAATATCAGATGGCAGATGTTTTCTTTGGTGTGAGGAAGCAGCCAGAGAAAGGGAGGAGGGTTGGACAGGCAGTTTAAGACAAATGTTTTTAAACTTTCAAAATATTTATCTACCAAATAGAATTTAAAATGACCTGCTTATTATTACATTTTGTGCATTGCACGTATTTTGGGAATATTTCCAAATTAACAAGAAGCATTTGTCATTAAAGTTGTCTCAATGGAATCCTTTGAAGGAACAGAAATTCTATCACGTATATGGCTTTTTGCATAGTATGTGACGGCATCCCAAGTTACATATTTGAAGTAATGTATAACATCTATTAGAAATAATAAAAGTCTGTGCAGTACTCACAGTTACATGCACAAATGCTGCATGCATTTTTGCTTTTGCTTCCTTTTTGCTTCCTTGGTACACAAAAAAATTATTACCTTGTTATATTAAAGTATTATATGACAGTTTTAGCTGGATGGAGAATATTAACTTTTTTTTAGTCCCTTTTTAATTAACTGTTTATAAACACAGCAAAACTGTAACTGTAATCCACTGCATTTCACAGTTCTAAAGAATATTCAGATAGTCTGGAAGATCAAAATTAATGCCAAATGACCTGGTTTGATTTGTCTGTACCAGTCTAGGAAGGAGCCACAGTGAAAAACCAGACTGCAGCAGTTCTAGAAGAGCTAGAGTTACAGCCCATGCATGACTATGATAGAAAAGTAAAAAGCTGAAAAGTTTTATCACCCTCTAAAAAGAGCAAATATGCTAAAAATTCAGCTCTGTACTAGATTTGGTTAAGCTGTGTGTGCAGGGTTGCTAAAGAGGCTGAGAAGGGCAATCTAATTCATACTGGGGTTTGTACAGTGGGTTTTGCTTCATAAATAATATGAATTTGGACAAATCAAAGTTCAGCTATCAGAACTTTCAGAAGTAGGAAAATGAAATTTTCACAGATTAGATTAAAAGGATAACTCAGGTAATGTATTTTAATACAGGCAAACACTAAGTACAACTGACACTTTTTTTCCAGTGCAGTGCCATTATGATAAGGTCAATAAATTACGGGTCCCTTTCCTTAGTCCCAAGCCAAACACTACAAAAAAGTAGGAAAACAGGTTGTAAACAGATGGGAATGCATTTTTGAAGCACCTAACAAATTTACTTTGACCTTATGCAACATGGATGTAGTATTTTTATAGCATTATACATTTTGTGTATAATTTCAGACGATAATGGTGTTGCGGTTTAAACTCTGCTGGATATTAAGAACCACACAGAAGCTCAGTCAATGGTCCTGTATGTTCCCCTCTTCCTAACCTGCCCCCCATGATAAAATGGGGAGGAGAATCAAAGTAAAACTTATAAGATAAAACGAGAATATTTTAAGATTTGAAAATAAAGTAATATACAACAATAATGGTAAATTATACTAATAATCATTATAATAAAAAGGGAAAACAAGAGATACACAATGAACTTGTTGACCAATACCAGACTTGCTGTCCCAAACCCAAACTGTCCCCCCTTCCAGGTAACTCCCCTCAGCTTATATACTGGGCATGACATTTTATGGTGTGAAATGGCCCTTTGGCCAGTTTGGGTCACCTGTCCTGGGCATGCTCCCTTCCAGCTTTTTTTTGGGTAGCTCCTCACTGCCGGAGCACGAGACAAGAAAAAAATCCTTACCTTAGGAGAAATACAACTTAGCAAACCCCAAAACATCAGTCTGTTATCAACACCATTCTCATTCTGATTCCAAACCACAGCACTGTAACAGCTGCTGAGAAGAAATTAACTCTGTCCTAGCTGAAACCAAGAAAAATGGTAAGGACAATTGTTTCTCAACTGGAAATTTTAATGTTGCTTATCCCAGGTAGAGCTAAGGTTCTTCAAGTGGCTTAATTTTTCCATTGTCATACCTTAGTGCATGCAGTAAGACACTGCAGTATTTCTGAATTTTCCAAGAATGCAATTTTTACTGAAGTCATTGAAATATTACTGCAGTGATTTCACAGTTGAGAAATTAGCAGCCACGTTCCCAAATTTAACTTGTGTTGAATGTGCATTACTTTTGGGATTCTTCTCTTTTTTAATTAGTAAAATTTTCATACAGGAGGAGTAAACAAGAAACCTAGAGAGAATGCTAAGAGCTTATACTTCCAATAGCATGAAGCTATGTATAAACATGACATGATGCATCCACTTCCCCTATGGAGCAAATATTTGTAACTGTCAGGATGATTGATGTTGAAATAATAATCAGCTTTTCTTTGTTGCAGTTTCGGAGAGAAGCCATAATTACATGTGACAAATACTTTGGAACTGACCCTACTGTCTTTAAAAACTTCCATAAGTAATCTCAGCAGGAGAAGCGCATGCTAAGAGATTATTTCAGTTTGAAAAAGAAGACATTTTTCTTTCACTTTTCACTGTACGTTTGACAATAAATACTGGGGATTTCATTGTGATATTTTCAGATATTTACATAATGGTTTGAAATGTGGTTGTGAAGAAAGAGAGGTAGACACACTAACTTACTCGCTAAACAGTTCCATCAGGCTTTTATTGAGTGTTTCTTATTTTTTGTAAGATACACGAAGTGACAGTTTCATCTCAAGATTTTGCATCGGAATAACTGTGGTTGTAAGAAATCTCTTTATCTTGCACATATTTCCTCTTTCATTCCACAAAATTTTATATCGTTTAAGTATCTTTATATTTGAGATTTCCGTCAGAGTGCTCATTTTCAACTCGAACATTCACAAATGCAGGCTGTTCATGGCCCAGTACCATCTTTGTGTGATATATTAAATTTATAAATAAAACCTTGACTTGGCAAATCAGATAAAAAATCAGAATATACCCTGCAGCCTCTCTGGAGTTGGTCCAGCCCCCTGCTCAAGCAGCGTTACTTAGAGCTGGTTACTCAGTACCAGGCCCAGATGGATTTTGAATATCTTCAAGGAGGGAGACTCCACCATCTCCCAGGGCAATCTGGGACAATGGACAGTCAATCTCACTGGGAAAAAAGTGTTCCTTTGCTGTCAGACAGGCCCCTCTGTGTTTCAGGCTGGACCTGTTGCCTCTTGATGTGAGGTGCTAAATAAATTTTTGCAGAAAATAAAAGCAGAAGCAGAAATGTAATCTCTGTTACACCTATGACCTATAGATAGAAAAGGGACAAAAAGGCCAACTACAAGCTGAAGACTTTGTACTCTAAGTAAATGCCTGCTTGTTGTTGTTGTCAGTTGAAGGACTCCCTAAATGGATTTGTCCATGGGAAGTACCAGTGGTATTGCCTTTATTGCAACAAAATTTCCCATCAAGCTTGCTTTCTGACTCTAGTACAAAAAGACAAAAAAATAGGCTTCTTTTCTTATATATGGGAGAGGATCATACGTTTGCACGTGCCATGGCCTCTGCCTTCTTACCTTCTAGATGACAGATCTTCAGTTTATGCAAATGCTCATTGCTACACTCCCTCCTGTAGCACTGTACTGCTTCTTACCAGCCTGTCTGCAGCAGCTGCAGACTGATGTCAAATATTTATTCGGTTTGTGTGTGCCCATGTCATACAGTAACAGGAGAGTGTTCCTTGCTTTCTGCCTCCACCTCTCTGTCTTTTGATTTCCAATAAAATGCCCTGTTACTTTCCAGCCCCCACCAGCAATCTCCAATATACAAAAGTGGGTTGTGGATTAGAGGCAGCCTTGAGTAGAATTGGCTTAACGTCAATCCCAAATTTGCTTCCTGGTGTGTTTGTCTCCAAGGATGGTGTCTGCACAGGACTGGGGGGGTTTTAATGCTGTGTTTCAAGATCTCAGTTCTGCTTTGTTAGCTCCAAAGGGGTGTGATATATATAACAAAGACTGAAAGCCATTAGAGCCCCACATTCTGTTGACAGTACCATTCTACACAGTAGTTTATTGCCTGCATGTTATCTTTCAGGAGAGTAGGAAGCATCATTGATTTTAACTTGACTTTTCTTTTGTTCAGCTTAGCAAACAGACATTGTGGAAAAAACCTCACAGCTTCACCTAAAATTCTTTTCTTTAAATATCACAAAAGACTGAGTTAGGCCCAAAATATAGCCCTTTGTGAAAAATGGATGCAGAACCATAGTGAGAGTATGGCTGTAGATGGTGTTTTCCTTAGACTTTACTAAAATATTTAAGTTAAAAAATAAGATGATTTCTGACACTATTGAAACCTCTGAGACAGCAGTATTTCACTGTTTCATAAGGACTGGCGAATGCAATTCAGAAGTGCCATTTTCGTTTGTCCTAAATCTGCCATCCTCCCTTCTGCTAAGCCTTTGTGTCATTAAACTCCTATTCCTATCACAGCTGCAATCAAAATAACAGGGTAAAAAGTGCTTTCCTAATTTGAACTAGACTTGATATTTTTTAAGCTCTCTTTTTATTTTGGAAGTGTGTATTAGCTGTGAGCAAGAAAATGATTAGTGACAGGGACCTTGCAAAGAGCTCACAGCACTGAGAGGAATGTGAGCAGTGCCTTCATTTCTGCAGGGTCCTGTACTGTGATGTGGCTCTACCAAAACACAGACAGGCCAAAAATTGTAGCGGGGTTTTCATTGTCTTTGGATGTTACCTTCCCTCTCGGTCTTAAATCTACATTGAAAACATTTTGAGAGGCTGTAAGGACTTAAAGATCACAGTTGCCTGTCTCAAACACCGTTACCATGGAAGGACTTTGCCATGAGATGGGCACAGAATGGAATGACAGGGTGGCGCTGACTCCAGCCCTGGTGAGGTTCTGGCTATCACCTCCTGAGTAATGCACCCAGAAAAAAATTCCCACTGTGGCAAACTGTGTAAAGAAGCCACTGCTCATCTGTGACCACCAAAGCCACCCTCCTAATTTAATTTAACCAATTGAATAAGAGAACTTTGCAGCCAATGAACCTAAGTTCCTTCCTTTGCTAAAATGTATAAATGGTGAAACAAATCAGGAGAAACATGTATAAGGAAGATTGGTTGATTAGAGCAATTAAGTGTGACTATTTTGTCCAATTGTTTGACATCCTTAGGCTGTGATAATTCTAAGGTGTGTGTAGCTACTTGGCTATTTAATACTAGATCATTTTAAAGAATGGATTGATCTATTGATGTTTATAGCAAAGTAAGGATTAAAATATTCTGCTTGACCAATTAAGGATTTCCTGTCTTTCTGGATATCTCTGAATATGTTAAGTAAAATGAAACTGATGAAAGTTCCCCTCTTATGCCATCTCTAACCACTGGGTTTGTCCTCTAACTTTCTCTTGTTTTATGAGTCTAATCCTTGTCTCATTTGCTTTTCTTCCAAGTATGAGACCACAATGTTCCAGAAAATCTTTAGCTTTAAAAGTACTCAGCGTTGTCTTAATGCAGCACCCAGATAAGCCATCACTTATGCCAGCAACATTAATCCCATTTCCTTTAACAAAGAGAAATGGGAACTAATAATCTATGGAATGAGGCTGTCTTGTCACCTTCGTGTAGGATGGCATAGATTTTTAGCCATCATTCCCTGTGTTTATGTGGTGTCCAGTCTTCAGACAAGATCTCTTGTCCCTGTTAAAAGAGTCCAGAGGTGTTGGTTTCTGGTACTATAGGACTGACCCCTTCAGTGCATTTCCTGGGATTTTCTTGGGTGGAAATAATTGTTCAGGGGATTTGTCCAACCACTGAGTGTTGGTATAAATTAGTCTTGCTTTGTTCTTTGTATTTTATATGAAAACACCTGGAGACCCATAAGGATTCAGGATGTTTTAAATTATCATAGAATCATAGAATGTGCTGAGTTGGAAGGGGCCCATCAGGATCATCAAGTCCAACTCCTGGCCTTGCACAGAACACCCCAAGGGTCACACCATGTGCCTGAGAGCATTGCCCAAACACTTCTGGAGCTCTGTCAGGCTTGACCACTGCCCTGGGGAGCCTGTGCCAGTGCCCAGCCACCTCCTGGGTGAAAAACTTTTTCCTGATATCCAACCTAAACCTCCCCTGACACAGCTTCATGTTGTTTCCTAGAGTTCTGCCAATGGTCATGAGAGTGAGGAGATCTTTGGCAGAGTTATAAAGTTTTGGGTTCAAGGAATATGCCAGAAAACACCAGGGGAGCTCATCCACGTAGTATCACTGCACAAGCGTCAGAGCATTGTCACAATACCAATTTTTTATGGGTGAAGAACACCATTTTCTGTGTTTTGTCTATTTCTATTCTGTTTGAGACCCAGAAATTTAAATTCAGAGTATGCAGTTTTCATTATATTGTTGTGGGTTTTTTCATCCATTTCATTGCTAAAGTTCTTACTGCTCAAACTTGCTTGCTGTTCAAAGAGCTGGCCATTTTCAAAATGTTTTGTAAGCTTCAATATTACTGGATGGACTGCTGTAGATAAGGAATTCTTAGTGCTATCTTACTGGGATGTTGATACCATGGGATCGTTTTTCTCTCCCTATCAAAACAGCATGGATTTTTTCTCACTCTGTTCCTGGTTTTTTTTCCCCTGTAAGTTCTTTAATTCACTGACAGTTTAACTGATCAGTGTGACAAAAATTTGGTTTAACCACTGACTCCTATAAATGCTATAGGCTGAAGCAAAACATCTTTTCAACAGCTCTTGGAGAACTGAGATTAAAAGCAATCAAAGAATACAGATATTTCTTGACTTGGGGGTATGTTTGAACACATGGAGCAGAAAAGGCTCATACAAATCTAGTTAGGCGAAGAGATTAGTTTCCAAAAACCCACAAAAAGCACTATAAATGAAACTGATATGTCTGAATTTGGAAGTTTCTTTGAAGTTTGTTTCATAAAATTGGTTTTCAAACCTACAAGGTATTTTCAACTGTCAGCATTCCTGCGTGTTCTTATTTCCTGTCAGCATCACGATATCTCTGCCATGAATCAAGGGCATGCAGTGGTGATGATCAGAAAGAGCTCAGCCAGAAAAGTCCCTGTGTTGCTGGGCCTGGGCAGCTATCACCTGAGAACATGTGGATTAATGGTGGAAGCCTCATTGCTTCAATGGCTGATAGGGGAAAAATGACTTTGCAGCTAAAAAAAAAACCCCAGAAGAGCTTGTCCTTTCTTGAATGCATTTTCTCCTTTTAGAGATGTAGAATGTCAGAAGAGTTAAAAGCAGACGGAAAGATTAAAAATAGGTATGTGGGTGACTGGATGTACTCTCTTTTCAAGTTCTCTTTCATGATAGCAGTAGTAAGCTGGTGTAGGCTTATTGGCACTAATATACATAACTACATGTGCCTTCTTTCTTTTCAAGAAGTAAGAGATTTTTAGATCACTCCTACCAAAGGAACTACATATACATATATACATTTAATAAAAATCAAAACATATTTCATTGCCTCCAACTCCGAGAACTTTGCTGTGAGTTAACTCTAATGAATCTATTAGGTCTACTTTCTCTCTGCTTGTGTCTGCCTCCTATTTTAGGCAGTATCTTAGGTTGGTCTCTGCATCTTGTGCTGGAATGTTATTCCCCAAAGGTGACTGAGATCGTTTGAACTGTTACCCATCAGGGACAGTGTGTGGAAATTGCTCAAATTCCTGAGACCTCCTGGACACAGCATCAAGCTGCCTGAACCACCAATCTCTTGATGCAGGAGTGTGACAGCAACTTAATCTGGGGGATACCATATAAAATTGGGTAACATTTCTTTTTTTACTCTCTTATTGGAGCTGTCAGTTCTTCAAGTTGACATTTTGACCTTGCCTTTGTTCCTTTTTCCGGGACAACTCCTAAAAGTTCATCTCCTTTCCCCTTTATGCATTCTCCTCTCCTGCATACACAGGTAAGGCTGAGCCTGCCCCCACCAGAAATATCTGCTTTTTATGCATTTTTCTCACCACTGACCAGAAACTGTTGCTGCAGTACAGAACCAATTTCATCCTTGTCAGGTAAAAGAATTTACTGCTTAATTAAAAAGTAACCCAATGTAAAGCTTCCAAATAAAACATGCAAATTACAATGCCATCCTTACCTTTTAGGCTTAGGCCAATGCTACTGCCCACCTTGGTAAATAATCTTCCTTCCTCATAGTTGTCTTGTTTTTTCACTGTCCTAAAATGATTACAGGATGCTACTGCTCTCAAAAAAGCTGTTTTTTCTTTAATGTCAATGTTAGCCAGCTCAAATCTGGGAGCCTAAAAAGAGATCTTTAGTCTCAGTCTCCCTGTTTAGAGGGACTGAGATTGTAGGCAATAGCAACTAAAGCATTTTATCTCTCATTACTGGCCATATATTTTTGCATATACTCCTAGAAAAAGGCTGAATGACAAAGGTCAGTATTTTTGCAGTTACTGTTGTCCAAAAAGAGGCAGAATTCTAGAGTGAAGAGGCTTCTGGGGTCCTAAGTGGCTGATAAACCACAGGGAAATGAATATAATGGAAATTTAGCTTTGTAGAAAACAGAAAGGAAACACACAAAAAAGCTGTTAAAAGGTTATAAAAATTTACAATAGTTGTAATAGAATTTATGTTACTCTCTTTTCCTCTGCACTTCATCTCTATTATGAGAGAGGATGGTTTTTATCTGCAGTTGAATCAAAGCTGATTTCCAAAGTATGATTTCCAAGTACTTTTTACAATGTTGTAGGTTCCATGTAGCGAATACACAAGATTTACACATAGGGTCATAAGCATAATATGATGCTTGCCCAAGCTCGCTTTCTATACTCCTTGTACAATGGTCATGTATGATCCTGAGCAAATCACAACATTTTTTTTTTGTGCTTAGAACTAAAGGACATATCAGACAGGTCCTTCCAGCCTGAATTATCTCTTTATTGTATGGTCCCATCTTGAGGCAACTCCACTTTTGCCATGCCAAGACAACCTAGCTTGTTTTACGTGAGGCTAGATGGACACATGGTCTTGAATTGCAGATGTGATAAGACTTTGTGACAGAAAATAAACTCCTTTTTATCCAAGCCAATAAAATATAAAAACTGTGTTTTACACTTTAACATGAAATTTTAATTTTTTCCCACACCCAGGCCTTATGAATTTTGGATTAATTCCATTTTTGAAAGTAATGTGGTATTTTTTGTGCTTCACTGTTTCTATAAAATAGTGCAATGGCCTGGTGTTGCAAAATAAATGTGGATTTATGAACTAGTAACTAATATAGTGGAAAGTCCTTGAGGAAATTAATAATTCTGTAACAGGATTTTAATCATGTGAAGAGAAGGCGGCATAGGATTACATATTTAATAAGGGAGATAAAACCCAGAGGTGGGTGTTTTCTCAGTGAGTGAACAAACTGTGCCCCTGAGTTGATTTGAGTCACAGAATCACAGGATGGGTCAGGATGGAAGAGACCTCAGTGGGTCGTGTGGTCCAACCTCCCTTCTCAAGCAGGGTCATCCTAGAGGACATGGCACAAGATTGTGTCCAGGTGGTCCTTGGATATCCCCAGTGAGGGAGACTCCACAGCCTCTCTGGGCAACCTGTCCCAGGTCTCGGGCACTGCACAGGAAAGAAGTCCTTCCTCATGTTCAGGTGGAATTTCCTGGGCAACAGTTCCTGCCCATTGCCTCTCGTCCCATTTAGAGTTCTGGGAAAGAAATATGAGGAGACAATGTAATCCAAACCATGTCCATGTGTATTGGACATATCTAATGGTGACACACAGACCAGAGGAGATTTAAAGCTGAATTGACAAATTCTTGCCTTTTCTATGCTTCACTACCAAGCTCAGTGTTTCCTGGTGGAAAAGCCTTTGTTTTTTCCCAATTTAATAACTTTTAATGAAGTATTCTGTCAACAACCATATCATGCCAACTGCTCAAAAGAGAAGCAAAGTAAAGCTTTCAGATAAATAACATATACTAGTTAAAATTGTTTGGATGGAGTTAAAGCTTGTGCAATATTTCCATCTCCCCAAAATCTAATCCAATGTGTTCATTCTGGGTGAAATTAGGCCTTCATTTACTCTCACACAATACTAGTTCTCTGAAATTAGTTTGCACAGATGTGAGGGTAGAATTTGGCCCACTCTATTAAAAAACCCCCCGAAATATATACATATATATAAGATAGATTTTATTTATATTTGCAATCCAGTAAAGGAGATTAAATAGAGTAGGATGACCAAGAATATTTTTTTGTTACTCAGTCTGTTCCTTCTCCATTTACTGTTCATTTGTGAGTGTGCCATACAGTCCCAGGTTCTGGTTTATGCAGGTTATGTGTGATATAAAATGTCATTAAAGGTGTTAGGTCTGCATATTCATCTAATAAATAATAACTAATATTGTGTATGTAATGTCAATACAGGAATAATTAATTTTAATAGAATAACTCCTTGGTTTATGTTCTGTTAGTGTGATTTAAACAAATAAACAAAGTTTGGAATAGGTCATTCTCCTTAAGAGGCATGAAAAGCAATTATCATATTACAATGCTAAACTATTCAGTCATCTTTGACAGAGAAATGTTTACTGTGTAGGCATGGGAAAAAAAAATTAAAAATAAAATCTGAGACTCCACCTGCAACTGCTCCAGCTCTGGGATCCCCAGCACAGGAAGGACGTGGAACTGCTGGAGTGAGTCCAGAGGAGGGACACCAAGATGATCAGAGGGCTGGAGCACATCTCCTAGGAAAGGCTGAGAGAATTGGGATTGTTCAATCTGAAAAAGAGAAGCTTCAGAGTGACCTAATTGTGGCCTTCCAGTACCTGAAGGGAACTTACAGCAAGATAGAGGATGACTTTTAACAAGAGTATGTAGTGACAGGAAAAGGGGAAATGGGTTCAAACTGGAAGAGAATAGGTTTAGATTACATATTAGGGAAAAATTCTTTACCATGAGAATGGTGAGGCACTGGCACAGGTTGCCCAGAGAAGCTGTGGATGCCCCATCACTGGAAGTGTTCAAGGCCAGGTTGGATGGGGGTCTAAGCAATCTGGTCTAGTGGAAGGTGCCCCTGCCCATGGCAGTGGGGATTGGAACAAGATCTTCAAGGTCCCCTTCCAACCCAGACCATTCTATGATTCGATAAAAATTATTGATCTGACATATACTTACTTTCTGCATTTTCTCCAGTCACTTTACAAGAACAATCAGGTTCAAAATGCTGTCAGAGGTGTCATCTTTTCTTGAACTGAAACCTCTGTCCTTGGTGGCCCCTTTCAGGTTGCAGTGCAGTACAACACAGTCTGACCACTGTGCAGCTACAGACACTGGCACTGTGAGGTTACAGTGTACTGATAGACTTTATATTTCATATAGTGTGAAATCTGATAAAAGAGTATATACATTTGTCTCAGAGCAAAGAAAGGTTTTATACACAAAATTGTAAATCATCATTATTTACTTTAAATTTTAATGGAATCCAATACGGTACAGGCTGCATAAAGCACTTCAAACCAATTCTGTGTACATTTGGAAAAATATAAATAAATAGGTCTTTACTCTGACTCTGTATTTTAGTCATTTAATAAAGTTTTCATAGGTAAAAAGTTTATGCAGGAAAATAAACTTATTTTGGAATATGATGGCAAAGCCTCAAAACATATCTTTACGAGTTAGACCAGAGGGGGATTGTTTATGTATATGTTGAGTGGAAAGAACATACAAAGGAGTTATTGCTGAGAGGCAAATGGCTCAGCTTGTAAAAAGGTAAAAGCAGAATTGTTCTCACTGCAGAGTGCTGTAGGAACACTTGCAGGCAAACAACGTGTGCTTGATGCCTTTCCTGAGGTAGATAATGACCTTGTAGTGGCCATGAATCTCCTGATAAGACAGGCTTAAACAGCTGAGCATGGCCTAGTTTATGTTTGAAATGGGTTCAGGGCACTATTGCTTTGAACCTTTGACTCATTTCCAGTGAAAATGTTTCCACTTGTCGTACACAGTCCTCACCACTGGTCACCTGTGCTTTCACTGCTGGTCAAAATTTCATTGGCCTTTAGACATTGTCCAGGCTGAGCTGGTCAGAACAGAAAAGGATTCAATAGCAAAATAAGTGTATTAAGCAATTTGAAGTTAACAGGCTTTGAAACTGATCTGTCTTTTCCCCAGCCTTCTTATTTATATAATTTAAATTAAACTAGGAATATTTTTTAGGCAACGGAAAAGTATCATAAAGTCTGACATCTAGTAAGTGAATTTTTTAACATTTTTATTTGGATATTGACAAAAAGCAATTGCAAAATGCTGCAGAAAACTGTAAAAGTAGAATATATTCCATTTTTCCAATTTTCTGTATACCATTCACATTCAGAGGGTCCATTCCAGTGTAACCACCAATAATAAAAGGTTTGACCTACAAGATGAGGGGACGGCAATGGATATTGGCTACCTGGAATTTAAGAAGGTTTTCAATGCTGTGTCCCATAAGATCTTCACAGAGAAGCTAAAAAAATGTGGAATAGAAATCTCAGAGGGAATCTTACTAACATACATAAAAGCTAGAAGAGAAGATGAACCCAGGTTCTTTTGCAGTGCCTAGGGAAAGGACCAGAGGCAATGGATAAAAGCAGAAACACGAGACATGTCATCTGAACATCGGGAACCACTCTTTTGTTGTAAAGGTGGCTGAACACCTGCGCAGGTTGCACAGAGAGGTTGTGGAGTCTCCGTCTTTGGATATACTCAAAACCTGTCTTGATGTGGTCCTGGGCAACTGGTTTTCTAGGGGTTTGGACCACAGGTTCCTGCCAACTTCAACCATTCCATGTGTTTCCATGATGCAGGAGTGAAAAAAATCCTCTAGAACTTGAGTACACCCACACACACAAGTGTTTCCCATTTCACATAACAAGAAAAGAGTAGGAAGAACACTCCTTGGAAGTTGCATAAGTTTCAAATCTTTCAACAGTAGAAATAGTTTGGTTTGTTTATCTTTTTTTTTTTT
>VZRQ01004993.1:389182-583783 GCA_013397975.1 Machaerirhynchus nigripectus
AACCAAACCACAAACCCACATCAGTTTCTTTTTATGGACTGTTACATTTTTCTTTGGATTCAACATTTTTATTGCTACTAGAAAGATTTTTAGTGCTGAAAATGAAATATAGGAGTAATCCTAAAACATTGGGGTTTGGGAAAATGTCCACATTGGTAATTACCCATAAGCCTTCACAACAAAGCAAGAAATGTTTCTATGATTTATTTCTATTGCTTAGAAAAATCTAGAAAGCCTGTACAATACAGCATGCCCTGATATTAGCTTTACCTCAGCAACCTTACTGAAGCTTAACTTAATGAAGTAATAAATTCAGAAATGTGTTTCTGCATGCATTTGTTTCATAGATTTATTATACATAAATTCACTTATAAAATGCATTGGGATACAAAGCCAACATTGCAGAAACTTCCTAAATACTGATGCATGTATTACAGTCTCCATTACCAATAATATATAGAAGGTAGAACATTTACTTTAATGATGATGAACAGAGGCTAGACACAGACTGACTGATGTAAGCATAATTCTCAATAGCTGCTAAAAGAAAAAAAATATACTGCCTCTATATAAGAGGTAAATAATTTTACATCTGTGCATTATATTTCCTCTTGTTCCTATTTGTTCTATATGGAGACTATAGACTTAAAAGCATTTAGGCAAATCTACTTATACCAGTAGAAAGAGCTTCATTACATTGTATCAACCACTCCTGTCTGAAGAGTTTAGGGAAAATTGTTGATTGCTTAAAAAGAATAGAAAGTTTCCACTAACATTTCTGGAATTCTACACTGGAAAATTTTGGGCAGCCTGGGCACACAGTATAACAAATTATGCTTCAGTTCATAAAGCACGGTTTTGCTTATAAAAATAATACTCTTATTGGTTTCGAACTTCCCACTTGAAGTTAAGAACATCAGTAAAAGTGTAACAATGTCTGTGAGAAATCCTGCCCGTAAAACCATACCAATACCTAGCAAAATTTTACTCATCACCTTAAGGAGCTCACCTCTGTAAGAGGAAAGGGAACACAATGGCTGTCAAATTAATTTTATCTCAGTATCACCTGGGCTTACGTTAAGAATTAAAGTTAATTCACAAACAACTGTTTGCATATTTTGGAACCTCCCCCTCCACCTGGCTTTTTCTTTTAGAAGCTATTTCTGACATGCTGGGATGCTCATCGTGCTTCAGGGGTTGTCATTTGAAAGGCTTCATTCAGGGATGACAATGGTAAATAAAAGTATTTAATACTGATTCAGGTAAACTATGGCATTCAGACAACTGAGGCCCTGAGATATCTCATAAAACTTTATTCATAAAGTCCCTACAGTATTCCTACGTAAGCCAGCTTTCCAGAAAACCTGTCCTCTGGGATGTGCTTCAGAACACTCATGGAGGCTGGTTACTGCTGCAGGGTGTGCCTCCCATGTGGAAAGAAGAATAGGAATAGGAAAAGGGAGCCAAATGGTGAGAAGACTGCCTTCTCCTGAGACACTGGACTTGCACAGGTGGATGTAGGAATCCATGTTAACTGACTTGAGAAGCTTTGATATCTCTCTGAAGAAAAGATATATTTTCAAGTCAATGAAAATTAAATCTTGACAATTTTATTGGATTGCACCAAAAGCAATATGTTTCTGCAAAACATAATTTAGTTGAATATGCATTTTTAGAGGAAAGGTGTTTTATCATGAAAATTTTGCACTTGTTCTCTCATTCATAAACATACTGCCTTCACTCCATGATTGCCCATTGCTTATAATGCTAAGCACATAAAGCAAGTATAGACATTTTCAATTGAATTTCTTCAACAGCCCAGTGGATCTCATTTCTGATTTTCTTTCTAAGTAACACCAGAAATGAAGATGAGATATTAATCTGTGAATTCATACGCATTCTATAACAGCAGGTCCTGGTGTGCACGTGTTTGAGCAGGTACATTCTTAGAACTTTGACATACCCATGGACCTTTGATCTGCACATTCCACACACCTGTGTGTGTGTGTATAAATCATAGAAGGAATAACTGTTCATGAATAATAACCTCCATCAAGGCCTGTTGTGAAGGCATACAACACACCTTGAAAACTTGAATGCAAATCACAGCTTCCACAAAGTTTGTCTGTATCAGCCCATTTCTCCTCCATGTCTCCATGGAGAGAGGAGGTTATGCATGGCCTCTGAGGTTGTAGATGCGGAATTATTTATACATTCATGCTGAAGAAGAACATCTGGAAACAGCTGCATTTCCAACAGTGTGTTGCAGTTTTCAGTGCATTACCACGTATTTAGTAGAGTGGGCTACAAGAATATATCATTGTACTATCATATCCAAACAGACTAGCAAAATTAAGAGGCAGTTAGGATTACACAGCTGGAATTATTCGTGTGGTTACTACCATAAAGGTGTGATTACATCCTGGAACTACTTAGTAAATAAGTAGTTTCAAAAAAAAAAAAAAGACAAGGTATTTCCTTCTGGTGACTTCTTCCTTCAGTTCACATGCAATATGCAGCCTTCAGGGGCACTACAGAACACTTTATCCATTTGAACACAATTTGATGCTCAAATTCACTTGTGAAAACACTGACGTGCTTTTCTTTGCAAGTGTACATGTGCATGTAAGTGAGAGCAGAGTTTGTCCTGGAAGACACAGACACAGTCCTCACTGTTACCCAGCTTTTCTAAGAACATCTGCAGCATATCCTGAGACTCTCTTCTGTGACTGAAAGTGAACTCTGTGCTTTTGGCATCTGAATATGGCGATTCAAAGCCTCTTCAGTACAGGGAATAACTGTGTATTGTTTATTCTCTGAGACTTCATTTAGTGACCAAACTCAAAGTGCATTTCACTGACAAAGGACAGGGCTTGCATTGCAGCATGTCCCAAGGAACCAGCTATAGATCTACCCAGTAGGTACATAATTGTTTATACAATTGTATGTGTCTGAAGTTGATATTTTTGAGCTATATTAAAAGGTTATTGGATTCAGTTGCATTCATATGAATGTCCTTTATAAAGAATAAATACATATACTAATAGCCTAACGTAAAGGAAGCAAACCTATTTTTATAGACATATGTTGCACAGAGGTCATATTTTGTGTGCATTACACATGCTCATTTCAACTGTGGAGCACTTAAATACTCTCAGAACATGTTATTTAATCTTGTGCTCCTTATAGTTTATTCTATTCAGCAAACTTAAATCCTAATATGTAAATAGATATGCTGACTGGCCCTGCTTAATATCTTTCATAGTTAAAAGAAGCTTGTCATGGTTTAACCTAGGAAAAAGCCTGGACCACGGTGGGAGAACCACTGGATAATTAATAAAATCAATAATTACTAAAAATGAGAACATGGTATAATACAGAATAACTGGCTATAGAATACCAGGAATGTAACTTTGATGTTTCTTGATATTCTGGTCTCAGTGGTGAAATATTATAAACATCTTTACTTCCTTTTCCTAAGTTAAATTGATACACACCTCAGACACACATTCAGCTTCAGTATTTCATTTTTCTTTAACTCATGTGCAGGACAGAAGGGAACATTTCCACCTGTGCGATCACTTTCTCTGACTTGGCTGCAGAAAAGCCTGAGAATGCTTCCTATACTATTTGCACCAACTATTTCTCTTTATCACACTAAATCAGCTCCAACCATTTATGTTCCCTGTGTGCTCGAAATGCTGCCAAGGCTGAAGGAGACTGAAATAAATCGGGGAAAGAGATTGATTGGCATTTGCAGGCGGAGCCGCTCATCAGAGCAGTCCCATGAGAATGTGTTGTTCATCAACACACTAATGATGGTTGTGACACTGCTGTCCCCAGGCCATGAGAAACCAGCTACAGTGTGTCAGTGACACGTTGATTGTGGGTTTTGATGGAAAGAAAGGGCATCTTGTAACTTCTGTTTCTACCACTACACCCGTGCTGATTCCAGTACTGACAGCTACAGCCGATGGACAAGAAGCTCTGCAACCTGCTGGGGCTAAGGAATCACAATGTCACCAGAAGCTGAAGGGTTGGGAGAAGACAAATGGGAGTGGCTGCTCTTCGAAAAACCAGCACTTACTGCCTGTAATTGCACAGTGAAATATAGGAAAGCATAGCTTATGTGTAGGGTGTAGCAGATGCTTTGAGCGCCTTCCAGTTGGGTTAAAAGGCGCCTTTTCAGTTACCTCTAGTTCCAGAACTGATTTCACACATCATGCAATGGCCAGAAATGACTGCCAGTGTCTTTTGTTTTCAACATTCATGCAGGAAAAACATTGGTAAGACAGATACCTGAGTAAAAAGGAACAAATCCCATTTCTGGGTGGACAGAATGTAAAAATCTGTGACACCTGTACAAGGTGCAATCCAGGAAGGTCTCTGATGTCACAAGAGTCACACAAGTGGTGAGTCTATCTCCACAGCCTGCACATGACAAACCCTTTGATGGAAAGGATGATCTGGAGCAAAGAAACAAGCCAGACAGCACGACACCAGGGAATTTTGGTACCTTCTGGTGACATGGGCCAGAATTGTGGAGTGAGACATGTTTAGTTCACTGAGAAACTGAAGGAGTTTTAAGCTGTGGTAGTTGAGAGAGACACCAGATAGTCCATAGATACTTGCAGGAGTGTGTGTACCTCCAATAATGTGCAATTTCTACTTTGAGCAACGCTGGCAGAAAATTACAAAGGACAAGGAGAGCCAGGAGGAGATATAAGGCAGAAGAAATTTAAGTGAGGAGCAAGGAAACAGGGGGTTGTGGCCATCATCCTGCTGGGCACTAACAAGAAGCACAATTTGCAGGGGAGGGCTCAGCCAGCCGGGCTCCAAAAGAGGCTGTATCTCTCAAACCATCCTGTCTGTCCCTGATAAGCTTCAGTAAATTTTTAAAATGCTCTCCACTGCTGCTGTTAGCAATAAAATGGACAAACGCTCCATGTCACCAACTGAAAGAAAGAAGAAAGGGTCACTTACTGGGGAGCTTAGAAAAAAAATTTTCCCAATGAACTGGCAATCCTGCTGTTTAACTGGCTCTAATGGTAAGCAGTGCTGTATCAATTACTTCCAATGCAGCAACTGTCACTTGTTTTGGAAATTTGCATCTTTTAAATGTATATTTTCAATCAACACTTTAGACTCCAGAGCTGTCACTACCTTCACATGTCACTGCTGTTACTGCAATCACAAGTCATTGCTTATCAAACTGATTGCCAGTAGTGCACTTCTGCCAAAACTGTCAATGCAAGTGCTTATAAGCTCTAATAAAATAGTTTAAAGTGTGTGTGTGTGTGCATCTGTGAACGGGTTAGATAGAGAGGGGGAGAGAGAAAGAGAGACCAAATTTCACTTTTCAGTGCTCAGGTGGTAGAGCTGTTAGAGGTTTACACTGACCCAACAAAACAGAATTAAGTTATCCACTCTCCTAATTTAACAAAACAAACAGATCAAAACCAACACAACAAAGCAAAAAAAACCCAACCTTAAAGGTCTCAGGTAAAAATTGAGTTTGGAGATGTGCATCTCTAACACCCTTTTGGCACCTCTAATATTTTTTTGGCACAAAATAGGCAACAGAAGTCAGGAAACCACCGGGCATGTGCAACAACTCATATTTGGTACAACCTAAAACAGAAATTTGAATTACAGTGTGTTTTCTGAAGAGAACCCTTTTCATACATATCTGAGTACCAGCAGCAGATGAGCTGCTTGGGTTAAAAGCTGTCAAATGCTATCTAACAAAGCCTGTGCAAAATCATCTGATTGTTGCTAACAACCTCTGTCAAAATAATTTTTTATGATAATCTCATACCCCAAGAAATGGAGGGAAAAGCGTGACCTTCTGATTTAAAATAACAGGCGTGAAAAAGTTTTGAAGCTCCATTGGAGATGCCATGTGTAGAAAACTGTCACAATCCTTGCATGTTGAATTGTCCTGTTACAAAGCTGCAGTTTATGGGTACTTAGCCAGGTTAGAGCACTGGTGCTGAGCAAGGCTGACAGTGAAACAAGAGCTGGTAATATCTTCTGAGATTTGTGTGCTGTTGAAACAATAACTCATTTGACCAAGCATATTTTGCTGGAAGGAATGCCACTCAAATTTTGTGACAAGCACTGCATCATTATTATTAATCTGTTGCAAAGCATTTTAGGTACTTACAGTTATTGTGTCATAAAACCTGAAAATTATTTGCAAGTAATGTTTCCATATTATTTAGTGAAATTCTTTGATCTTTACAATATAAATTCAAAAATAATAAGTGGTTTTTTCCCTAAAATTCATATCCATGGTGAGACTCGTGGTGAAATTCCAAGAAATTAATTTTCTCTTCCCATGTCTTGATGTATACACATTTTATTTGTCCCTTCCCTGAAAAAAGTGTGCGCATGCAAGTTAAGAGCAAACACTGTAACTGCATTCTGGCTGAATATAACCCCAACAAGCTGATGATACTTCATGCAATCCTAGAGAGCCAAAACACAAAATATGTTTTGTATAACTAACACTAAAAATATTTCAGTTACGAGACTGACAACTCTTCGGCACTTGATAAGACTGAAATAAAGCAAGCTAAAAGCAATGATTTGCATTCCTGCTTGTTGTGCGTATCTTGTATAAATATGTTAAAGGGAAGTCTTTTTTGAGAAGAGTCTAATCCTTCCGGATGGCAGCGCTCAGTGTCTGCACACTGATATGCTAACATGCATGAAAGAGGTTCAGAGTGATGACCCTGGCTCCTCACCTAGTGGTGTTTGAAACTTGTTTGTGGAAAGTAGACCTGAATAGGAAATACTTAGGCAAGTATTTTTCCCCAAAAAAACAGTGTACAGCTTGAACAAGGCTCTGTTCGATACTGCACACATCTAGCGCAGCCTCATGTCAAAGCAGGCGTGTTACTTTGCTGCAGGCATGGCATAATACCTCTGCTGGTGTTACAGAGGAACAGATGAATGAAAACCAGGATATAATATGAGGGTATAAATCTAGGGTAGCTAAAGTCTGTGACTAACTGACAGCTAAAGCGGCCCATGGTTTTTTGTTTTTTTAATTCTGTAAGGTAGAGTGCTAGAACTAAAAGTTATTACAACTTCCCTTCATTAAACAAAGAAAGGATATCTTTACCTGGAACTCTTTATTTGCTGAGTTGTTTGATGGATCTTTCTCAGCTTTCACTGCACACCCACCTGGCTCCTTCTCCATTTTTGAAATGACTGCTCTGGATGACATACCCTGGGTAATTATCTTTTGGTTCTAGAGATGTACAAGTAGCCATTTTGTAATGTACAAGTAACCATTTCATAGTTACTAATGTTAAATGTGCTTTAATGTAATTTTCCTTTGTAACTTAGGCTGTTTAATGTTTCCCATGTATTCCCCCCAAATGTAAAAACATTAACAAAAGTCACATTCCAGTGGAGGATTGTCATGGCAGCCTAATTTCTTTCTAAATGTGAAGCAATGGGTACATCAACAACAGTTCCCTTCAATTATGTGCTTTAGGTGGTTTAAATTCCCCAGGTAAGATAATGGCATGATTTTCAGGGTCACTGTTATTGCAAGCCTATGTGAGAATGCATGTAAGTCTAGAAGCTTCTGCAATGAAGCTTGGGAAGGTTACAGATGTATGAAGTTATGGGGTTCAGCTGTTTTTGGCTTTTTATCTATCTCCTTGTCTTTTTATAAAACTCTGCAGCATCAGCTGTCATTGCAATCAATGCAGGTTTAACAGATTTCAGTCAAAGCTGAATGAGAAACAAATAGGTAGACAGATCAATGAAGTGATCATGCAGATCTTTGCATATGTGAGTAGGTCATACTAATGTAGCCTAAATGAAATAATGGATTTAATGTCAATCTGGCTGTTAATGAGAATTCTTCTAATAATGCCCCAGTAGTGACAGGGGTGACAGCTTTTACAAAACAAGGAAAAGTCCTGTAATGCACTAGTCTAACTCACTGCTCTGAGTCCAGCCTTCCCATCCAGGACATCATTTTAACTCTCGCATTTTAAGTGAGATAGCAAAATATGGTCATGCTTATTTTGTTCAGCTACTCTGATGTGTGAGTTTTAAATGTAGCAACCTAGGATCTCTCATTAAAATACATCACTGTTTTCTGTAGTTCCAAGTAGCATCATCCTGAAACAAAACTTTGTTGCACACCAGCGATTTGACTATAATACGTAGCAACAATATTGAGTATGAGAGCAATATGCAATATTTAGCAGAAAATCCTTTGTAACCACGTGTGATCCCTTTTAATTCTTATCCCATAATGAGGAAGATGCAAGATGAGGATTTTCTTAGCCTCAATAAAAGTACATTTTTAAAGTACAATAGTTTTTATACACATGTATAGGGAATAGATATGGTTACATCTTAAAAGCTCATTGAGAAGGCTGTAATTCCCATCAGGTGTTTTGTGTGGTTAATATTTAGTTACATTTAACTTGAGAGTCCAGAATGTGTGAAGGATCATCCTGAAATCTGTTCAGTAGCTGATGAAATTATATCCTGCCGTCCTTCTGTTATTGCTTGGAAGTGTGGTAAATTCCAGCAGGGAAGTCCTGAGGCTGATGGAAGGAGAGCTGAGGAAATCTGGTTGCTGGCAGGGCCTGCAAGCCTCTGACAGAAGCAGGGTGCTGCAGGGGATTTTAAGTGGTGCACTGTAACCCATCAGATCTTCAAATCTGTGAGCGCTCAGAAGCGAAAGTATCTGCATCAGCTGCCTGAAGCTGTATCAGAGGAAAGTTTGCGCTCTGCTAGCACAGGGAAGACCTCTGAATTACTGTGTAACCAGCACAGGTACTCAGACATGGTGTTTAACTTGTTACAAATGAGTTAACTGCATCTTCTTCAGCCTCACATCACTTTTTTTTTTTTGAGAAGAACCAGGGATGTGAAACATTGTAGTGGTTAAACTGACCCAGATTGGAAGGGCTGAGATCAAGGAGAAAGAGTCAGATGTCAATGGAAACAGCTACACGATGGACGCCAAACAGCTGCATGGTTGCTTGGCCTTATGAGAAATTAATTTGAATTTGAATTGACTTTTACCTGTGTGATCTGCCTCAGTGTGTTTTTGACTGTTATTTTATGAAGCATCTATGTGATGTTTCTCTTGCTTATGGCACCTACTACCTTGCATTCAAAAGCCATTACTTGAAGCCACTAAAAAAAAAACCAGCTAAAAGGAAAAAAGAAAAAAAAAAATCCCTCTATGTTACACTCCTTGGAAAAGTGTTCTATTCTTTCCAGCAAAGCCACAAAGCACAAAGCTTACAGCTTTATGAAAGCCATATTTTCTTATAATGGCTTCAGCAGCTGGAGCATTAAGAAAACCTGTAATTGCAAAAGATGAAGAATAAAATTATGAAAATTTCACACAACTTTTTGAATGGATAATATGAACAGAGCAACTCCTCCACCTTCAAAAAAATGATTCTCTGAATTAGTCTCGAAAAGGCTGTCCAGAATTATGAAAAATTATTGCTTTAATAATTCAGTGCGCTAAAGTTCCCCCTCCTTCCCCTGAAAAAGGTACAGCTTTTTTTCTCCTTTATATAATTCTAGAGAATTATGTTCTCTATTCTATGGTCTTAATTTTGTGAATAAGTGTGTACTTAAACAGTATAACTCTGTAAAAGCTCTCTACTACGACTTTCTGCTAGTTTCAGAAGGACATATTTTCATATTACATGTGTGTGTGAGAGAGAGAGAGAATATATGGACCACGGGTTAAATAACACCTGCCACAGATGATTTATTTTTTTAAATCTTGACCAGGGTATCCTGTCATGCAGTTTGGATATTCCTGAATAGCTTGTCAGGTTAAATTCACTAAATTCAATATTTATGTACTGCTCTGCGTCTTCAGACTGTAATGAACTTGAAGATAGATTAAGCTCACTGGTGGGGAAGGCAGCTTCCTTTCTCACCTTGCCTCATGACTGATAACCTAAACACCCAGGTCTTCTACATCCTAAATGAATGACCAAAGAACTGCCCAACTGCAATGACTACTCAAAGATAATTACTATTCTGGGGTTCATTCCTCTGTCATTCTCATTCAAGCTACTCAAATATTTAGAGAGTCAGACAGAAGTGAGAGCTATTCTCTAGTCTGAGCATCTACCAGGGATGCCCAGGCCTCTCCTCAGCTTTCATGCAAAGCAGAACAGGTTCATCTGATTAAGATGTATTCCAAAATACAAATCAGACAAAATGTGAATTAACTTTGAGGAGTTCCACATCCTTAATGGCAAAGGGGGAGAGAGTGTTTTGTGTGTGTCTTCCTGGGATTCTTTGAAAGGCCAACTTCAAAATTTTTCATCTGCAGAATATTCTTTCTATTCCTTCTCTTTACTACAGTGGTTAACATAAACAAAGTTATTCTCATTTCATAATGTTATATGACAATACTTAATTAACAGATTTTCATACTGCCTTGATTTTTTTATTGTCTGTTCCTTATTTTTACCCACATTAGCTGTACAAGTCAGTACCATTATATTCCCTTGATTTTTGCTGTTCTTCCAATTGCTGTAAGTTCTTTATCTCTCTCTAGAGTAATATCTGCTTTTTTTCTTCCAGTAAAATTTCTTTTCATAGGAAAAAATTGAAGTGTTTGGAGCTATTTTAAGAAAAGGGTAAATTTTAAAGAAGATAGTACTATCAAAACCAGAAAAAAATAAAATCAAATAACTGTGTTACATAACTTCTAAAATTACGATTTTTAAAAAATTTTATTTAAAGTTTTCCTTTTTAAAATTCCATGTGTTATTTTGGCAATGATTTTGCTAATGTGTTACAGAATAATGCAGTCTTTCCTCTGCTCTTTCCGATGAGGTTGAAGTTGTACGCGAGTTAGAAGAGATTTTTGTTGGATTTGTTGGTGTCTCCTCCAAACATTTGACAAACTTGAAAGAATTCAAGTGGTTCCTCAGTTTTCTCCAGCCCATGACTCTGCAATTTCCACGAGAGTGAATGTTTGGTGTCAATTATTTGGCTGCAATTTTTGTTGAATACAGGACATGGGTCCTGCTGAGATCTGCAGTGTTTTCACTCATCCGTGTAACACCTTTTGTAATCTGGCTTTAGCATTTGGAGTCTGTAATGTATAACCTCCTTTATTAATCAAGAAAATGGATGTTCTTCCACTTCCATGCAAAGGGAATGGAGGACATAAGGAGACATTTTCCTTGGTGCAGGCAGTTCAGCATGATCTCACTGCAGCACAGCAATGCCTGCTAGGAGAAACACCTGTCACCATTGAAATCAATGGCAATTTTGGCTTTTACTTCAGTGGATGTGGCGTTGACTTCATTGGGGTTTGGTCCAAAAGTTAATTGGCATCCCTAGCCATTAAGCTGATTAATTTTTGTGGCTCACATAAATACCGATGCCAGTAAGAGACAGAATCCTGTTTGTAACTGATCCAGTGAGCAAGCTCTAATGTTTCACGTTGGTCCTCACAGAGACACCATTCTTGTACTGGAGGGAAAACCAGCATCCATTTACTATGTGCAACTGGAGACAAGGCCAGAGTTTATCCCTGAGCTGCCTTTGCTGGCCTTATTGCTGCCTCCCTTTTGCCATTTCACTATGTGGTCCTAATCTCTGTGCAGCCTTTCAGATATTCAGTGCTCACTGATACACAAACTGCTTAATCTCCCTGCAATTTAGCTGTTTGTGTCATCAGCCTCTCAACTCTGTGCAGATCACTCGTTTCAATTTCCCAGTGTACTGTTAGCAATCAGGTGTACATTAGTTTCATCTACTTCTTACCAAAACATTAATGCATCTGTCTCTCAATCTGTACAAGGCCTCTTGAGGAATTTAATTTTATTTATTTATTTGGTGAGTGTGAGATTTTTAAAAGGCATTGAAATGGAAAAACCAGGAACACAAAACTTATAGCGTTACACCTGGCAAGTGACAAACATGTCCCAGCCAGTAATGCAAATATATTTCTGTTTTAAACTGAGCCTATTAGAGCTGGCTGTGATGTTGCACATGGGCTTCTGCTAAGAAAATGTTGGAAAGAGTCTTCACAACCCTTCTCTCTGAGTGTTCACTGTGATTCACTGCAAGGCCTTAAATTGCCCATACAAGCATGAAATTTGTATTGTCTGTTACCCACACCAGAACCATGGCAAGTAAAATCATAATCTGCCAAAAGAAGCTTTTTATTTGCTCCTCTTTTAAAGGTCTTGCATTGAATTTCTGGGTTAGCCTACAGATGGGAGAAAAGGGAAATTCCTTTCGAGTAGAAATGTGGGAAGGATAGGGCTAACCAGTAGGGCAGATCATGCTTCTACTACACCTCCTTTTGACGGAAGCATAGCAGAGCTTGTGTTGGCTTTACTGACCCTGGAAATGGTCACAGAGACCACAGAAAAAAACCAGATTTTTTTTAACATTTATATGAGAAATAATATGGTAGTTAACAGTTTTAAGTGTATGCAGTCCAGAGAGAGAATTTATGTGTGGGACATAAATTACTATTTAGCAGAAAATATCAGAAAACAACAAAAAAAACCATCTTGCAAATGGAAGTCATTTGAGACATGACTTTGGTGCTAATTTTGGTTTGTTTTTTTTAACACTCCTGCTAAACTAAAAATTAACTGAACTCTCTTTTATCTACCTTTATGAGTTCTGTTACTTTTCATGGGTGCTTTCTTCATGTATGAGAATAATGTTTAGTGCATGCTACTGATCCTTGCAATGTAACATGGACCTTCTAAATGTCTTTTTTCATAAATGCCTGAAAATCCCTTGGTGTGTATTTGCTCCAAGCTCTCAGAAAATGGGGATTTTGGGTGACTCTGAGATCCATGTACTTTTGTAGCACAGCCATGAATCTATGTAATCACTGTCTTTCCACACACATTATTTTTTAGGTGTATGGGCATGGCTGGAAAGGGAAGTAAAACTTGCTCACATTCCTATTTACAAATAACCTCTGTGCAAATATGCTTAGCAAGATAAAATATTATTAAATATATTAATATTAATGTAAATGATATGTGTCCCGTTAATATAAATAATATATATCCTGTTAATATAAAATGGAGGGAGCTAAACACAGAGGTGAACTGTTGTTATTGTGAGAGCGTCTATACATCAGATAATAATGAAAGTATGGTTCTGCTAACGTTGATTTCCATACCACTTCCTTTATTACAGCCTATTATTTCCTCAGAAAATAAACTGAGGCAATTTGTAAAGAAGGGAGTTTTTAATGATGTTCTGAGAGTAGAACTCAACACACTCTTCAATATGGTCTTGACACTTGTTTGGGTATGGCATGACTGCATTTATCTTTTGAGTTACAAGCAGCAGAAGCAAAAAGAAACAATCAAAATTTAAATTGGCCTGGGTACTCGAAAGACACTATTTATGAAGAAAACATATTTGCACTGTGTGAATCTTCTTGAATAAGACAAACACATCTAAGAAAAGTGTAAGCTTGCTTGTTTTAGGTAGTTCTTAGGTTGTAATGGGCTTTTCCCTCTTTGTCATGGAAGAGGACTGGCTGGCATCCTCCCAAGCAGCCCTGGTGAGACAGAAGCCTAAGTCCTACTTTCCTTTAGAAATAAGTTTTTTCTTCTCTGATACATCTTTAAAAAATAAACTTGCCTATAGAAAGCATGATGCCAGCAGGAACTCTTTGGTGGCACCAGTGCCACACACCAGTTTCCTGTTAATGACGTAGATATATTTTTGTTTTCTCCTGATAAGCACACTGAAATCTGTCAGAATATATTCTGTCCTCTTCTTTTAATTAAAGTTCTAGAACTGTATGCTAGTGAAACTAAGCCTGATTATCTCATCTGAGAAACTGAGCTATTGTCACACTGAGGACTAACAAATATTTATCACAGGGAGCAGAACTGAAATTCCAACAAAATTTCTGGGCATTGTTTGAACAATACCTCCTTTTCTTTCAAATCTCAGGACAAAGTAGATTGCTGATAAACATTTTTTTTCCTACCGATTCTATTTATGCCATAAAGGTTTTTTCTCAGCTTGTTTCTTGCTGAATGCCTAAAACTGCAAAACTTCCAGGGCGAATAGTTTCCCACAACAATACCTCTTCATGGATCTCTATGGGCTTTTATGCTGGTGTTTGAAAATCTAATCATGAGAAAATTACTCTCTGTCTGCTATTTGCCTTCTCCCTTCACAGCCCTTTTAACTGTCATTCAAAAACCAAACCATGATTCATAAAATTCAGACAAAACTATATTCAACATCAAAGCACTAAATGTCTTCCCATTTGACATACAATCTCATCACAGAACTAGCTTGCAAAATGTGCTTTCTTCATTCTTATTTATGTATCCATGAAATGTTAGAGGCGTGCAGAAGGAACCCACAGATAGATGTTTTATACAGCCTTATTAATTCTCACTTGAAAGAAGAATATTCCATATTATTTCAAGAGGTAAATTTCAAAGTGAAAGCAAAAGATGACTTCTAGGCTGCAGGCAAATAGTTGGCAAAGTTCAGTTGCCAAGTTTGCTTGCTAAGTTCCGTTTCCAGTTCCTGCAAGCGTGTGTGAAATGAGGCCTTCTATATCCATAGTCTGAAATCTGGCATAGTTTAAGTGGATGTTGAAATTTTAAAATATCCCTTCAGTTTTGTAGACAATAATATTTTGCTTTTGTAGGTGATTTATGTTCACAAGAAGAATCTATTTCAATGGATTCACAGTCAGTCAGAATCTAGGGAGTTTCTGCAGAAAAGGGCCTCAGTTTGGAAAGTTGTGACCTATTACATAAAATAAGAGTAACTTTAAAAACGTCAAAGACTGACAGCTGGGTTTCTGAACTCGAATTTAGTTATGTAAATATGACTAAATAATGAATTTAAACAAAATTCAAATGTTATTCATGTTTCCAAACCCAGAATTTGGCTTTGAGCCTTTTTTTTTTAACATCTGGAATGCAAAGAATAATTATCTTAATTAAGATGTATAAAGAGACATTGTCTATTTGGCATTTGTATATTTTGCAATTAAAAAAATAACCACTTCATTAGCAGGTGCACACCTCCATTACATTTCTTTTTAGCTTTTTCCATTGTAATACAGATTTTTTTTTCTGAGCATCTTTTAAAATGCAGAAGAAACGGTCTAAGATTAAATTAGGATGAAAGACATATCTTGTCAAATTCTATGGTGAAAAACAGGGATAAAAAAAGAGGCTTAAGGAGAAGAAAAGAAAATAAAGTACACCTTGGTGAAAAATCTCCTTGATGACTGCTGTCAGCTGCAAGATAGAGTCATGACTTTTCCTTTAGGAGAGCAGGGCTTCATGTCCTATGGGTCATGATAGAAGGCTCAATTAAAGATTGTTTTCTCTGTTTCTCATGGACAGGAACGAACAGTTGGATATTGTGCAGGGTTTCCTGTTAAATCAGCTTTCACCTCTGTGGCTGCTGTATTTGCCACCATTGGCAGCAGTGTGAGAGGGAAAATGCTGAAATCCTTCCCAGCTACTGTAAAAAATTAACCCTGTCCTGGCCAAAATGAGGACAAGGTGGTAGACTCTGGCTACAAGGAGTTAATTTTTGCTTTGTCTAGTATGATATGACTATGCAGGAAACCAAAGATATCCTAATCTCTTGTATTGTTTTATTTCTAGAGATAGTGGTGTTAGGCTAAATCTTTCAAAAATCAATAACGAAAAAAGGTTTCCTTTTGCTTCAATTAGACTGATCAAACGCACTTCATCAGGAGTTTCAAGGGGCAAATCAAGGCACATTTTAAGCCTTCCACAACATAGTCCCAAATGATTCATAGTCTGTCAGAATTCAGGGAATTTGTGCAGAAAATGGCCTCAGTTTGGAAAGCTGTGACCTACTATAGAATAATTTTCAATGTAAAAGTACAAGTAACTTTAAAAAAACCTCAGCTCCATGGCAACTTACTCTTATAAGTAAAATTTTCATCAGACTGTATTTTATGCTCGGACTACACAATGGTCTTGTAAGATATGTGGTCTTGACCAGGAAAGACACCATACATACCTTCATTAAGCTTTCTTTAAATAAACAATGGTGTTTGGCCATGAGGCTTTTATTTTCAAGCAATCTGTGAAACAAAACATCTGTTTACTTTCACTCATAATTGCTAATTATGTTTATTACTAATAAACCTTTCCTTTACAGATGACTTCTGAAGAAGAACTTCAGGTGCAAACACATTTCCAAGTTTTATTTTTCACTGACCTGTCCTTAACTAACTCCTTCTCCCATCTGCAATCCAAATAAACATGTTTGCCTTGCCATTTGTTTAGGAATATTCACTCTTAATCTCAATTATATCTCAATGTAATGTGTATCACCATAGGCACTAAGAATGTCATGATCTCTAAAGTAACTTCCAGTCAAGTAGGATCAGTAAGGGATATTTCTACTTTATTAGCAGGAGCTGACATACAAAAAGGCTCAGGATTTACTTTAAAAAAAGGTTTGGGATCGGACATTTAGAATTCTTTGCTGCTGAAGAAAAACCAGGCCCCAAAAGCAGCAACCTCCTAGGCTTCATATATCAAGCATAAGGACTTCTATGGGTTTTAGGTACTTCTAAAACTGTAAATAGAAAAAAAAAAAAAGTACAGAAAGGCAATTCAGCTTGGGATTTAGAAAACTAAAGCCATCTAAGATCTGGCTCAGCAGCAAAATCCTTTACAACATCTAGTTTTAAGCTAACGTTTTGTCTACTTTCTGTGTGTCATGAGAGATTGAGTAACAGTCCACATCATCACGCTGACCATTAGCTGTCAAATGCTGTGTGAGTGGGCCCTTGCAAGGCTATTAACTGCAGCTCAAGATATTATGCATAGACACAGGCATTATTTGATATGTTGGCTGCTCTGCAGTGGGTAGCACAACATTGTATTTTATAAAATATCTTTCTGAAAATTCATGTAAACACCAATTTAGTCTCCGGGGAAATTCAGATGAAAAAATAAGGCAAAATTAAATGAGGCACCATGCTTTGAAATAAGTTAAATCCTGTGATAAAAACCCACAGCTGTTCTCTTGAATAACAGTGAATTTTTGTGGTACATCACTGTTAAACTGTATGATAGAATTCTTTAATATTTCAGCGTAAAAAACATTCTGGATTGCTATCTTTCTGTTATCCTTGAAAATATACATTTTAGTTCCAGATGTCAAGGCAAGGCTATCCAATTACCAGAAGACTTCAGCCAAGACAAGGTGCTTAAAAAGGCTTTCCAAATATGGTAACAATCTTTACTGAAGTGGGAACAGTTCCCTGTGGTCTTCCATCAGTCAAACTGCATATGGAAGTCCCCTCCACCTACCTCTTGGGAACTGTGCAGAGGGAGCTCCAGTGGTCCCATGGGCACTGGATTTTTGGAGGCAGCTTTTTGAGTGTCATAAAGAAAAGGTTCCTTATCCTTGAGAAATATTTCCCTGGGGTTAAAGATTGTGTACGTGAAATAAAACAAAGCAGAAATAGTCAGACTGGGGTGATATTTCACTCTTTTCCTCTGCAATTGATGGCAACACCATCTGCTCGAGGATTTTCTGCAAGCAGGCTGAATTCATTGAATAAACTGTTCACTCCAGATTGTTTGCTCCGCTCTATATAGCAATCTACAATTGTTGATTAATTAAAGTGCATAGTTCCCCAGTGAGAAAGGTATGCACTGCTATTCCAGATGGGGAAGCCAAGGAACACAACATTTATCTGATCTATGAAAATTAGCTGGAGAATTCAGTTTTAAACAGTAGATCACTGGAGGAACCTTTCCCCATCACTACAAAGCAGCTTGAAACATTCTGTCTCACGGTTCCTATTTGCTTTTATTTTGAGCACCAAGAGTTTGGGTTTGGGGAAGGGACTGTCCTAAAAGGCTGTTTTACATCCCTTCATAGAATCACAGAAGATGCTGAGTTGGAAGGGACCCATCAGGATCATCGAGTCCAGCTCCTGGCCCTGCACAGGATACCCCAGAAGTCACTCCATGTGCCTGAGAGCATTTTCCAAAAGCCTCTTGAACAATGTAAGGCTTCCTGCTGTGACCACTGCCCTGAGGAAGCATCTGCAAGTGGTAATTAATGAAAAATATACATTGCCATCTGATGTCAAACTGCCTTGCCTGGTTTATACCCTGAATTTTCCTTAGTCAGGGGGTTCTCTGACTGGATGAGTTTGAAGACAATCCAGAAGACTCTCCAAATGAAGACAATTACACCTCCTTGCCACAGAAGAGATAGAAAATAACTGCAGACTTTTTATTTACAGCTTATTTGTATAGAAATATTTGTTTCATGCTCTGTGAGCAGTTTAGGTATGTACAGCTCTGTAAACTGCATTTGGATTAACATGGATAAATTAGCATGAACAGGATTGAAAAACCATAAAAGTTATAATCACTGCACCCCCTAGGCTTACACTGTAGTTTGAACAAGGGTGGTTGTATTTCAGTACTTCAAGAAGGAAAAGGTATTGTTGATAAGAAGCCTCGGGCATTGAGAGTTAGGGAAAAGAGTGAAGGTTCTTGGCAGTGAGAAGGCAGGTCCCACAGCATGACTGAGTTTTGCAGAGCACCTGTAATCAGCAGAAGATGCAGACAGCATAAAGCACGTGCTGACTTCTCTTGTGTTTGCCAGGGATGTTGCTTTCACACTGGACCATGGGTTGCCATTAATATGAGAGCACTCAGCAGGACCAGAAATACCAGTGTAGGAAATAGAAACTCAAATGATCTCTCTCACGCATTAGGAACAAAATTAAATTAAGAAGACATACTGTGTAGGGTTAGAGATGAATGGTTTAAAGGGAGAAATGAAATATGTGCAAAGTAGAGCTGTGGACAAGAGCCAGGACAAGACAAGACTATGTTTGGGTGAGATGGGAGCAAAGCAACATCTCCATGCAGAAACTATCATTTAGTCATCATTCTGTCAGCTTTATATAGACAAACATAGGGATAAACCAACAAACTGCAGGCAATGGGTGTGTTTGAATAGTGATCCAAAATTCAGGACAAGCACTATCAAATTAAGAAGAGAACTGCAGAACATACCTGGGCAAAGACATCAGAAAGGGAAAAGGATTGTTTTGTAAGCTTGCCACAGGCCTTTGCAGCAATGTTATTTTTCAATTGCTTCATCTACTCATGACATATGATATTAATTGATATTAATTGATCATATTCCCTTTTCATGATTCATAGGCAGTTACAGCTCTGACAAGTTAATTCTTCATTAACTGGGGTTTTTTTCACTTTATTTTAATATTTTCTTCCATAACAGATACTAAATCATTCTCTGCTTTAGTGCTAAATTTAACATGTCCTATTCATCCCACATCAAGAAAATTATCACTTCTTGCATCAGCAATTTCAACTGGCCACTGCTGCATGAAAATCGATGCTAACTGGGAAAATGCCAGGTAAACCAAATGGTATTGGCCGTGCTGTTTTTGCATTGTAATAGCCTGCCCCCAAATGTACAATACCCTTGACAAATAAGTATATCAGGCTAAATTCTGATCATACTCATTCTGGTGTAGATCCAAACTAAATTACTTTAATGAGCTGAAGAACAAATTTTCCTTTTACCAAACATGTGGGTTACTGGCTTCATTCCATGTAAGATGTTAATGCCGGTTGTTGAGGCGATCCGTTGTGGAGAAAAATGTGGGAAGAGCTAAGTTAGAATAATTCATGGTTGTTCAGAGATGCTGGAAAGAAAATAATAATTATGAGAATACATTTCATATTAAAGCCTAGGCCTTAATGGAGACATGAGTTACCTAAAATGTAGAAGAACCTTAATGATATCAGTATGTTTTGTGCAGTGTAATATTTCAGAGCTGGAGTGTTGCTGGCTTTGGCAGCAGTTTAATAAAGAAACTCCTATTTCTGTCCCAAAGATCTTGTACTCCAAGTAGTTGTGGAAGAGATGAATACATTGATGAAAGAAATGAAGGAAAATGACAATGAATGCTTCATTTGCTAGTACTAACATCAACAATATATTCTGATAAACAGGTATTTTTAAAGAATGTCTTCATGTTGGATTTCTATTTATCATGCAGGAAGTGATATAGGTTTTTTGGGTTTTTTGGTAAGAGAATGGACATCCTTGCATGGTATTTTCCCCCGTACTAAGACCATTAAGTCCAGAAATTCAGAACAAATTAATATATTTAACTTATTTTGCAGGACACAGTGATGGACATTTGAAAATTCTATCACTCAGAAATTGATGAGCATGCATACACACCACACATGGAGTCTTTCTTCAGAGAACACAACTTCATTTTCCACACTATCTGCTGCTTCAATAGCATTTTATTTTTCCCTTTGTGCTGCCTCGTCAATCCAGGATTTGAGTGTTTTTCTTCTAAATAGTCCCATTATTTTTTGCTTATGGAGCGTTACAATTTCCATGCAGCAAAATGTTTTGTACAGCTCTGTGTTGTTACCACGCTGCTTCACTGTAAGCTGTTTGACTTATCACTATTGACAAAAGCACCCAGCTTCTTGTACACACATAATGAAAGCCTTAAATGTTTTCTGAATATCTATATGAAGAATATTACTTCTAATAAATATCCTGCAGATTTATTGTTGAGACTAATGGTGTAAAAAAGCACTGAATTATCTTTCTTAGTGCTGTGGTAGCCTAGGCAGTGGGCCAGTCTGATGTGTATGTTGTACCTACTCTGGTTTTTTACGCTGTGGGACAGCTTTTAGAATTATGCCTGTAACTTCAGTCTAGTGCTGGACTAAACTCTGACTCATGATATATGCAATGGAGTGTGGTTCCTCCTTGGCTCTTTCAGGATTGCAATGACTTAATGATGGTATTACAGCAGAAAAACCACTCTCTTTGTATTCCTATTATCTGCTGTGGACTGCAATGTAAATCTGGAGAAAGGGCTTAATTGCCCACGTTGAGCCATTTAGTGGTGTCAATACACTAAAAAATAAGCAGGGTACGGGACAGGATTTTAGTTACTAAATGCTAGCAAACATGCGCAGAAGGAAGGCGCTGTCATGGAGGACTAGACCTGTTCCCTACTTTCGCTTTGTGATAGAAACCCTAAAGAGCAAAAGTGGTTGGGTAATTCATAGCCTCTCTGATTTACAGCTGTGCTGTATTCGTGGGTGGTTTGCACACTTTTGGTTGCATGCCAACATTGTACAGTGGTTCAGAATTAGGTTTTTTTCCTCTCTGTCGCTTTCCTTCCACAGGCATCCTTGGAGAGCTGACTTATCTCCTCTGCCAGCGCTGGGCTCAGCTGCCCAAGCCTAGCTCTCTTGGACTCATCTAACAAAATAGTCACCATTCCTTGAACATTTCTCGTGGTTCATTTCTGCACCTGATCCTGACTGAACTTACTTCCTGGTCTGTAATATCTTGAGTCATTAGCAATGTCACTGTTCTTTAACAGCTATTTCATCTATTAGGCTCCCTGGTAGTCATTCTCAGAGACTTCCACACACTGATAATGTACTGCAAAGCAACAAACGTTCAATGCCTCCTTTACATTATCAGAAGAGTTTCTTTTCTTTTCTCATTCCTGTCTGAAACAAAACCTTCTTTGGGTTTTTTATGAATTCTTTTAAGTTCCTCTTTCTCTACAATTTTACGGCGATTAAAAATGGGAAGTAAAAAATCAGAAAAGTGCTAGATTTGATTAAAGCAGTCTGCATCACACTTTAAAATCTTGTGGTAAAACACGGTGTACTTGGGCCTGATGTAATTTCAAATTGCCGCACTTACGCACTGTTCAGAATACAGATAACATGGATCACTATTTTGAATTTTGAATACTATGGAGCCCCCTCTGAAGGCTTCAGAAAAGCATCCATTGCTCAACTCACATACATATGATATCTCTTCTATCCCAACATGTGAACTCTATCACACCAGTGATTTCTAGAAGAAAGTTACTTTCTCAGCTATTTGGTTCTAGAGTCCATTCTTCCAAAGAGTTTCCATTAATGCCCTGGTTAGGTTCATCTCACAAAAAACCCACAAGTTTATGTTCTTAGACCATGTGTGGACTTTTTTTGTTCTGCCTTCCTTTTTCATATCTTTCAGTAAGCTTTTGACTTGCATCAGAGTTCTGCCATGCTACCAATTATAGAAACAAGAGTGACTGACTCTGACTGTTACCAATGTATTCAAGCTATTTCAGTTATGAGAGTCATCCAGTAGCCTTGTCCTCCAAAGAAGGGAATGTTTCATTTGTCCAGACCACTAAAAGAGGGCTGAACATGGCAAGCTGAGCACAGTGCTGGAGAGGAGACATAAAAAATGATAATTGCGCATTAAGCATTAAGCTCTCTCAGTGTGAGAACACCAGCTTTTTAAAAAGTTGTGTTATATATTCATATGATATATGAAAAACTTCATCGGATGTGTATTTTAATATATATATTTCAATAGATATATAAAAAAATATGTACAGAGAGCTCAAGTTGTAAAACTGCTTCTCAAAGGGTATAAAGTTCTCATTTCATTAATATTGTATTAATATCAAGGCAACACCATCTCTGAGTTTAGACAATCAGCCACGTGTTTACTTGTTATAACTGCCAAAGACCATGGAGGAAATAGTTATGTACCCCTTTTTCACATAATGCTACAGCCTGTTCCCAAAGAATTCAACTGAGTACAGCTGGGCTGGAAGGTGGTTTGAGAGGGACATGGAGCAGGTGATAATGCTCCCCAGCAAACAGTCATCTGACAAAACCATTGTCAGCTTCAGTGCGCCTTGCTCTGTTTCTCTCTGATTCTTTGAAGGTGAAGGCATCTCAAACTTCCTAAATTTGAGAAACACAAGAGACCTCAGCTGAGAATATTTAAGTGGTACCACTGATTTCTGTCTTTTATGACTGTCAGTTCAGATGAAACTATCCCGTGTAACCATGGAATCGTAGAATATCCTCGGTTGGAAGAGACCCACCAGGATCACTGAAGTCCAGCTCATGGCCTGTCACAGGATATCCCAAGAGTCACCCCATGTGCCTGAGAGCACTGTCCAAACTCTTCTTGAACTCTGTTGGGCTTGGTGTTGTGGACAGGGGAGCCTGTTCCAGTGCCCAACCACCCTCTGGGTGAAGAATCTTTTCCTAATATCTGATGTAAACCTCCCCTGACACAGCTTCATGTTGTTCTGTTGGGTTGTCTCACTGGTCACCACAGAGAAGACCTGATCTTCCACTTCCCCTCATGAGGAAGGTGCAGATGACTGGAACGTCTCCCCTCAATCTCCTGTTCTCCAGGCTGTACAAACCATGTGACCCCAGCTGCTCCTCATATGGCTTCCCCTCCAGACCCTTCATCTTCAGTGTTCTTTAAACACTCTCTAATGGCGTAATGACTTTTTTATATTGTGGCACCCAAAACCGCCCCCAGCACTGGAGGTGAGGCTGCCCCAGTGCAGAGCAGAGCGGGACAATCCCCTCCCTTGCCTGGCTGGCGATGCTGTGCTCGATGAGCTCCAAGACACTGGTGTCCCTCCTGCCTGCCAAGGCACTGCTGGATCATATCCAACGTGCCATTGACCAGGACTCCCCAGGTCCCTTTCCACAGCACTGCTTTCCAGCATTTCTTCTCCAGTCTGTCCGTATATCCAGGGTTGCCCCATCCCAGATGCAGAATCCAGTGCTTGTCTTTGTTAAACTTAATATGACTGGTGATTACCCAGTCCTCTGATTTGTTTAGGTCTCTCTGTAGGGTCTTTCTGCCTTCGAGGGGGTCAATGGCTCCTCCCAATTCAGTATCATCACACAGGATTTTCCTCCTTCTACTTGAAGTTCATATTAAGCTCAGGCCATTTAAACAAAAAAATTGTCCTCACTGGCCCTGCAATTCCTAGAGTTCTTTTTTCATTACTCTTAAAGTAATGCTGAAATATTCCTAATAAAGTCCTTGCAAGTCATATGTGTAAAATACTTCAGTTGCTGTCAAGAACAGGCTTAAGCACCACCATCCAGGTGCACATATTCAAGCTGCATGGGGAACATCAGTCAGGCAGAAAAACAAACGAAACATAGTGTTTGATTTTATATGCCATAAACTCGAATCTATTGAAGGAAATGACCTGTTGACAGTAACAGATTATCAGCTGCATAACCACTTAAAGGACCGCAATGAGATTATAACAAAATCTGCCTTCTAAAGTGCTGGTTATGACTGAAAACTTTCATTGTAATAAGTCATCCTGGGACAGAATAATGCAGAACATTCGTGCTTTAAAGACTCTCAAGATGTCTCAGGTGTGAAACAAAATTAAGCAATAAAATACACAAAGGGCTGGAGTCTGCCTACTAACAATAAGCAGATCAGAATTATATGTAAAAGAAGACACAATGGCTAAGTTAGTTTTATTCATAAAAAGTTCCACAAAAGGCTCCCCGGAGTGGAACACTGATATGTAAGCCAATGTGGAAATGCATGAGAGTTTATAAAATGTATAATAACAAACAATAAAAGTTGGTATTGAGAGGAAGCAGCTGACATGCTGAAAAAGTCTTTTCTGAGGAGAAGCTTATGCAGCACGTTCATCCTTGCATTTATTTTTGCATTCAGTCACCAAAAATTAGATATGTAGTAAACACAGCACACATGTACAAAACAGTGACTGTGAAACAAGGTGCAAAGCAAGGGAATTAAATAATCTGAGAAAATAAGGAGACTTTAGATGGAGCAGAAAACCTGAGCAAGGGCTGAGCAACCAGCTCAGGGAGAGCTGCTCTTGCAGGGGAGCTGATGAGTGGCTGCCTGGCCCTGGCACTTACCCTGGATGTGGACAGATTCTTAACCCAGACCCCCATCCTGTCACAAATGAAGATATTTTCAAAGAACAAACCTTTTTTCAGATTATCCCTTCCTTTATGACATTTGAGCTGCTCACACCCAGTGGGACTCTCACCTTTGCCTTCCTCCCAACCCTATCAATTACAGCCTTTACCCCTTATCAGATTGCTGGCACATAACTCTTGGTCTGGCCTTGCTAGACACCAAGCATGGTGTTCAACAGTCAGTGTATGAATATGGAGTCAGATTTGTATTTGGATTGTCATGAAATGTTGCTTTACCTTCTCATTACTGCCTGTAATCTGCTGGTGCTGATTTTGTAGACTGGATCTTGGGTACTTAAAACAATAATTAGAGCAGCAGGCCCACGGCTACTGAATATAAGACATTTCTAGATTCAGGTTGCTATCTTTTTCCTGGGTCTGATGGTTTGAAAGCATCAAAGATTGAAGGAGGTCAAAGAACTGTGAAGACTCCACTCTGGGTGTTTTTCTCAAATATTTAGGCAAAGAAAAAATTCTTCCTGTGTTCAGAAATGACAGAAAATAGTGGCACTATTCTCAGACACCTTAAGATAAAATGGAACAGAGACACAGCTAGTTTCTGTTAATGAACGTCTTGTTTGCATCCACAGTGCAGTGCAGTGCCTAACATTAATAGTGTGGATGTTAGAAACTGTGGGAAAATGGAGGTTCTTCACTCCTAATTTTAGCACTATAATGAATACCTAGCTCCTCAAAATGCACTGAACAAATGAAATTACCCACTCTGTATTTATCATTACACCACTCATTAACATGGTGATAATTAACTCTATATAAAGTTTCACAGTCTAAGGCACTGTAATAATTAATATATTAACAGGATTTATATGTCATTATTCATGCTAGTGCATCTGACTTAGGACTGCTCCCTGAGTGTTTTATAAAACTGAACATGCCACTGCATTGATCAGCAGTCAAAATTAAAGTTGCTCAGTCATATAACATGCATTATAGCTGGGAAATATCTGCTACAAATATAATTACTTCAAAATGTGTCTAGGAGTTTTTTTCTTTATTCTTTCACCTCAGTGTCTGTATTTTTCTCCTTCTGCTGGCATCTTTATTCGTTTCTCTTCCCACAACAACCTCAACTTTCTTATTGTTGTCATATTTATTAATTCTATTGGAGAACAGAGTTTTCTACACTTTTCTTCTTCTTAAAAAACCTTTCATTTAAACAGATAAAATATGTTAATTACTTCTAATGTTTTGTATTCTCTCTGGTCAGAAACTGTTGGGTTAGAATTTTTCTTCAGAACTTTAAAACTCTATTGAGAAAAATGTCATATGTGGGTTCATGACTATGTCTAAGGTCCACTGGATTTTGACATTCCTCAGGGGATATCAGAGCTATGCAGGAATGACAAACTGCAGTGGAGAGACATCAAGAAGATTCAGAAGTTGAGCTAAATCAACTGTCAACCTCAAGTAAGTTACCCTGCTGGCAACTAGCAAAGGTCAGAGACAGATGTAATTCTGATTTGTGGAGACCAAATGCAAATTTTGGTGCCCAGACTTTCGATTCAGACTCTTGAAAGAAAGTAGTTGCAAGGTCTGGTTTTATACTGTGGGTTCCCTCTTGTAGATGAGGAATACATTTGCATAGCTTCCAGAGATACCTAACTCCTAAGGAGATAGCAGGTAATTTCACTTTTGAGGGAAAATTATAGCACTCCGCCTAGAAAAATAAAATATTCTTTTTAGACTTGCTGAAATTCTTCAGCTTTTGAAGAAAAAAAACCCCAAACCAGATCTCCAAATGTTCAGTCATAAACTGTACAACTTAACTGTGTTAAGAAACAGTTTGGCTAAGCCTCACAGGGGCATCCATTCAGGTAACTAATGTCATAACTCTCTTTACTGGCCAAAAAATGCCAAGTCCCATCTTGACAGAGCCACCTGGGACTCCCAGTCATCCTCCACACTATTCCACTTGGGCCCACAAAAGATAGTAAGCCATAAGGCATCTACTTATACTTTGAATAGAGGATGCTTGACAGATTTCCAAAAGTTTTATGTTTCTGTTTCTTTGTGGTGGCTTGGCTAAAGGAGTAATTTTTGGCATTTATTTTCTGATGAATTTTCAACAAATTAACCATAAAATTTAGGTAAGGTCACAAGCAATTCCTGTGATGGGATATTCTACCCTCCTCCTATATTTCTGTGTTCTGCAGAAAAGCTGGCATTTCCTGATGTGAAATACAACTACCTCCATTCCCTTAATTGTCTTCTACCCGACTGTTCCCAGAGCATCTACAGAGTTTAAACAGTTAACAGGGTGAACAGAAACACACACACAGTTGGAAAGAGGTGTAAAAAGAAAAGGTGTCTCATTTTTATCAAAATCAGAATGGATTAAATTCCATTCTTATTTTTTTGTGGCCTCACTCCACTGAATACAAATGTGGAAAGTGAAGAAAGGTTTAAAATAAGCCTTGGGGATACATCGAGGTAAATGCTGTAACCACAGGTGAGACAGTGACGATGCTTAGTTATCTCATCAGAAAATAAATTCAGTGTTTGCTATAATTTAATTTAAAAATTGGTTTTTAATCCAGGTAGGATTTCAAAAGCTCTCCTCATTCTCCCAGAAGAAACAAGTAACACATATTTGAACCAGACACTATCCCCAAATCCTGTTCTTACAAAGCTTGATAAATTTATCTTGATACTTCACTAAGTGGAAATATCACAGAGCCACCTCTAGCACTATTTTCATTTAATAATTGCAGTGAAAGGGGCTTTAAAAAAAAACAGAAAAACAAACCAAAACCAGAAAAACAAATACAACAAAAACAAACCAAAAAACACAAGCAAGAAACCAACAACACCCTCCCCACAAAAAACCCAAACCAAAACCTAAACCCCAAAAGAACCAAACATCTTGTTCATCAAATCATTGATTTGCAATGATGCATTTGTAATGGCATCTTTGTAATCTCTTTTCTATCATGGCCCAGCTGACCTGACTGAACATCTTAAATATTATTTCAGCTAGCACTGAACAGACAAGGCATCTCTGGGAGAAAGCTGCTTTGGTACCCATATCATTAGTTTAATTATTCCAGCCCGGTGGCTTTCAAATAGCCAAAATGAATTGGGCATACAGGTCCTGCAGAAGTTTGGAGGGGTGGATATCAAAGGACTGAGATGCTGTTTTAAGCTTCCATGACAAAATGTCTTTTGTTCCTGAGCCTGGATTTAGACTTCAGGCCAATTTCCAGGCATTGCATTTACAAATAGTAACTGAAACCTACTTCTCTGTAAATGGGGTAGATTAGCCCAGAAGTTGTTAAAAGGATAAACAGGGTATTTCTAATTCCACTTTTCAGTACAGAATATGTATGAAATATAATTATTTGGGGGATCAGTACTTTTTTTTAAAACTACCTAAGGTTTCACAAAAGGAAAGTGAAAAACATGTTTACCAAGTTCCAGTCTGTTAGTGCCACAAAATTAGACACCTGAAAAAACCTTTTACAATCAATAACTTCATCAAGGTCAACAGACTGAGAGTCATTAATAGCGAAACTGGTGCCAGGGACACAGTAAACAAAACCACACAAGGTGGGGGAAAAAATTAGCATCTTTTACAGTGACTGTTTTCAATAATATAATGCATTGAAACAAAGAAAATGAGAACATAGAAGGGAAAATCCCATCAGGACATGCTGCAGATAGGACTTGTAGAATACTGAGTATTTTCTCTGTGTGTCCACTGCAATCTGTAATCTCAGATTTATTCATTTTTTTAATAAAGGTACATCATTATCCAGTCCACTTTTCTGTACTAAAAGGAATCTTGGCATTTTGATAATATATCTGAAGATTAATTTTCAATTTTATGCACATTTTGTAGACTCAGCATAATGAACATTATTCAGTAATTGAAAATAAATAGTACGTAATTAATAAATATTTGGATTATTTTTTTTTTCCCCAGAAACACTGAAAGTTGACAGGAATCAATTTCATACCCACTCCGAGCATAATGCTGAAGGAGGAAGGTAGAGGCTAAAAATCCCATGCATGCACTGTAAATGTTTGTGGTGTGAATATATGAGGATTGGAATCGTGCCAATGCAGCTATGATTCCACTGCATTTTATAAGTTTGATCCATACACTGCCTGTATGAACACAACAGTTTTGTCTTATTAAATTAATCCCACTGCTGTGGGGTGAGAAGTGGCAGCCTATAGAGGGAGTGACCTGAATGAGCCTTTATGGCCATATGCCCAACCCCTCAGTCACGTGTGCAGCACCAGCTCCGTTAAATGCTGAGTTAAGGTGTAGGCTATGAGGGGTTTAGAGCAGAAACAGTTAATTCAGTATCACAAAAAATTAAAAAAACACAGAGAGTGGCATCTGTTATCAGAGATGAGACCTGGCAAATGCACCCGGTAAAGAGAAAAGAGAGGCAATTAATCAGTATCAAGCACCACATTCGAAGGTGACGGAAAGAAAACAATAACAGTATGTGGTGCAGTTCTTCATGAGGATCCTAAACAAGTTTGAGTTTATTTTGTCGCAAGCTGAACCCAAAAGAAATCCAGGCAAGGTCAGTAAATTTCCTCTAAAGGCCACTTAAGCACAGAGGACGTGATAAAGGTTATTTTGCTCTCTAGTAAGCTGTGATTTTACCGGACATTCTCACTGGGTTCACAGAGGAAAAATGAAGGCTAACAAGGAAAAGATTCCTGTCAGGGTGACAGGATATAGCTGAATAACTGGGAACCATCTGTCAGACCTAACAATAAGTTACATATAATCTCCCCACCTTTTTTAAAAAACCGAAATAGTTATCAGCTTTTATTTTAGGCCAAACTGAGAGCTGCTTGTTCATCAAGTCAGTCAGCTAAACAGTATAATAAGGGTACTATGTGATTTATAACCTATTGTATGCAGTTTTAAAAATAATTTGGTTTCTCCATGGTCTTACAGAAATGCATTTAAAAGCTAAAAGCAGGCCTGTGGAATATATGCCTCTGTGTCCATTAAAATCACCTTGCAAAAATCCCTTCTATAAGACACAGATAAAATTCCCCACCATATGTGCTTTTTTGTTAATGGAATAGATTTTTAAAAACTTTTTCCTGGTACAGAAATAATTCTACTTAGAGGCAGGATTACCTTTCTATTAGGTACTCAACATCCTCTTTCATGCTCTACTACTCCTGGCTGAGTTCATCGACATAAAGATTGTTTATTAGAGCTTGGTTCTGTTGCATAGAGTGTTTCAAGTTTGACTGGGTTTAAGCTTTGTGGCAATTCAATCTTGTGCAGAGACACACCTAAATGTGAATTTCCCATAAGATGCAGAGAATAATCACTTTTTCTCAAACCATGGCTGACAAAGTAGAGAAAGTTTCTCACCTTATTTCATAATAGACTTATGGAGAAGTCTTCAGTATCCAAAGCATATTAGTTTTGTGTCTGAACCTCTCTTACCATAGAGAAGAGTCACAACATCCAAGCTATAGGGGAAGGACATTTAAAATGATACTGAACCAGGATAAAAATGCATAGAGACAAATGGAGTCAGAAGAAAAGTTCATCTTTCCTGTTCAAAGCCCTGCCCAAAAGGGAGAGATGTACATCTTCTTGTCTAACTTTTCTAGCCTTTTGAATCTTTGTCCTGGATAACTCATAAAAAATGTGTATTATATTCCACATCTTCTCTGTGCCAAAAAATGTGTATTATATTCCACATCTTCTCTGTGCCAACCTGCTCAAGACTATCGCTGTCCCATTGCTGTCCCAGGGTCTGGAAGCAGATCGGGGCTGTTTCACACCAAGTGGACCGGGGTCCATTTAAGAGACAGGGAACACTCACACAGAGCCCTCTTTTTGTTCCCTTCCGGCTGCAGAGAGGAGGCAAAGGCTCTTTAGATTCTCTCCAGGCTGCCAAGAGAGTTGCCTGAGGCAGGTTCTTCGAGCCCAGGCAGTGAGAGGCAGAGGCTCTCCTTTGGGGTCTGGAGAATTTCACAACACCTTTTTGGCTTCTGTTGCCATGGCAACCCCGTTCCTGGACTAGGGGAAGATGTTTTCTTTGGACCCTTTTGCTACTGCCACTCGGACACCCAGCTATGCTGGGGTGTTAGACTCTTCTCTCCACAAGTTTTTTAGCTGTTGCCCCAGTTCCAGCCTCCATTGCCAATGGGACTGCCACCTCCGGGAGAGCCCCAACCAGGTGCCATGGAGCAGGCAGCCCAGCAGCACTGACCATTTTTGGATAACAAAATAGTTCTTCCAGGTTTTCATGTTTGTCCCTGTTGTTTTCTAAGTGAAGAGGGGGTTCTGTAATTGCAGAGGCCCGGTTCCTCAGTTGTTTTTCCTTTGATCTCTCTCTCCACCGCATAATTTGGAGAAGGCTCTTCTCTACCATCTTGTGTTTGGCTTCTGCAGAGGCCAACATCTTGGTTTTTTTGTTCCCAGGGAGTCCATGGGTTTCAGCACCTTTTTATTTGGTGCTCATTACTGTTATCTTGGTTGTTGCTGTTTTGTTTTTTAGTAAGCTGGTTTCTTTTCACTTATGTCTTCTCTCAGTTTTGTCTTTTTGGTGAAAGGGGAGTGGTTAAAACTGAAGGGGACATAGCTCATTTTGCAGTCTCTGACTCATATATTTGTCATAAAATAAGACAATCTTGCTTGTTTGGGCCAGTCTGATACTTATGCTGCCTACTTAGGATATAGAAGCTGGGATGAAGATTCATGCTTTCCTTGCCAGAGGCCACTTCAGATACAGAACCTCCTGTTATGTGCCATCATACACTGCCCATTGCTTGACTGTTAAAAATAGAGGTGCCAATTGCTGCCTTTCTTGTGAAGCAGTTGGTTTCAGGTCTCGTCACTGAGCATCCAGAAGTACACAAAGGTACATAAGTTTTAGCTTGGTGTTTCATGAATTCATTGTAGACCTTGGAATTTCTTCATCCAGACCATGAGTTTCCTCTATACCCCTGTGAGAAGGGCCTCATTTTTGCCACACACACAGTTATCTAATTCAGCTGGGCTGTGACACCCTGCTGCTGCAATAATTGTCTTATTTTTAAGTGTTGAATTCTGCCACAGGTGTCTGCCTTCACCAGCTGGAAATCAACCCAGAAATGTTTAATTTAAAGTGCTGACTGCTGGCAGGAAGAAAAGCCTTTCAGCTTTGGAACTAGGAACTCCTAATTCAGAGCAGCCAGGGACAGCCTCCATGAAAATAAACCATGTTCCATAGAAGGCTGCCACCATCAGCCAGGGGCATGGCAGTCCAGATAAATAAAAGCAGAACTATTTCTGCATTAACTCTGTTATTAGGCTGAGCCTGAGTCAAAGACCACGGGGGAGCCTACAGATGAGAAAGTTCTCAAGAGATAATACTTCTTTCAGCTCACAGGGTCCTCACGATGTCCATGTCCAGCAGAGTCAATCTGTGGTGCCTCCAAGATGGATGCGATGGTCAAAGGTAGGCCAGTTAGAAATGGTGGTAACACCTCTGTGATAACAGATTTAAGAAGAGAAGAAATGTTGTTGCACCGTTGTAACTGTAGCCAGAGAAAAGCAGGGTGAGAACATGTGAGAGGAACAGCTCTGCACACACCCAGGTCAGTGGACAAGACAGGGAAGGAGGTACTTTGGGTGCCAGAGTTCAGATTCCTCTGAAGCTCGTGGTGCAGACCACGGTGAGGCAACTGTGCACCTGCAGCCCATGAAGGACCACGGGGATGCAGAGATCCACCTGCAGCCCATGGAGGAGCCCCACACAGGAGCAAGTGGGTGCCTGGGAGGAGGCTGTGATCTGGTGGGAGACCTGTGCTGGGACAGGCTCCTGACAGGACCTGTAGACCCATGGAGAGAGGAGCCTGCACTGGAGAAGGTTTCCTGGTAGGACTTGTGACCCCATGGGGGACCCACACTGGAGCAGCCTGTTCCTGAAGGACTGCACCCTGTGGAAGAGCGACCCACATTGCAGCAGTTCATGGAGAACTGTTGCCCTGAGGATGAAATCATATGGCACCAGTTTGCAGAGAATTGTTTCCCATGGGGTGGACTCACATTGGAGAAGTTCATTGAGAACTATCTCCCATGAGAGAGACTCTGTGCTGGAGCAGAGGAAGGAGTCCTCTCCCTGAGCAGCGGGAGATACCAGGGGTTATGAACTGACCTCAACCCTCCTTCCACCTCCCCGCACCACTAGGGTAAGTAGGAGGTAGACCTGGGAAGGAGGGAGAGTTGGGGGAAAGATGTTTTTGAGGCCTGTTTTTACTTATTCTGCTCTGATTTTGTTAGCAATAAATTAGATTAATACCTGTAATTTGAGCCTGTTTTGCCCATGATGGTATTTGGTGAACCATCTCTCTCTGTCCTTATCTCAACCCATGAACCTTTTGTTATATTTTCCGTCCCCTGTCCAGCTGTGGAGGGCAGTGATGGAGAGGCTTTGGTGCATGTCTGGCATCCAGCCAGGGTCAACCCACTACGATCATTTACCTGATCTTCATGCAAATAAATGCTTTAGTGTATGAGAGATCTAATCAAGTAATACTACATGCAAAAACTTCATTAGTCCTTCACTAAGAAACTATGAAAACTATTAAGCGTTGCTATGCAAACAGTTTGCATTTTAAAATTGATTTTTCCTTAATGATGCCCCCTAGTACTACAATAAACGAAGTTTATCTAGGGTCCCATACCTGAAATAAGAAAGTTTAAAAAGTCAGGCTTGTTCTGCTGACTCCAGTGAAGTTCTACAAAGAGATGTATTTTCATTTTCTTCTTGCTTAAATACTGCAACTGTTTCTGTAACAAAACTGTAAAAACAAAGGTAGAATTATTGCAATCATATGGATAATAGAAACAACATTGAAGTTAACTCAATTTAATGAAATTTTTATCAGTCATTGTAATATCTTCCTCTCCCAGCCATCACTGAAATTTTTATCTGGAGAAGTATCATCATACTAGTAGACAAATAATTCCATGCAATCTCTACTGCTCAGGAAAATTATCTGTATTGCAATGTAATTATCTCAGATGACATACTGACTGACTCCTAATTACAACAGATAGAGCTAATTACTTTGGTTCATCCTGTAAATAGCTCAGCATGTATCTTTATGAGGGTTCAGTAATGACACATTGCTCAGCGGGATGGTATGTGGGAATTGATTCCCAAGTTTTTTATGCATAAAATTCTTATTTTTTAATGTGTGTATAAGTTTTCCTCCAAACAAAGAGTATTCAGGGAGGCTAGAGTGGTACAAACCATTATGGTTGGGTTTTTTGGACACTGTTCCCAACAACTTGACAGGAACTAAACCCCAAAGTCAGATTTGCCAGCGCACCCCCTTAAACAGCTTTCTTTCTCTGACAGGGGCAAGAAAAATGGGGATTCACCAGTACACTGCAAATGGATCTCTCATGTACAAACTGATCCATGCTTTTCCTCCTTGAGTTTTCACCATGGAAAACCAGTGGTAGGCAAAAACTGTGTTGTGCTTCTGCTACCTGCCTGCAGAAGTGAGACATGAGAAGGAAACTGATATGGTAGATACAGAGTAAGTACCTAGAATGTAATCAAAACTCAGCGGAAAGTGCTGGCAACCCAAGGCTACTTAAAAAAAAAATCCCACCTGTACCGCTTAGATCCTACATCAAGCCACAGTCTGTCAGCAGGAAGATATGCAATAGGACATATCCAATGTGCAGCTTTTTATTCTGTTGATTTTTATATGATTCTGTACTAATTTGTCCTTGAAAGGTAGTAATGTAAAAAAAGTGTCACAAAATAATTTTACTTAAGTACACTTGGATAGTTTAATCAGAATATTTAATGTTAGTAATATTAATTATATGTATTTAGATCTATAATATGTAATATTATATATTAAAATTATAACATATGTAGTGGACAGATTAAGACATATATAGTCAATATAGTGATTTCAGAATAATACTTTTATTCTGAATCCTCACAGGAATTTTAAAATCAGCTATTGAACTTCACACGTTTGTACTTTAGATAAAAGCCCTAAAAGTATTCCTTGACCAGTTTAAAGTCTATAGCATTACATTTTTTTCTCTCCTATTGTGTTTTCAATGAAGCAGTCCATCAGTCTAGTTTAGATCCCATATTTTTTTACTGGAACCAACAGTTCTTAAACAGTCTCACCTGATGTCAACAAAGAACCAGAATAATAGAAACATATTTCTCACATATATAAATTTGTCTTTATCAATTCTAGGTTGAATACTTTATTTTGAAGTATAGTTTGGTTGTTTTTTACTAAATTGAAAACAAATCAAATTTAATCTCTTCTTGGAATTTTACTCAAGCCAGCAAAGATGATCCAAGTATGACTTTCGTATCCTCCTTTGTACCAGAAATTGACTGGCAAGAAAGCCAGTTATTCTTTTCTGCAGAAGTATATCTGGAAAGTACTTGTAAATAATTGTTACTATCCACCTGGTCCCCCAAAATTTCAAAGCATTTTGCTTATTAGTAATACATTAGTCCAAATACCTTGACCAGATTTGCATCTTAGTGCTTATTCTTTGTAATTTGTAGACTGGACACAGTCCTTGCTTCTTGTCAAAGTCTTATTATCTGCTGCCAAAAGAACTGTTTTACATCTCCAGAGCCAGCTGTGTTTCTGTGGGGAAAAAAAAAAAAAAGCAGGGTAATTTGGAAAATGGTTTATATCCCGTTAGGGCAAATAATAATATATAAACTGAACACATTTTGAAAGAGCTTCTCAGGTGATACACATGATAAGGTTGCTTCAGAGAAATTATGGGGACAGGTGGAATAAATCTGCAGGCATCTGCATCAGTAGAATCTCTTGGGTTGAGGATTGATTCTGTTTCAGAGAAAAAAAGGGGGAAAAAAACTACCTTTGATAGATAACCTGGCAAAGAGGCTGTGACTCTGCCTAAATTAGAGCTCTATTTTTGTAATTGCCCCACTCCTCTCTGTCATTAATTAGGCTATTAAAGATGTTGTCTCAGATTTAGATGCACACAGCTGTGGCTTCAAAGCGTTTATAAAACTAGAAATGGTGCAAGCTTTTAAATCTCACTTTACATTTTATGTGTCTTCATATTCGTATAGACATATGTAAAACCTTCTTTACATAGCCATTAAAAAAATATCCCTTCTTGCTCAGGAAGTTCTTGATCAAGGATTGCTTGATGTTGGAGAATATTCTGAGAAAGAGTAATGAATGAATATATGGATACACATTCTTACCCTGATTTTCCTTTCAGGGATGTCACTGAAATCCAGAAATTGCAATGTCATTTGCATTTGGATGATCGTGTTTTGACACAGGCATTCAAAATCAGAGCAAAAAATGTTTCCTGAAGTACTTTTGCAGTATCAGAGGACAGTAGTATGTCTCAGTGTTACTTCAGTAAACACTAAACCTCTGTCAATTCAAACACAAATTTCCACAGGTGGCATCTGCCATGGCAGCTTTAAGCAGTGCTTCCCCAATTTTTTTGATCATTGACCACCTTCAGAAATGTATCGAAGTCAATTCTGCAGAACTCAGTTTAAAGTTTAGGCAATGGGGGCTTGCATTTTTCTTGGACATTATTTACTATCATTTTGGTTTAAATTTAGACAGTGTTTGAAATTTAACACATAATTTATAAACAGCAAATTGCCAAGGATCAAGGCTTGCCATGACAGCAATGTAAGAAAGAATCAGTATCATTGAATCATTGAATCAGTGAATGGTTTGGGTTGGAAATGACCTTGAAGACCATTGAGTTCCAACAACCCTGCCGTGGCCAGGGACACCATCCACTAGAAGAGGCTGGTCAGAGCCCCATCCAACCTGGACAACAAAATCCTGGAAATGATAGATATTCTGATTTTAGAATAATAATTCCCAAATAAACTGTTAAAATCAACAGTTTGTAGTTTCTCTGAGGTGTCACCTCATCTTTTATGACTCCATTTAGCAAATGATGACTCCTTAAAATGACTGTCGCTGAGTTTTACCTTACCTTACGAGGCATTTTTCATGTCTTGAGGTATTACTAAAAAAGAATGCTTTTACAGTTTGATTTATTAACGTGAAGTTAGTGAAGTTAAAAGTCACACTGAAAAATTGAGTTTACAGAAAGACTGTAATGCCACCACATAAGAAATACATTTTTTAAAATCATAGAAAAGGGTTAAAATTTAATAAAATGCAGCACCATCATTCAAGCAAGGAAGCAAAAACAAATGGAAATTAATATTGGACAGCCAGCGGTGAGTAAGAATTAAGATTACGATATTTCCAGGTTTCTGGTGGGAGTTTTTTACTAAAGAAATATTTTTTCCACTCAGCTTGGTGACATGATATTTTTGATCTTTGAAATGGTTTTACTTTGATATTTATGATGACATTTTGTTTTATTTTATACTTTCTAATTATTTCAGAATGGCACACAAAAAAGAAAAAATAAAAAAACTACAAATTTTTTTTAGGAAGCAATCAATTCCTAACTGTTAGAAATTGACAGGCAGATTACTAGCAAATTATTTTAATTATAAATAATTATAACTATTTTAGAGAATTACATCACCAGAGGGCTGCCTGTGATTTTTATAATAGGAGAAATTGTTAGGATTTTCTATCTTCTATCTTTTCTCAATGTGGAAAAAAACAAGTCATGCAAATTATATATGATGAAAACCACCTCAATTAGTCTCTATTTCAGTATATTGTGCATGTTGACCAGTTGTTAGAATTCTTGCATGTTCTGTCAGCTCTGATGACCAGCCTAACCGTTATTTATTTCTATTACCATTACCTCCATATGAGCTCTTGTGACGTGTTAAGACCTCTTTGTACAAAATAAAGAAGAAAAGAGGCGAAGGAACAAAACAGCCTCATTCAGATTTGTAAAGATTTTTCTTCTGTTACTGTAAGTTTCAAAAGTGCCCATGACAGCTTTTAGAGCTTTTGTGGAGACCCAGCCTCTGGCTGTAGTGATCTAGACAGAGTTCAGCAACTGTTACTGATGCCAGTAAATCAATCAAGGATAAGATATGCTGTATGAAACGTTGGGAGAATTTTGTTTTACAATAATGATCTTATATACAGCCAGATAAAGATGGGATATAAGCCATAATTTAACTTTTGTTAAATACAGTCTAGATTTCAAAAGTGTGGTGTTCCTCCTGGTGTGGCCTCCCAGGGGAAGGCATAAAGAGGTATAAGAAAGAGGCAGGCAGGTGATTTTCCAATGCATCATTATCATGTCTTCTATCTTATCACGTAGGATTTACATGTGGTTTCTTCATTGCTCTTATAAGATTTTCTAGGAATGAAATTTAACCCTGCTGCTTCTACTCCTTTGTGCCATGTTGTTTTTTCATGGGGGTCACCACCAGGTAGGAAATTATTACCAAGTCTGTAAGACCTTGTCTGGTGAGGCTGCCACCAAGTGAAGCACAGATATCCCTGCTGCAGACACTTCCAGCTGGGAAGCACATTGAGAACATAAATTCCTCTCCCACAACACAGACTACACCAATAACCAGTATTAGAATAAGGTGCATAATTGGGCAAATTGCTCTCTTTCTCTCTGATTGCAGAAAGTCCCCAAAGAAGACCACACTTTCCCTAGTATATTTATCACTTGAAACTATTTTTATCATTAGTTTCAAAAGTTAACTCTGCAACTCACCCACAAAAATCTAACCTGAGCACGAAAATCACCACAGTATACATTCAAAATTCCATTTTCTGGCTTGTGTCAGTGGAAATTTGAATTCACATTAACGTCTACAGTCCTGAATTTGCATTTTACTTATGGCTATTCTCAGGTATCAAAGTGTTTGTGAAGTGGCAGAATAATCCTCTCTCATGTCAAAGTGCCTCCTATCATCAGTCTTGACCTTCCTTCTGGATGCCTGACATTACAATAACGTGGTGTTTTCATTCATATCTATTTCTGCTGAGCACAATGCTTTATTTTGCATTTGGTTTCAAGAAAAAAAAAATAAAGAAGGGTTGGGGAATAGAGAGATGGAGATTAGTCATTAACTGCTGATCCCCAAGAACCTGCAGAAAAACTGTTTCATTCAAGGTGCAATTGGGCGTAGTGATGAAGTACAAAATATAACGATGTCCTCTGAGATGTAATACGGGACATTTATTTAGAGTGACTTAGCAGGAAAGCCTGACAAACACATATTGCTTTATGATTGCTTGTGTCTTTGTTCTTCATTTGTCCTTCTCTAATACTTCTTATCCTCTGTTGAGAATTTTTCCTGATATTTCGGTACGCACTAAGACCAGGAAGGTTCATAAACATCTAAGATTAATCTCAGCCATGCTTTTTTGCTATCTTCTTTGGAAAAGCAAATGCAGATAAAGCCTTCAGCTGAAGTGACAGTAGTCTGGTGAAGAGTGGTTCCACAGGAAAACATGATCAACAAGGAGTAGTGGATCTGTAATGGCTCAACCAGTCAGCCCATTAGTGGTAGTCAGAAAAGCACAGGAAATGGAGATAAAACATCAGTAAAGAGAGCCTCTGCCTTTAAGAGATGGCTTAATATCTTTAAGAGACATCTGACTTTAAAAAAAATTGATAGGCAACTCCGTAAGAAATCCTAAGCAAGTACACTAAATTCTTTTGGGTTAATTCTTCAAGTTGTAATTTCGACCTGAATCTTACTCTTCAAACACGTTTTGCTTTCACACTTTTCTTCGAGTTCTGGTTCAAAGATGCTTCCATTTTACATTTCCAGCCTTGATAAAGAAAAGCCTCGATAAAGAAAATTTGTGTACCTCTTCTCTAGTCACCAATCTACAGAGTCCTGGCCCTGGAACAGAACACAGATTCTGCTACAAATTGTCAGGTAAGACTTCCAGATCAGGTGTCACTGACTCACACTGACCACACCTGACCAGACAAAATAACTGGTCTTTAGGGTGTCAAGGGAGTAGAAATGGGCAAAATAACAAGCTACTGAAAATGGCAGCTGTGTGCCTTGCTGAAAGGTAATCATATCTATTAAACTGTTCGTCCAGTAAGTCTGGATTTCTGTAAAATATATATTTTTCATCTTTCCATAAAGAATGGACATTGCCAAGCGTTTATAGAAATAGCAGGCTATGGCAAGAGACCTTTTAGTAAGGTCTACGTTCCTGTAAATTCTTAGTGACATTCTCCCCCCAGTGATTCTGCTACATGTTCGAGGAACTCCATGGTGTTGCTGATCTTTCCCTTCCTTTGGCTTTCTCTGGTGACAGAAGTCCTCAAAAACGCCTCATGAGGCAAACCATAATTAGTGAGAACACATTTGAGCCGCACTGGATGTTCCTTTGGCACCTTGGCAGGTAAAGGGCATTTTAAAAGGAAATGATAAATAACCTCATTTTTCAGACAAAGCTTTCTAATGAAATGAAACTGTAATTTTCATAATTTTTCATATGTAATTTTTGTAGGAGGCCAAACTGTTTAATAAAAGGAGGTTGATGGTGAGGAACAGAGCCATAATTTCAGTTCAAGTTGTAACATTTTGTAAGACAAAAGCTTCCTTTGGAGTTTTCTTCAAAATAGACTTCATAAAATTTCTAAATAGCAGTAATGCAATGCAGAAATAGAGTCTTTTCTAAGCTTCCTGGAAAATTTGCTCTTTCAGGGACAAAAAAGATTTAATAGGATTTGAAGAAAAAAAAATCAGCTGTCAGCTTTAATCATAAGTAAGGTTAGTAGGAAGAGCTCTTGAGCAACAAAGTTCTGTTATACTGCACCTCAGCATTTTGAACTAAAATAATTCATTTTTCTCTTCAGCTATTTAAAACCACACTTTCCCTAGACCTACAACTGATAATATGATTTATTTTAGACAATGCTATTGTGTATTAAGAGTATTTTTGTTCAGGTTCTCATACATCTAAGTGCCTGCAAGGCAGAGAAAAACATCTTCATATTTTCCAGCAGAAATATATCACAGAAGGTAATTTAGGCTTCTCTTTTCTGTTTCAGGATATGCTTAGGCCAGCTTTGAATAAGTTCTAACCATTAAATTACAACATTTTCAGGACACTTGGAAACAGTAATAAATATAATATTTCTGATTAAAGACTATATGAGCTTCTCATCTTGTATCACCTGATGTGAAGTGTATTACTGCAGATTTTTTGGTTTTACATTGCTCCTTCAATACATCTTATTAATGGTTAAATATTTAATAAGAACATCATATTTCACGAACAGTGGCAAAAGGATATTAAACAGATTTATTTTTCAGTGACATATCCCTCCCAAAATCTTAAGTACAATTCCGTTCTGAAATGGAATATAATTTAGCAATATTTACTATCATTTAATGTAATTTATGTTCTGAAAACAGAGAAACTCATTTGAAATTAGTGGAACCATGTTGTTAGAGAGAAAACTACTGTTCATAGGAGAAATATATATTTTTTTTAGGATACACGAGTGCATTTAGAAATCTTAGAAGAAGGGAATAATTAAATGATTTTACTGTTGCCCAGAACAGGTTATTCACAAAAATCTCAATTTACTGAAATATCCTACTACTAACAAGGTATTTTAGGTCCTCGTGGGGCATGCCAGTTGACCTCTACTACATTTTTAGGGGTATTTCTTGTCTAATATACATATCAATATGAAATTACTGGTATTAGAGACCCAGTAATTAAAAATATACACATTTCTAAAATAATAAAGTGCTCAGTTAAATTCATGAAGCAAATAAGAAAGTACCAACTGAAAACACAAACTCTTCTTAATTCAAGTTGAAGTGAAATCTGCTGTACTGAGAAACTAACTTCATTTCTCATCCTAGTTCTGCCTTTTGCTTACTGCCTTCTTGCAGTAAAATAATTTAATTTCTGTTGCTCGATTTCTTACAATCATTACTTATTTTTCGTTCTTTGTCAGACCTGCAGGTGACTGCTTTGTAGATGTGAGCTAGGAAAGTTCAGCTGAGACGAAAATTTCAATGCACAAAATTTGAGATATCGAAAATTCTTATTTTCTTTGGAAGTCTCAGACCAGGTCTCATGGATCACCTCCACTTTAAAAATATATTTTTTGTATTTCAGACTGAAGTGTAATGTTGGAGCCCCTTAATATCAAAACCAACGTGGAGAAATGAGGGTTTGATAGTCTTCTCTTGAAAGTAAACATTTTATTATTACTGCAAGTTTTTAAAAGAGAGTTCATATGTTATTTTGAAATGCAGAATTGTAGCCTGAAGTGAGCCCTGATCCTGGAAAGATACATTACATGGTTAACTCTCCAAGTTTTAGGACATTTAGTTGAATTTGATAACACTATTCGCTGCTAAATTCAAGTTGAATTTACAGGTAAGCCTTTTTAAATTTGGGTTTCAAAATAAGTAGGGTTTTTTGACCTTATAAATCTCTTATTCTTTTTCCAGTTTTGTTCTATTGAATAATTCCTAAATAGTCTGCTTCAGACTTGACTGGGTAGATTAGAGTCCAATGGGATATGGTTCAAATAGGGTTGACAGATTTATTTTCTCAATTGGTCAAACTCAAACAAGAATATTTAGTCATTGAAATTGTTTTTACAAGACTAAAAATTTATTACTGATTTTATATCTCCAATGCAAGTCCACTACCCACTGAACAGGAACACAACACAAGTAAAATCAGTCACAAAGGAGAGAAATTCAATGCCTCTATATTTCTGTTGTTCTGTTTCTCATGCACTGTAGAGTGATGAACTACAACATAGTCAAAGAACATACCAGTGTTATCGCTGGACAATGTTTTGGAATAGTTTTGTAGCTAAATTCTGCCCTGGACATATGCAGACAGGGGTCTCCCACTGAAGTGCATCATATACAGACAGAGAATTCAATTTTCTTGTGCTCATGTCATGCTAAAATTCCTGTAACAAACTATAAATCTGCCCCCACAAGTTAAATCTGCTGGTCACAAATCTTAAAAGAACTACGTTTTTAGTCAAACACATATTTTGCATCAGATTCCACTCACAGAATTTACTTTATTAACCTGACCCAGACTGGATGATAAAGATAAACCCAATGGTAACTGAAATAATTTAAATGTCTCTGTCTCTTAAGTTGTAAACATAGTTTTAAAACATGCAATTTGTTAGCTAAAAGCTGAAATGGTCTTTTGACTTGTATCTATATAAGCTGTTCCTCTTGAATTAAGAAACCCAGAAGATTTAGTGGGACACAGATCTGTTCGATGAACTTATTTGATAAGCTCCTACTCTCCAAAACTCTTCTCCTTTTTCCTGAATGCAAATATGCTCATTTTTCCTTAAGCACCAGTCAGATAATTGCTGTCTCTGGGGGAGCAGCAAGGACAGTCTGGTCCTGAGGGGAAGATGACTCTAGATATGGCAAGGCCCTACTGACAGAGAGCAGACCCCAGTACCTGAGCCAGCTGGGCTGGGATACACACTGGCAGTAAATGCCCCTGACAGCCCCATGCATTTCAAAAGGAACTGTGGCCAAGGTCTAGCCAAGAACAAAAGCTTTTTAGGCCAGAGACAAAAACTTACCGGAACAAAAGTTGGAGACAAGGCTAAACCAGATATTTAAAGGCCCTATCCAGGTGAAAAGCTGCTCGGAGTATGCAGCTAGAGGGAAAAACATTCACTAACAGTCCTGTGACACAGCTTGGGAAAGGGACAGGTCCCAAGCCTGAGCCTAACTGGAGCCCTGAAGCAGTAGGTGTGGGTGGAAGTCCCAGGTGAAGCCAGTCAGATCCATAAAGGCCAACCAATATCCCGATGGTATCATTCCTTCCTGGATTCAACTGCAAAATAATCACCCCAATGGGCTCAAACCGATTTAGCACATTAAAATAATGTATCTCGTTAATTTCATTCTCACTATTTCAATGTCACCTAAAAAAAAAGTGATTCTACCACAAAATATGGTGGACATAAATGGTTTCTGGTGACAAGTTTGCTCCAACTGGGTTATATTAATTTTATATGCTTGCTTCTTGCAAATATTAGGAGGGTGAAATTTTTTTTACCAGGAAAATTTCCAGTAGGCATATTTCATTGTAGTACACAAAAAAGCTGGAAAAAATATTTTAGAGAAAAATGAAATAGAACAAGAAAACATTCTGTTTAAGCTGTTAACTAGATATATATAAAAAGACTCCAAATTTTACTGCTATTTTTGCAGAAAGGTCTGAGTTGGTCCATAACCAATTAGAGATGTAAGTAAGAATGTTTCTTAATTATGCTACCAACATTTAACTGATTAATACTCTCACTCAATTTGACCAGCAGGCATTCCTCTGGAATGCACAAAAATGACACAAAATGCTTACTTAATTCTTTACTTATGTAAGGACTTACACTATTGATGGAAGAAACAGGTCACTTCTTCCAATAAAATTAATAGAAAACTTATGTGAGTGATGGAAAATATTAATCTTCCAAACCTGCTGACAGAAAGCAGGTCTGCAAAGATCTTCCTCTTCCCAGTTGTTTTTTAAGCTCAAAATCTGAAATAATGCTGACGGTCTTTGTGCATACTCTAAGAAAGATGTGTAAGAACCCTCCCTGCTACCTGGGAGTTATATAATTTTAAAAATATTCTAGTGGTGCCAGTAGTTTAGCAACATTTCTAGGTATTATACCAAGAATTATATTTGTAATCAATGCAAAGTAGTTATCGATACAGCTTCTTACTACGGACAGAGCAGAAAGACTCACAAAACCTAAGTTATAGTTAGAGGTGATTATTAAGTTAATAGGGAAAAAGAATAGGTTAAAACCAGTTTAGGTTGAGTTTTTCTACTGAATAAGGTCCCTAAAATCTCACTTGGATGAAGTAGAAGTTTCGTCTATAACTAGCTAATACTCAAATTGTTACTTTTCTAAGTTGCAGTAACACAAATATCTTAGCTCCCAAAACTCCAACAGCCCTATGACACTACCATGGAAATAGCCAAGAAGAACTACAGGAATACAGCGAATCAAAATTCAGCTTTGTGCTACTGTAAGCTCAAAAGAGTTGTTTACAATGCCTGTATTGATTTTTCCATTTTTCCTTAATGGTGTTGTCAAACTTTTGGAGCCATCACTGTAATATTGCAAAAATGACCTGCACAGATTTCATGTGTAAAGTTTTCCACTGTATTTTGCCCAAATACTTTTATTTGCTTGCCAAAATTTCTGGTAAAATTTCTTTACTTCTTTGGGCTATATGGAATTTCTCATAGACTTTTTGATTCATCTGTTTCATATAAAAATAATTTTTCCCAGTAAGTTCAAATTTTCTTGGTAGTGTGTCCAGACACACTACCAAGAAAATTTGACTAACAAAAACCAACCAAACAAAATGAAACCACAACACATATACACATATACATGCCACTCCATTTCTAATTTTTCTGATTTTTTGGTTGCTATTTTACTTCAAAGAGGCAGCAATTTAGAGTAACTCTTACAGGTGGCCTAGACTTTTTTCCTCCTTTCTGCCTAACCTGTTTACATACTAGCCTGACTAGCTGTCACTTCAGTTTAACAACAAATACACCTGAATGAAGTGTATTGTAACTAAGCTGAGCTTCTCCCCTTCCTCCAGCTGCTCTTGAGTTCCACAGCACGTTTTTCACATAAGTCTTCTGCCTCACAAGACAGTCCTATATTGGCATGCTGGAGATTCAGAAATAGAAAAAACTAGCAGCCAAGACAATGTCTGGTATTTTTTCTGTCTCACACTGCAGGATAGACTCATCCTAATGTATTTAATATAGTCTTCACAAGCAGAAAACCTTAAAGAAATCAAAATAAATAATTTTTGGGTGAAGGAGCAGAGGACAAAGCAGAGAGTGTTTTGCTTAGAAATCAACTTGTGTAACATTAGTAAGAGACTTTATTAATAAGTGATAGCATGAAGAGGGGACGACTTCGAGGCTTTATCAGGAGGAACCAGTAAAGTCTCCCTGACATTGTGAACAGAGGGGAAATCTGTGTTGAAAAAAGTGTCAAAATGTAACTAACTCCTCCCCAAAACTAAGAGACCACCAGCACAAATTATCTATACCTGGTCCAATAAGACGTTATGGTCTGAGCTGGTCTTCATGATTAGGACATGAAAGAAGGCCCTCACACTGCAGGTCACAGAGCAAACCCGTTGGTGTTGGTATTACCTCTCCTTGTAGCAGATGCAGCTCTTTCCACTGCCAGCAAAGCTTCGGCAGAAGCCAGAGCAGAAACGGCTCCTGCTCCTCTCCTGGCAGCTCCAGCTGTAAGGAACGGGCACCGTGGGAATCAAGGTTGCTTGAAGATGTTCTCACTGTCAGGAAGATTTCTTGGCAGAGATATGCTAAGTAAGCACTGGAAACATGCACCAAGATTAGGATATCTGCAAACCCCACAGAGTTGTTTTATTCCTGTGTTGTCTAAAAGAGACCAAGAAGGAGACACAGAGGATTGCCCTCCTTTTCATCCACCAAGGAAAACATGGGCTTGATTCCCGACTGAAAGTAGAGTCAGTGCTCCTGGACGCACCCCTTTCTAAAAATGCTGTTGTATAAAGCAGGGGCTTTGTGAAAAAGGGTGCAGAACAAAAATGATCAGCTGAAGCAGTTCTTGTATGGTGCTTGTGAGAAGCAAAAATCTCTGAGTCTGAAGCATCTTGAAAGGCCTGAAACAGTGCTGGAGAATAACACATAGAAGAGTGACTGCTGCTGACATCCTGGGCCCCTGGTGCCCTTTCAATCCCTGCTAGCAAGGATATCCACAGTCCAGTGGCACAGTGTTGTGGGGAATGGGGGAATAAGGAGTGCAGCCATAATGGTCTTTCTCCAGGTCCTTGAGAGCAGGAATAGAGACAAAGCAGGCACAGCAGAGATGTATTACATCATATTGTTCCTCCAACTGTATCCAACTACTCAGTTAATTCCTTTTAGCTGATCTGACAGAAGATTATACCCTCAGGAGGTTTTGGTAATTACCTGAAACACCCTTTAGAAGTATGTAAAGGGATCAGGGATTAGTTAAACTGCCTCATAGAAAAGTGCAACCAGTAAAAATATCAGTCCAAATGGAATAGCATTAGTATCTGAAGCCATTTTGGGTTACTGGGTTTTGAACTGGGTCTTGAAAATCCTAGTTAGGGATTCTTGGGTTTCAAATAAGGGCTTACAATGGAGAATTAAAAGGAAAGCAGTAAGCTAATCAAATTTACAAGTTATTTAAAGCCTGGGAAATGAAACATTAAATATATTTCAGGAAAAGAATAATAATAAGAGCTTGACAAATTGAAAAAATTAGACTGGCATCAATTATGTAGTTGAATAAAGATATATACAGACACTTAAAGAGGGACAAATAATGAGTACTGAAGAAACAGCAGAAAATAGAGGATAACTGTCTCAATACCAATATCTTAAATAACAGATTATACTTCAAAACAGGCAACAAGAAAGCAAATGGAGATTTAAATTACATTATTAAGAGCATTATGTGTAAAATCAGCAATTAGTATACTTCCCTTTATTATACACTGTTAAAGGCCCAGCCTCAACTGTTTTGTCTCAGTTCCAAAAGAGAACAAAGAAAGTAGAGAGTTCACAACCTTGAATAACAGAGAGTGATTAAAAGTTAAGAAAGTGAAGCTGATGATAAAAGAGCATGCTTAGACTCAAGAAAAGGTAACTCAGGGAAGAATAAATTGTCAGGAAATAACAATAAGGATGTTATAAAAAGACAGGTTTCAATTATTCTGACTTCTCAGAGAGGACAAGAAAAAAATAAAATAAAATGTGCTTAACTTAAATTACAACACACATATTCTGTTTAAACATTAAGGAAGGCAATTCTCAAATGCCAAAAAGTTAGCATAGTGCTAGATATTATTGTAAAAAGGTCATGTATCTACCCAGAGACTTAGAAAAGAATAGAAATATCGAACAAATGCTGTGTGAGCATTCTCACACGAGATTGTTGTTATATGTCCCTTGCTATAAGATCCTAAAGGAAAGAGGAAGATATGCCTTGTTCTTAAAAGAATGAGTAATGCATCATTTAATAAGGTAACTTTTTAAGAAAAACTAAGAATAGAAACACCTGCTCTCAATAATATGATTCATTCAGAAACAGTTTTAGAATTAGGGTGAATGTTATATAGATTTTGATTTGATCAGCAATTCATGATTGTGGTACACTCTGTTCTAGTTATCTTGGAGAGCTGGTAAGGCAAATCTTAAGAAGTTCATGAACTTGATGTATAAAAATCTAAGTAAGCAATTTCCTAACATGAGACAAGTTTGAATTCAAGTTTAATTTATTTATTTTTCAATTTTTCTGGGAAAAAAAGGATTATGATGAACTGTACTGATTTTAAGGGTGGCCACATGGTCATTATTAATGACACACATAATTTCTGAAGGATATGTGTTTATTATTTTGACATAAACTATAACAGTCTTTGCTCCAAAAGAACCCTCTCAAGGAATATTTTGAAGGCAAGCAGACCACAGATCCTTGACCATAATTAACAAGTAAGCCTTCATGATTTCTTTAAAATTTAAAAAACAATATTAATTGTTTTTGACTGGAACAAATAGCAATGCTCATATTTCCTGACATTTAGACAACTCTGTCATCATAACACCTTGCTTTCCTCCCTCCAAAAGCTGCCACTGTGAGTGTTCTAAGCTTAAATCCTGTCTAGTGTTTGAAATCCAGGATACCATTCCTGAGTGCATTTGTACAGTAAAAAAATGCATGAAGCTGTAGGAGGATGAGAGGGTCTATGAAGGTGTACCAGACAGGGTGTAAGGAAGTTATGATCTGACATCACTTTGTAGGATATTTATCCCTATAGTAAGGGATTATTCTCTAAATTGAAATTGACCAGTAATTTAAATCTACACACTACTCAGCTGTGCCTTTTAATTTGAACTAAAAACCCCAACAAATTCTCAGAATTCCAGACAATGCCATCCTGAAAAGGAATTTAGAAGTCCCAAAAACAACCAGTTTTAATATCCAAAAATATGTGCAGGGGAAAAAAAATTATCCATGACATCCCTCTCAGTAAAAATCGCTGCAAGCAGACACTCCTAATCAAATCACCCACAACTGTATAAAAATTGTTTTTACTGTAAGACTAAAAAAGAGGAATCTCATGAATAATTTCAACTGTAGTTTATGACTCAGCAGATGCACTGTGCAGCTCATGTACCACAACTGCACACAAAGCTATAACCTCCAAAATCTTGATGCCCAGTTTATGCCTGGGTTCTGCAATGAGAAATGAAGACTTCTGCATGGTAAAGTTGTAAAATTTCAATACTTGCCAAGTTGTCCATATATTGTACCAGGCTTAGAAATTTATGAAAGCAGAACAGAAAATAAGGACGTATGTCACACGTCAGCTATTTAATAATGTACTTTATCCTACTAAGTGCATATTCTAAAGATAGTGACATCCCAGCAATACATGAATCATTCTCTCAGCACTTTTTCCTAATCTTAATCTTTGCTCAGTGGAAGTGAAAACACTGCCAATTTTTTTTGTGCAGATTCATAAAGAATGAGGATTAGCAAAGTGTCAGTTAAGAAGGTTATACTGTACTCTGTGAGATGACATGAAATCAGAAAGGATCATCTGCTATGCTTTGCATAGCTGCAAAATGGGTTTGGCCACAATCACCCATATGTCTGTTAAAAGACCAATTATAATCCCAGACATTATTTTCTTTTGTCTCAAAATTATGAATTTCACATAATAATATGTCTCTTCACTGTTTTTTTTTTTCCACAACTGTGAAATGTTTTAAAATTCTGGTTTAAGCATTCATATCAATATTAACGATCATAAAAAATATAGGTAAATATTCAAAAGCAATAAAATGTCACCCTAGATGTTGAAGTTTATTTATTATTATTTAAACAACTTTAGGGGAGGCAAGTACCTATTTATTAATAAAAGAGGATATTGGCCCCACATATTCTGCAGCTGAGACCAAACGGATTCTTGCAGTTAGTCAGAAACTATTACTCTTATGAATATTTTACAAGGTTTTAGCAGTTTTTTTGCAAACTACAGCATGGTGAACAACAGATAAACATATAAGTGCCAGCTAAAGTACACAATATGAGGACCAAACAAGGTAAAATATTCAGAACAAGTTAGGCAGCTGAAGAAAAGACCTGCAGAACTATATTCTTTAACTTGTTGGTAGAATCAAAGATTTAACCTGCCTTGTGTAGATTTGAATTGGTTTAGTCATCAAAGAGGCATGTTTCTCTTAAACATCTCCCACTGCCACGTCCTAATTTACTACCGGAAAGAAAGAAACTCTGATGAACACATCTGTTGTACCTGCCAGACTAATTTAGGCAGCATCTCATGCTACAGAACTCACAGACTCAGCCAAGATTTGTTGAAATGTAACAGAGATTCTGTAAAGATGACAAGTTGCCAAGAGCAAGATTTCTTCTTTGTCCAGAAGCTGACAAATGTGTTTCTGTCATCACCATGCAATGACATTGTCTCAGGTCAGAGGGGAGGGAGAGGAGACTTTTCTTCTGCAGGAGCTCCAGCCTGGACATAAATGTACAAGTTACAGCTCTAGTAAGAACAGTGGCCAAAGGAGTACTCTGAAAATATTTTGTGTGTGTGTGTGTGTGTGTTTTTGTGTACTTGTGTTTGTATTTGCAGATGCAGGACCTGAGGAAGAACAGCATTTTTCATGAATCTAAGTCATTCAAACAAACACCTTTTCCATTCAAAATTCTTCACCCAAAAAAGTTTAGAAAAAAGTTTTCTTAAGATATCTGGGAAATAAACACTCAGAAGGTAAAAATACAAGTTATGACATTATTAAACAACAGAGTGCCAGAATAACATAATACTGGGAGGGCATTTTGTAATTTTTTCTTGCTTTATGACCACCTAAGGAAGGTGGTTGACAGCATGAGGCAGAAGAACGAAAAATCAAGAAGGACATCTGAACCGGTTTAATATATGGTACTGAAGAAAAAGAAATATTCCTGGTGAAGGTATAATGCAAACCCAGGCTAAGAGGCCAATGTGAAAAAAAGAACATCAGTCAACTCATTGACACAAATAATTCTGGACATGGAGCCAAGCCATTGTCTCTGACTTAGTATTCTAAGTAGTTCATCTGGGTTTTCTGTGATTAGGTATTTAGAGGTATGCTTAAATCTTTTTTTTTTTTTTTTAAGAAATATTATTCTCAAACAATCCTGGTGGACTTCACCCAAAATTTTGCTTTATTCAGATCATTTAGCAGTTTGTCAAAGAACAGGCCAGTGAGGCAACCCACCCAACTCAAAGAACAGATGGCTTTTCTTAGGCAAATAAGATATAGCCAAGTGTCCTCTTTATTATTCACTTTAGTTGTGGGAGGGAAAAGAAAGAGTTGCTTTTCTCTGTTTCTTTATCACCGAAATTTGATGCACCTTAAGAGTGAATGGTGTGATCCTGAAAAATCCTCAGATCTTTAAAGATTTTATTTCAGAAGACCACATTTCCCAGAATGCAACAAAAAAAAGTTTGCAAAATACTAGGAACTTCTCCTCTGAAAGCATAGAGAATTGTTTGCTTGTGGAGCAAATCTGAAAAATAGTAGATGCTGACTGAAGTCTTCTAAATATGGCCCTGTCTGATCTTCTGAATGTGCACAGAAGTTCTACAGTGTGATCTTCTTTGGAAAGGTTAAAATAATTTGTAAGTTTGTTTACCAATACTGTAATTTATGCTTTACATAGGATAGTCCATCCATGAACTATGTATATTGTTTCACCTATATGACCTGTCCATCTTTGTTTTTGAATGACGCAATGAAATCAGTCAAGCAAAAAAGTTTGAATTAACAGTGAAGCTGCAGATGCGTGACAGAACATACATTATTCTGATGAAAAGAATGGAGTTCACTGACAGGGCGTCACAGCTAAATTAGCTTTCCTTGCTTCCCTCTGTTTAGTCTTATCACCACTAAATGACAGGCTGGGAACACAAAAAAAAAAAACTAAACAAAAACAAACACATGAAGGGCCCTTTTTTATCAATTTTATGAATGGTGATGAGTGCTTGTTTATGCTAGAATTAAGTGTTACCTTGATAAAATGCATCTCCTCAGTGAAATAAAGATGCTGTCAGTGACTATAATGTTTTAATTCTGTTGAATGAATGAAAAAGGAAGAAGGCTTCTGATGGTGCTAGAATCCCATTCCCTCCAAATACTAAATAAAACAGTGGCAGACACATACATTACTGAGAGGAATTTTTTAAAAGTAAAAATCAATAAATTATGAATCACTGATTAACATCATACACCAAACATACAAAGTCAGTTTCTTTCATCTTATGATCCACATTCGTTCCTCAGTGAGGAAATGACCTTTTAAAATTGCTGTCTTTTATTCAGGATTTCAGAGACCACGCAAGCTGGCAATCTCAGCAACAGCTATTTTGATTTGTGGTAGAAATAACTACTGTGTCTGCTTGAGACACAACTGTTACCAGCACTGCTAAAGCTAAGAAACCTGAAAAAGACGAACAAAAAGGTCATTGTTGGCAGGTAGGCACACTGTCCTGGTGGCTGCTGAGTCAGGTGCAGGGCTGCTGTCTACAGGCCACCTCCCCAGGCATCCCTGTGCTCCAGGTGAAACCACCATCTCAGATGGCCAGAGCCTGAAATGCAGTCACTGCCTTATCTGCTCCTGTCAAAACACCCTGGGCAGGCATAAACCCTGTCAATATTAACCTTTGGGTTGGCTTTTGTGAAAACTGAGACTGTTTGTGTAGAGCAGAGGGACTACAGCACACGAAAGCCTGCCAGCAGACCAGGGATGAGGGCTGGAGAGAGGATTGGCAGCCTGAGAGACAAAAATCCCTTTGCCTGACTCAGTTGAAACTGCACATTTTACCACATCATCTCCTAAATCTGGGAATATTTCAGCCCCATAATCTTGCTTTTATAAAAGCCCGCATGGATGGAGTGACTGAAGAACTGTGAGCTTGAAAACAATATTTAAATCAAAATAAGCTCCCAAAACCTTAAATTACCATTAAGTGTACAGGCATACACTTGTCATTTTCTAGTGATTTTTCTATTTCTTTCTCCCCTTGCCGTTTTTTATTTTCCTAGGTTTTTCTGGTTTTTAGGTCCAAGTGCAGAAAAGTGAAAAAAACTTCACCCTTTCTGAGATGGGGAACCAGTTAAAAGCATTTTGCCATGTCAGCTGCACATCTTAAAAAGCAGACAAAAGAAATTTCCCTTTCAGTGTAACCCATCAAACCAGGATTGGGCAGAGACAGGAGATGCAGATTTGAACCACTTAAGGCTAATATGGATATAAAACCAGAGCTGCCTTTCCTTTGAGAGAGCCCTAAAAATGTGCTCACCTATTTTTCAAGAGAAAATTGGGAAAGGCAGCTAAGCCTACAGGGTCACCTGTGCAACCACAGCTGTTGCAATCTGCCCATTCAGATCTCCTGCACAGTCAGATCTGTGCCAGAAGCAGAATTCCAGGTCTGCTCCTTACAGCATGTTGGAGAAATCCCTGCTTTTGGTGTGTCATTCTCATGACCACTATTCACAAGTGTCTGAGCGTACAGCATGTGTGCAGTACAGGAAATTGCATTCTGTGATCTTTTCAATTCTGCTGCAGAAGGTCAGTATGGCTGTGTTAAAAAAGCCCCGACAGAAATTATCTGACAACTGTGCAATTAACAAAGTGTGCAAAATCTACAAAACATTTTTTCATCACTAAAAATGAAAACGGAAGCGTGAGTTTGATTAAAGAGTTCTTTTCTCACGTAAAATTCCACTGGGAATTTTCGAATTCCATATGAAGATCATAATTCTGCGACCAGCTTCATAACCTTCTGCTTCTACCTTGCAAGTATTCCTTATTGCCTTTAAACTTGAAATATAATTCAGCAAATGACCCTACATAAGGCTGGTGCTGAGTAATAAAGGATTTTTTGTTCTGTTTTCCAAGACCATCTTCTTCTCTATCTTCTTTCATATAGTATATCAATTCTTAATTCAAGCTCCCTTTAAATGTGTAGGCAGATTAAGAATAAATACATTATTCTTTTCTTCAGGTTGTTATGAACCAATCCAAATGTGCTATCAGTTAAATCTGATGAGAAACACAGATGTTCTGAACTTTCAATGAATATCTCAGGTGACTGCTGAACTGCAAACAAATTCATTTGATGAACCACAACCCCAGTGGAATAAAATCTTCTCTGATAAATACATTATTCAAAGTCAAACCCTAACTTTCTAATTTCATCTCAGGACAGTATAAAATGCCTCTGACAATGAGCTGAAAATTAATAAAATATCTGTTGCAGATTCATTTCTGTTTTCTGAATTTGGAGGTTGCTAGGTGATGAAAAATAAATTGATTGAATCAAAAGAAAATGCTTATGGGAAACTACAAAACAGATTGCAGGGTACAGTACTTTGAACATGTATTAGCATACTGTTATGAAAAAGAAGGCATTTTATAGAATTATGGGGCTGAAGATTTGATAAGAAATTACTAACAGAAGACACGAGCATGACAATAATTCTGGAGGCACTTAGTGGTTAGTAATGAAAAGAAATAAATAACTGAGAGTAAGTGAAAGGAGAATGCTGGAGAAGATGCAAGAAATCAAACAGCCTGGCTGCTTCTTAGATATAGAAAAACTATAACTGAAACCTGCTTTGACATAAAGTAAAATGCTGTTGACAGTATGTATTCATGCAGGCGTAGTCAAAGGCATGAGAATATGTCTACAATTCCTTTGTTTAAAGCTTCATCAGCTTCCCTATGTAATTAGAAGATCCTTGGAACACTTGAGAATAAGGATACAGTCTCAGTGGCAGAGATCAAAATAAAATATCATCATTAATTGAAGCACAGAATTCTGTATAATTTGTTTAATTTTATGTGTAAAAATCTAAATAATTCAGTGCAACAATCAAGCGGTACTTCTAACTGCACAAGTTAGCAGCATATTTGACGAAACTTTTCTAGAGAAATTCTGCCTTGATTGTGTTGGTTTTGTCTTCAAGGTTTCATTTCCTCATAGCAAAGGGTGGTCATAATAAAGGATTAAGGAAAATCAAACTACATGGGAGACCACTGGAGAAAATGGAAAAACACAGATGTAGCAATAAATGCAAATAAAATGCAAAACCATTTACAGCAATTTACCTTTAACCATGGGCACCATTATGGGGAACTCTATGGGGGCCTGAGGAAAGAAAGAAAATACAGGACTGAAAACAGTGGACAAATGGGAATTTTACTTTAGCAAAATCTACCATTAAATGAAATATGTATATGCAAAACTTGTAAGAAGATATCAGCTGTTAAATAAAAAACATTATTGAGACAGACAATATTGAATCTCAGACTCTGTGACAAGCAGTATTCTTATTCCTCATTTACTGGAGTGCTGTAATAGTGACAAAGACCATGGATGTGTCTCACCTCTAAAGTTTCTACCAAGGAGAGAGTCAGCATAGCCCAAGGCTTCTCAGTGGTAGTCCCTTGAAGGAAAATCTGGCTCCACATGTCCCGTTGCCTTGCTAAGGTCTAGTTGGAGTCTTTCTTTGACTTTCTTTGGGGATTCTTTATGCCACAGTTTAACTTCACAGCAGCACTGGGATCCTCCAGGAATGTGCTTTTGTCTTTGTTAGTTCTCAGCCTTTGGCAGGTTTTTGGACATCCCACTGGCTGTAAGATCAGACTGAATGAGCTCCTGCTTTTCAGACCTTCTTTTCTTTTGGCATAGCTCCTTTCAGATTATTTGTGTGCACTTTCAAAGTAGCTTATGCCAATAGGCTTAAAAGACTTGCCATGTAGTCACGGGCTAAGTATTTGTTAACCCTGGGGAAATTTCACACCAGCACTTAAGAGCAATTCCATTACCTTGGCATCACCAACAATGAGAATTCAGCGGTTGGGCTCTTTCTGAGAGTCTGGGTCATGGTGCAAAGCAAACAGGAAGCTGTGTGAATGCAGTTTGCATGTTAACAAACCCAGACAAGCGGTCCCAGGGCTGAGACATTATTTTCTGTCTCTCTGCAGGACTTAGTAGCCTGGGGCAAGCCCAGTGCTAATCTGTCTCTACCCAATCTTCAGAGAGCTTGTAAGGAAGAGTCTGCAGCTTTCAGAAAAACACCAGCTTTCAGAAAAACACCAGGTGAATTCTCTGTTGAATAAATTCCCTATTATTAGAAATGCCTAGCTTAGCTCGCAGTTCCCAACACTGAACTTGCTCTGCACATCCGGCAGTGAAGGGGATTTTCCTGGAAACTTTTATAGTCTGAACAAGACTTAGGACTGGTGGCTAAATCAGCTTTCCCACAATGACAAAAAGCTATTTCGGATATGTCCTGGTTATGGAGAAAAGGGGGTGAAGCTTTTATCACTTTTTTATTCCCTACCATCCACATCATCGCTGGGGGCATGATTTCATGAGGAAGGGCCAAGTGCTGGAAACTGGAAATTCCCCATCTTGCCTGTGTCTCTCTGGAGAAAACAGGTTGGGATCAGCACTCCACCATGGCCAGTCCCTTTCCCATTTTCCACTCCTTCAATGAATTACTTCAATATTGCCATTGTCTCGAGACCATGTGGGCAGCACTAATTTTGGGAAGTGTCTTTATTTGTTCTTGGAGGTAAATATCGTTTTTTGGGTAAAACACTCTATCTCTTTTGTCTATCCTTTGTTATTAATATTTCTGTAGTTTTTGTGATTTTAATAAATTGTTATTCCAATTTAAAATCTCTCTTTATCGTTCTTCAATTATTGGAAGGAATGGAGCGAAAGGGAGTAGATTTATTTCTCTGTAGTTGTTAAAACCGGCATAGGAGAAAAATAACGATTGCCCAGTCCTCATAGTCTATACAGAGGAGTTTGCTAGTTCAATGAAGATAATAATTTATAATTATAAAGCAGGACCACAAATCAAAAGAGATCTAAACCAGTTTATCTAGAGGCAGTCTTGCCACTTTTCAAATCTTTATACAAAATCAATAGTGGACTGTATTTGTTTATAATGGCACTCCTGGCCAGCTGATTCACACCATCAAGAGTCCAGATCTCCCCTGATAAATGAAACCCAATTCTGAACCAAAAAACTGATGATATAATCTCTGGGCCAGTGTTTCCAGAGGTTATCCTCCAACTATCACCAGTTAAAGGTCTCTCACAGACATAGGTTCAGATGAAAAGGATAAAATTAAACATTCTCACTCGAAGAACAAGATTCTTGGCATTAGCTTGCAGTCCCTTGTGTCTGTAAGGTGGAAACAATATCAGATTAAAAACATGCCGTGTAAAACAGAAGGCCAAGGTTTGGATCATCTGAGTTGCAACAAATATTGTTTTTAGTATCTACTACAGAGAGTAATTAGTTCAACATTGTTTTGAGCTTCTGAAGATCTTGGCATTTTAATGTAATTTCATTCTGAAGTAAAGAGTTACATTTACATTTAGAAATGTGCAGAATCACAGAGCAATCCACAAATGTGGAATCCACATTTGAAGATTGTCTAGACCAAACTTCCATATCAGAGAAGGGTCAGCTGCAAAGAGGTGCTCAGAACTGCATTCAGTTGTATTTAAATATCTCAACAGATGGAGATTCTAAAACCATCCTGGGTAATCTTTTCTAGCTGGACTCTCACATAATTTTTTTTTCCTTAGTCTTGAATGGAATTTCAGCTGTGTTTTGATTTGTCCCTGTTGCCTTTTGTGTTTTTACTGGACACCACTTGGAAGAGTCTGGCTCCATTCTGCCCTCTCCCATCAAGGCATTTATACCCACCATCAAGATTACCCCATGAGCCTTCTCTTTTTCAATCTGAATAGTCCCAACTCTCTCATCCTCTCCTCCCATGAGAGAAGCTCCAAAGCTTAATTGACTTTGTCCAGTATGTCCATGTCTCTTTTGTACTGGGGAGTCCAGAACTGGACTTAGCACTCCAGACATGTATCAGTAGTGCTGAGTAGACGAGAAGTATCATGCCCCTTGACCTGCTGGAAATGTTCTGCCAGCTCAAAGGCTCATTACTTGCTTCTGCTCACCTCATTGTCCCCTAGGACCACAAAGTCCTTCTCTTTCTTGACAGTTCAGCCAATTTTAATCCAACTTTCACTCACCTAGCTTGCATTTTATCATCGAAATCCTTGCTGTAGTCAAGGTGAGCAGTATTCAAAGTTCTTCCCCTCATTCACTGAGCCAGTCTTCTCCTTGTAGAAGTCTATCAGGTTGGTCAAGCATGACTGACCTAAAATAGTTGTATATCATGAAAAAATACCAGAACACCAAATAATATTTGCATTACTGTCATGCACTGCCATCAGTCTGACTGCTGTAGGGTGAGACGTGTTTCTGGCTCATCATTATCCTACTTTATCCAGTACTACTCAGTAAAAAAGCTTCAAATTCTGGACAAAATAAAAACCAAAGCAACCCAAATGTCAATAGTAAAGTCAAAACTCAGCTGAAATTAAACTCCATGCTCATTTAACATAAAGCTTCAGATTACCATCTCTTTCAAGAAAGTTGCTTTCCTAGCACTTCGCTCCTAGATTTTATTTGAGCCATGATCAAAACAGTGAATAATGGTTCACATCAGATACCATGTATGTGTAAGTAAGGAAAGATAGTATATGGTCACATGGGAGTCGAAATTGTAGACACAGATTCATTTCTTCTTAATAATTCCTTGGAATTAGGTAAAATTAAATTCCAGGCACCACTATAAAGCAGTGATATTACTGTTTCTTAACAGGTTATACCTGTAACATCTTGTGTAATTTTGTTTTTAATTCAGTGGACATTCTGTGCCATAAAATTCATTGTTTTGAATAAGAAATTTGTGTGACATTTTCAGAAGGGCCTTGGCTGGCCTTTGGCATTCAGGAAAGCTATCAGCACTTTAATAACACCATTTTTTTTTTTCTTGTGATACTGTAATAAAGGATGATAGCAATGTTTACTTCTCCCTGGTTTATACTTCTGTCAAATAATTTAATGTCTTGGGAATGGGATAATAAAATCAATTGATAGCACTAAAACATTTTATTTTCTCTCACACAGGTGCTTATTTAGTGACAGTTTAAAAAAGAAAAAAAGTCTTCAACCACCTATGATACACAGAACTGAGATCACAGTGGTACTCTGAGCAAGGATCTGTAGCAGAAAGTTGACTGTATCAGAGAGTTAATCCAGCCTAATAAACCCACTCTCAGCTGTACAGGTTTGTACTTCTTTGTATTTGTAAAATTATACTTCAAATATTAGAAACTTGGGTATGGTAAATATTTTTAAAATGAGTTTAGTGCTTGAGACAATGAATGCACTCATTTTAATAAAGCCACATCCCATACAAAATATTAGGAGATGGTTTTTAACTTTCAATGGCATGTTATTGTAGTAGCATTATATTAATGTATTCTATTTGGTTAATAAATGCAATCAAATAAAAATATATATTTTTTTAGCTTTGAACTGGTCTTCCTAAAGTAGGAAACCTGTGAGAGTTTTACTCTTGAGCTCGGTAGCTGCAAATTCATAACTAGTAAAAGTTTAAAATCAAAGTTCTGAAAGCAAATCCTGGGATGCCAATTTATAGTTGGAAGTCTGGTACACAAAGGAAATAACTTGTATTCTTCCAGACTTATACTGTAATCCTATAGAAAATCCAGAAAAATATTTATATTTTTCACATGAAACAGGTCACATGAAAATTTAAATCAGTGTCTTTAATCACAAGATACCATCTTTCTTTTCCTGTTTGTTTCTCCATAAGTAAATGTTGCATGTGTTATTTAAGTTAATAGTTTTGAAATCAGATGGTCTAGCTCTCCAGTTTAAGATAATAATGTGGATAAATAAAAACATTATTTTTCTAACATAAAGCACCAGACTATGCTTGTAATATTTATGCACTCAAGAATGAGATTCACAAGCTGTAAATATTTTGACAGTTACTGGACTTTAATAGTAACAGCTAAAATTTTTGCTCCAATTATCCAGAATTCTTTCACAGTCCTCTTGCCTGACACATCTGTTACCTCCTTGCTAAACCAATATTAACATGGATTCAGTGATCATAAGCAAAGCACAACAGACAGAAAGTACTCATCAAAAGGTTTACAAGCAACTAACAGGCTGAACATATTCTACAAAAATATTGCTCAAATAACTAAATAATAAATACACCCACAGAACCCAAAAGAGACCATTCAAAGATTGCTAAGTGGAATAAAACAAACTATTTGTAATTTGATTTCTTGACAGAACTTTAAAATATTGGTATTGAAATTAAAATGTGGAAAAGAGAAAAATCTTTAAAAAAGCTTTTAGCCCTGTTTTCACTGCAATAACATTGATCCTGTCAGTAGTGAGGACACATGTGACATAAATCACTGCGTTTAAGTGCTCTCACTTATCAGGGACTTATCACAAGTCGTATGTGTCAATGACCAGGGGTCCTATGTATCCACTTTCCCAGCTTAGTTTTGGGATGACTGGAAGGAGAAACACTTTCAAATGAAGCTTTGAAAGTTCTTTCTTTGATACTGCAGGACTAAAAAGGCCAAGGCAAGGACCTGAGTTTGAACATCAGTACAAGCAGCGTTTCTGCTGGTACAGATTTCATCCACGCAGCTTCTTAGTCAGGGATAAGTCACTCATGCAGGGCAGGCATCAGCAGTTCAAGGGATTTATGGTTTTGGTCAAGCTAATAAGCAAACTTCTTAGTTCTCATTTTGCTCAATGTTCCCTATACTGAATAATGCAGTGGAAATAAGACACTGTAGGTGCAAATTTACCACCATGACAAACGGAACATGGCTTCTACTTGAAATCAGTGAACTATAACCACGAAATTTAGACAATGCTACTCAACATTGGATTTTTTACAACATAAAGTGGTGAAATTCAGATTTTCAACCAAGGCAAAACCCAGGAAACCTTTGGGTACCACCATAAAGCACTATGTGAGGCCTAGTTTCCAGTGGGTAAGTGACACTTGGAGTCACATGTATAAGTCATTAAATGCAAATCTGAAACTTATCAGGGAACAACTTAACAGGATCTATATGATAATGTAAATATATACAACCTTGAGACCTCAAATTTACTGTTTATATGACTTTGATAAAATGATTCTGTGGAGTAACAGATATGGATTAAGCCTTAAATGCACCAAAATTTACCATTGTAAAATTCAATGGAATAACACAACCTCCAGTCCTATCCCTCATAATTGTTAGATGAACTGTAGACAGCTGAGAGTCTTAAAATATACTCCAGTGCTTGCTTTTTGATTTGATAGCATTGGTATTTAGACAACAGAAAACACATTGCCCTTACAAACATTTCATAACCTCTTCTGAATAGATAATAGAGTTCACCTTGCACTCATCAGTCACTATTGAAGTTCAACAGTAGACAATATGAATTCACTCATCTGTTCCTTTATAACATCTGGTAAATATAGGTTCCAGCGCCATAACAAGTTTATACCTGTGTACTCACAGGTGAAGGCTCTCTTCAGCACTAAATAATACATAACTTGACAATATATTATTTACTTCAGGAGAAACAATGGAATTGATGCAATCAGACAACCTGCTGCAGCACATATCAGAGAAGACGGAAATTCAGGAGAAAGAAAAAAGTCCACAAAACCCCAAACAAACCACTTCTGTTCCTGAAACAGGAAGGAAAATAAAGGAATTAGAGTTTCATGAAAGGAATCCAGGCACCAAGAAGTGAGGAAAATATGAATTCCATCTTTAATTTGGTATAAATTCTCATAGGCTTTAGTTTTTCAAGTTTACCTAGCTTCAGTTTCAAATTATAAGGTCTTTAATTATTTCTTTTTGTTGTTGTTGTTTTTTGCTGTAACATAGCCTACATTTGCTTCCTATGGAAATGTCAACACAGTGCAATCACATCTTTATTTATTTAAGAGTGTAATTTTGTGCATTTCTCCAAGCCCTCAGCATTACTTATATGTCCCATATTTTTTTAATTTAATTTTTCTCCATAATCATGGAAATCTAGGTCCCAAAACCAGGCAGATATTCCAATATTAGTAAAATCCAACCATAGATCACATTAAACCCTCTTTTACCACAACATACACAGAGATTGTGCTGAATTACTTTTCAGCTCTGATCACACTCGTTTCCACGTTGTCTCCACAATGTATCCTGTTCTTCTCTTACACCTTCATGTAGGTGTAAGAGAAGGCACTACCTAGGGTTATTTGCTACTCTGTATATAATTTAAAATGACTTTTCTTTCTTTCAGTGTCCTAATCTACCAGTCAGTCCAAACGGTTCCTTGACCTTGATAATTTAGTTGTGCAGCAACATTTGTAAGTGACTTTTAAGTGATTTGGCCTATTGAAGGAATACTAAATAATGTTAGACCTATTATTTATCTCTTCAAGATTCTGCTAGAAAATATCAGCTGTGAAAACTGCTTTTGAGATCTGTCAGCTACCTACCATGTAATTCATTTCACATGGCCTTTATATGAATAGCATTATTTTTCTATCAAATGTTGAAAACACCTATATTATATATACAGTGTTACCTTTATCCATCAAAACAACATCCTCAAATACTGAAAATAACTTCATGTTGCTAGGCACATTTTGCATATAGTGTTTGGAATATTTTTTGTATCCTTCAGTGTCCGTCTGGTGTCTGACTTATGACCCAATGGGATTTTTTACATTCCAAATAAAGTCCAAACAACCCCCACCCAACCCACTGTTTTATTTCTTTGCTTTAAGAGTCATGAATTTCTTTCCTGATATCTCCTGCTGTTCCTACAGCTTCAAACTTCTAATTTTTACTGACTGTTCTTTTCTTATCTCCTTTTTCCTTTGACTATATGATCCTTTTTAATGGCTCTTTGTTGACTTAATTTCACCACCGGTGCCCTTCAGTGGATTGAGCAGTATGGAGAAGAAATAGGCAGGCTTCTGCCAGGCCACAGAAAAGAAAAATGCCCATACAAGTGGAAAGAGAACACAAGTCTTGAACACGAAACTGGTACTTCAGAGAAAAGCCTTCACCTCTGTATGAAGATATTTGACATCTACTAGTGCTAAGAATGATGTAAGAATGAAGCATTCTTTCTTTAGTTTATCTAAGAATTTTTCCTGGGCTGTGGAGTTGTGGTGCACCAAGCATTCTCAATACTTATTCACATTCCCATGCAATTTTTCCTGCTCTCTCAATTCCTCTCTCAAAAGTTTTCTTAGCTTTGAAATACTGCAGTTCTTGAAACTTAGTCCTCTTACAATAATTAGAAGCATTCTCCAGCTCATATCTGTAAATAGTCCCTATTAATATTAAACTGATGTTTTTTAAAGGTAGCTTATCCTTTTCTCTAATTTGATTTGATCAGTATAGAAGAGACTCCTTTCTGCAGTTCTCATTGAACTTTGCTCATTAATAAATTGATTTGCAGGCATTCAAGATCTAGTGCTTCTGAGCTCTCAGTAGCCTTAAATCAGGTAATGATTTCCCTAATTGAGGAGGTCTCTTTCTCAAACACACAAACAAGTATTCTAAATTCCAGATTGAGGAAAAACAGTTCGAATTATTCTAGTCACCTGAATCACTCCAATCATTATCTTTGATGATACCACCTATATAAAATATTTCACACCACAGTGTTTCTGCCTTTTTTTTTTAAATCTAACACTGATAAAGCAAATTAGAAACTGTCATTCTTCGCATTTTTGTGAGCTTGTATTTATACAGGATTTGTTTATTTAATGGTCTCTAAGACGGTTCTGCTTGCCTGTCACTGAGATCAGTGTTCCCCTATGAGAACAGGCTGACCTGCACTCTCAGATGTTTTTCTCGAGATAAGACAGTGCTCCCAAAATATACACAAACCACACATACAATAGTTCAATCATGTATTTTCTGCCACCTATTTCTTCTTTATGAAACCATAAGGAATTCTTCAAGGACAGTTCATATTTTTATCCCATGCAATTGCAACTTCCACTGAGATTTTTTAAATGTGCAGTTTCATGTGACTCGATAACTTATTTATAATAGATACCCCATATAAAGTTCTGTAAAATGGCTTTATAGTTTGGACAAAAATTGCTTTTGCGATTTTCACTACATAAGTGTAGACCACCATCTATTTTGTTTTTAAAAGGAAGACTTTTTTCCACTATTTGTAATACAGAACTCTTGATGGCTTCTTGCTTCTATAACATGCTTGAATAACTTCCCTTAATACCTGCTTCTTCATGCCAAATAACGTTCACTAAATATATTCCCTGTAACTCTGTCTTTTGTCCTTCCAAAACAGCTATCTCACTATATGATTCATCAAATCTATAATAAAAATGTAAAATTCCTAGCTAGAGAGAAGGCCTCCTACCTGTCCTCAGCAGTTGGTTATCAAATCACCAATCTGTTTCTTTTTCTTTGTAGTGTTTCTGGCAGGGATCTCAAACTATGTCATCTCAGGAAAACTCGGTTTTCTCAAACAGTGTGTTGATGCTTTCAGTCCAGATTACCAACCTTCTTCTTCACAATTAACACATTATACTTAAGCTGCTGCAATCTCTTTTTTTGCTTGGAAGTGTTTTGAGGATGAGGGCTTCATCAATATGTAGGTTAGTGGTTGAATTCCTACATTCAGGGAGAAGGGGAGATGAAGTGGGAAGGAGAACAGAAAACACAACCTGTCCAAGGCAGCTTAGTCATTGCACTTGATTACTCATTATCTTCTTCTGCTACCTGCTGCAAAGCCATCTGTTAGTGGGAGAAACTCCACTCTGTTTCTCCAAATTTGCTCAAAGTCCCTTGTTTACCATTCTGTTCAAGCAGTTTCCTTGGACTGCTGGTACACATAAAGTTAATCATGTTCTTTCAAGTTCGCAGGAACAAGGTCAAATGTCCGCCAGGAAAGATTAAGAAGCTACTTGTGTTTTTCTTCTGGAATGAACAGAAATATTATCAAACTCACACGAATAAAACAACATTAAAAAATCACCTTCTCCCTCCATTATTTCCCCAGTCACTGAGGTATTTTTCACTGAACATGTTTTATGAAAGAGAAGAGCTACAAATTTTAGTCACTTCAGCAAATAATTCAGGACATGAATTTCTTAGATACTCACCTGGGTCATGCAGAGACAGACGGTGTGCAAGCTTTACAGTATTGCACATTTTAACTTTGCAACACATTGAACCGCACTTCTCTTAATGTTGAAGTAATGAGTTAACTCCTAATCCAATATTTTCATTTTCTTGAAAAATACTGCTTGGTATTTACAAGTCAGCTGGTCAAAATCGAAATAGTACTGAATAATTTTCACCATAAAACTCAGTACAGAAAAGCATTATTACAACAACTATAACCTTATTTAACTTTCTTGACTTTCAAAATTCATATTTCATTAGACATAACTTTACCCCTCACAGCTATTCTAATACCTTCATTGTTTTTATCCTTGAAACTAACATCATTAATATTCAGACTTTAATATCTTCTAATAGAAAGTACTGACTTGATTTATAGTTAAATACATAATTTTCTGTATCTGATCACCTGAAAATAATGGGCTTATAAAATGAAATACAGTCAATCTGTTTGATTGGGGCTTTTTAATTACATAGGAGGGAGGATATTTTTTCCTAATTGGAATTTTCTCTCTATAAATATTGTTAATAAATGGGTAAATAAACAGAGGAAAAAGTAGTCAAATTTAATCTCCCTTTGCAGGCATGTATTTTTTTTCCTTGAAATTTCTAGGAACAAGAAAGCAATCAAACACATTAGATTAAATGTTGCACTGCAAAACAGGTTTTTTGACTTTACATACCATATGTGCTAAAACAGAAATTTAAAAAAAAAATTGAATTTGATAATTTTGTTCTCCTAAAAGAATATTTTTGTTTGACAGCTTGATTTTATCTGACATTTTGTTGAACCAAATAAGCATCCTATAAATACACTGAACTTATGAACCATTCCTAATGAACACACTGTGTTGGATTTATCCTCCTCTTTGTCACCTCTGAAAAGAATATTTCCCAATTTTGTCTTATTGTAATATATTTTATGTGACAAAATGCATATTTAATACCTTCTAATGAGAAAATTGTTGTAAAACCCCAAATTTTTAATTATAAGGCCCACCTCCTGCTATTTTTCACACTGGTCTTCAAAGTAACTTATCCTCTGCCGTTCAGGTCCCCAAATCACTCCATTTTACATGAGAAACTGCAGTATTTCTTTTAAGAAAACAACTTCTTTTCATTTCTTATTTGTCCTACAGCCTATTTTTTATAGTATCCATTCCGCGTAAATTGTTGAAACAACTCTTTGAAACATTAATTCCTTGCTAATAATGAGGCATAAATTAATAACAGCAAAGATTACAGATTATTTGACCATCCTGGAAGGGGAACATTTCAATGTAGCTACTGAGGTAAAAGAATGGAATAGGAAGCAGTTCCTCATTATTTTTATTAACCAACCAGAGCATTTAGACGCATCAAGGCACCATCCTGTAGAACAGGGAAATCCTAAAACCTGGACTACAAAAAAAGATTTACTCAAGAGGCAGTTCAGCTGAACATTTAACTACTTCCAGCTGAAAGGCAGGACAGATACAACACTCTAATCATCTGTTTCTACATATGTGCAGGGGTTTGGGTATTCACAAGGGTTTTTGATTCTCATCTCTGTTGACTAGTTTATAGGCTATGTTTGATTTTCTAACTTCTGTTGCATTGTGCTTCTTAAACACCCTAAAGAAATGCAGCCCAGGGAAGCTCCTCAATATTTTAGAGTAGCAGTATCACTGAAGCCTTTTGCTTAGCACGTTTACATCCAGAATCTGCTTGGAGTGCTCAAAATCCAACATCTATTTTCAAGTCTACAATTTAATTTGGCTTCATTTTGATGAGGGGGGAAAGTCTATTCCAACTGTCATTGCTCGCTAACAGCAGAGGTAAATTTGTTTCTGTCTGATAAACCTGACATTTCATTAAATGAAACTGGTATATTGATCCACTTCTAAAAGCAAACAGACATTTCACCATGTCTTCGTATTAGGAAGACAATTAGCTGAATTTAAAAAATAGTTGTAAGGTGTTTGTGTTTCTAAATTATACTACTGATTTGGGTTTAAATTAAAAAAGACATAGGTTTCCAAGAGTCAACTTTCATTTAAGATCATTTCAGAGATGATCAAGTAATATTAAAATAGTAATGTTAAAATGCAGATCATCAGAGCTGTAATGACTTAGAAAACAAAGCAGAACATCAGTGGTACAGTTCAGGTTTTGAACTTGCCATAAGATTCCAAGCAGTCACAGAGAGGGATCCATTGGCACAGCAAATCAAAGGTCATGACTTGTTCATTAGATCACTGCTTCTCTCTTCACTAGATTAGAGGGATCACCTTCACTGGAATATGACTTTAATTTTAACCATAAAATAAATCAGAAACTATTGTAATCAAGTTGGTGACTATTATCCTTTCCAAACTGGCTGAAGCTTCCCTTTAATATTAACATCTTCTGTCATTTTTTCTTTCCTGTATGCTTTATTTCATACTTCCTTTGGTTCCAACCCTCTGACTGAAGAGGGTTGAAGAACTCAGGTTTTATAGAACATAAAGGACTTTGCTTAAACAACTTGCTTTAGACTCCCCTTGCCAATGCGTGGTTTTTCTGCTTTCTCACATCAATGTACCTGAAAAATTTGTTCCAACTGTCTGAAAAAATTCCTCCTTGAAATGAGAATCCATTATTAGGTCTAACGAGCAAGAAGGAAGGAAAACCTTTTTTACTTTTTGCTTGCTTTGTGTGCTCTACACTCTTCAACTGTCTTTGCTTCCACAATTCTGCATCGACTGCTTTGTCTGTGTTTTTGCTGTCAACTTTATTCTTCCCAGTCCCAGACTCATTCAGTGGCTTTTCCTATTCCATCTTTAGGACAGTGCAGGCCAAGCTGTTCTTAAAATTTTTTACCAAATCCTCCAAAACTTTCTTATCTACCAACTCAGTCTTTCTTCCTGTCAGCCTAACATCTGTTCCTCACATCTAGCCACCAGCCCAGCATGCAACAACAGTTGTTATCCTTAAACACTGACATCTGTCTCTGTTTCTCCATCATGTTCATTTTTCTTTCAAGAGCATGAAAATCTTATACTAGAATGTTCTTTTCTTTTCTTTACTTTACTTCTTTTTTTTTAGCCAGTCTTTAGATGCATAATATGAACATTGTGGATAACATGACCTGTTTAGATTCGAAACAAGTAAAAATATTATTGAGATGTTATCAATTGTAAATATTGGCTGATATCAAAACTGGCATGGCTGGATGAATGAAAGACATGTAGGCAGAAACAGTTTGGGGGGAAAATGCGTGAAAAAAGTTAAAAAGAAATAAAAATGCGGAGAAAAAGAGAGTGATAAAGCTGTGCCAGATTATATTAATTGCATTGTATCCTATGTTAAATTTGAAATAGGAAGCAGGTTGGTATTTTTTTTGCGTATTCTGTAACCTACATGGTGCACCCAAACTCTCCTACCAAAATAAATTCTGAATAATTTGAAATTTTTGTGATACTGAAAAGACTCCTTCTTTTTTCGTCCCCCTATTAGTTTACCTCCAGCACAAACTTTTCAATTCAAATCTTCCTATGGGTTTTATTATGGTGGGCTTCTGTAGAGTGTGAAAGGTACCATCTCCAAAAGTTTCCTCAAACAGACTGGTGTTCTACCTCTTCTTTGTGCATGATATTAATCTCTTATTTGCATGTAATTGTCACGACGAGGATGAGGACAATGTTTTTGAAAGACAGTAAGTGACTGACCCCAACTTCTCGAGGGAGTCCACTTCCACCTCACTAACTCTTTCTCTTTTTTTTTTTTTTTGTAAAGGGTATTGAAATATAATTCAATAAATGATTTATTTATGCGTAAAATAGATATACATGAGGTGAGGCCCAAGGAGGGGACAAATAATGCCTCAAGTGGCATTTTTAGCTGAGGCAGTGGTACCATGCCAGCCCCAGGAGAGGATGGAGCTGTTGTACCATTTTGAGCAGGGCTGCTATTTTGGGATTTTTTAGTATACTGTTATTTTTTCATTTATATCTACTCATATTCACTTCTCCTTATTAGTGGAAAGGGATTGGTTTAAATAAAAGAGAACTCATTTTGGAACATTTGCCTTAAATTTTCTTAAACCAGGATAGTTTGCTTTGGATCAGAGATGTGTACAGGGTGTTATATCTGGTAGGAAGGGTGTGGTTTGTCACGACTGGATGAAACCCTGACACAATCATGCATGGAAACACGTAGAAAATACTGTAGTCTGGTAGGAGAGATATCATTCACTGTCTCAAGGCAAATGCATGGGAGTTTTCTTTGTTTATTTAGATCTCTTCTGCTTTTTTAAATTGGGGATGTAAGCAGCTCTATAATGAGTTTAGACCCTCAGTGTTGTTTTGTGTGTCTATTTTATCCAAAGCTCCTCATTTGAGATTCTCTTCCTTTAAAGCTGTGTGAAGTTATATTCATTTCTCTAAAGCAGTACCATATACAGGTATTATGTAACTTTAATCCTTCTACCTATGTATATCTAGTGTATATCTATACCTTACCCCTATATACCACCATTCAGTCATCTTGATCTTTATAGTAGACTAATTTAGCCAAATGAAAGTTATTTTGATGTAGCTTTGTATGAATGTTATGACTGTTTACTCCTTGCAAGATATAATTCTTTTGGCTTCCTGAATTTTGAAACCCTGACCCAGCAGCAGCCAACAAACTTATGATCATTTACATGGCTTCTTTCTAATTATTTTTAGGGTTTTATTGGATTTAATTTTATGGATCCTAGTTCAGTCCATAAAATTAAAACATTAATAACTGTCTCTGAGTGTTTAACCACATGAACTCTTTTTTTAAATGAAGCTGTTCATTAAACCAAGTGATTTGCATTTTGCATAGCATGCTACAGTGAAAGAGAGAAAGGCTCATTCATATATGATAGTGTTCATCCTACTTATGCCTGAGACTTGTGTCAACACTTCATTTGCAAATTCTATTTTTTCTAGTTCAGAGCTCAGCTTTATAATCTTTCTGTGGGCTGAAACTTGACAAAGAATAGCTCCACTCTAGAGTCCACTTGAGCTTCAAATTTCAAATAAATCAAGTTCACCATTTCCATAAAATTTTTTACAAATGTATGACAGATCAGGCTACATTCCTGTCAGCTCACACGAGTTAAGCAGGGCTAGGTCTTTGAAGATAATACCTCCTGGAAAATCCATGAGGATTCTATATCTTTCTTTACTGTGAGAGTGGTGCAACTGGCTGCCCGGGGAAGTTGTGGATGCCCCATCCTTGGAAGTGTTCAAGGCCAGATTAGCTGGAGCTCTGAGTAGCCTGATCTAGTTGAAGATGTCCCTGCCCATGGCAGTGGGATTGAAACTAGAGGGTCTTTAAGGTCCCTTTCAACCCAAGCCATTCTATGTTTCTATGATTCCACGATCACACAGGCACTGCACTCAGTGCTCAAGACACGGGTGCATCTGGACTTATATTCATATTTAGGTAAGAAAAGACCTTTAAGATCACTGAGACAGAAGACCAAAGGACCTTGCTAGGAAATAACTCCAGAACCACTGGCATGCTGCCCTGAGCTTTATCTCTAGTGAGTCTGATTTTACCCCTTTCCCCTCCTTTAAAGCTCTGTCAGTGAGCCCTGCTAATGCTTGTTCAAACATCCTTTTTCCACCTTTGAGATGGGTGTCCCCCATTAGCTGTGGTGTCGTGTAAACTGAGCCATGATCAAAACCCCACAAATTTCTGCCTACCTGAGAAATCCATGATGGATATTATTCTGAGGCCTTACCAGGGCAGGAAACTTTCTCTTCACATCCTCCACCCAGGCCCCAGGGAGGCAGCAGACTTCCCTAAGGAGCTGGTCTGGTCTGCATACTGGACATATGGCCATATTTTATTTATGTAGGTTCAGCTATTCCTGCATTGAAACAGCAGATTAGGTTCATCACCATTGCTTAGTAATATAGATCTTTCTGCAAGGCTTAATAACCAGTTTTGATTTTTGCTACCTAGAATGTTATCATTATCAAATAATGTCATTTCACTGTTCTTATCTGCTTTCAAATTACTAAGGAAAACATGGAAGAGTAAAGAAATATGAAATGACCCATCACTGATGCTTTCAGATCTCATTGGTTACTTGAGCCTACCATGCATTACTCAACTTTTCTCTCTTTCTTTTTCTTGGTTAATAATTCTTGATTTGATCTTTACTTCTGTTAATTTAGCTTACCTGAGAGTTTTAGGGAGATATCATGTCAAAACCGTTTCTGAATATCCTAATTCCTGAGAACAGCCTCGTCACCTTTATTCCCTTCGCCAACTACGAGTTCAGGGAAGCCTAATAAAATTTCACAGACATGACTTCATTCTTGCAAAAGCATTGCTGACTGTACAACCACTGAATCCTATTTGTCCATATTTCTTATATCTGTGGTTTTCATTATATTTTCTTCCAGTTTATCCAGTAGATAAATCATATTTTCTGGTCTATTGCTCTTCAATAATCTCTCTTATCCCCAAAACATCAAAAAAAGTCACACTGCATCTACAGTTGTTTGATCTTCAGGTCCTGAGGCTGATTTGAAAGCCACAGAAACCACACAGAAGGTAATAGGTCAAGGAAAATTTTATTAGCTTTATGCATACACTATCCAGGATGGTCAGTAGTTATTACTCTCAAACTTTTGCCACTGATGCCTAAATTTAAAACAATTTGTCAGATTCAATTCCACCAAAAATATCAATGGAACTACCCAGAGTAAAATAGTAATGACCAGTTTCCAAGACTCATCCCATAATTTCTTGACCATTTTTTTAACCATATCAATGCTGTAATGGTCAATGTATTTGAAAAAGAAGTTTTATTCATAGGGTTTGGTGGGGTTTCTTTTCCTTTAGTAAGTTTTTCCTTACCTTGTTAAAGAACTGACAGGTCAAAATTTTAACTTCCTGGTATGCCTTTTCCTTTCAGTCAGATACATCTCTTATCATAAGGTCTTACATTTCCAATATATTTCTCTTCTATTCTGTTAAAGATACAAGTTTTTTCCTCTACTTCCTTTCCCTTCTTCTGTTTGTGAGGGGAATACATCTGTTCTGAAAATCACTCCCATCTTTAAATGAATGTCCTGCCGCAGCTCTTCCGGCCTTTTGAACAGATATTTCAGCCAACTGCTTCATTTTCCTCTTTGAAGTGAAACATTGTCGTAGTGGATTCTTCCCTTCCCTACAGTGATTTTAAATGTGGGTACCATCCGGTCACTTCCAGAAAGAAGCAACGTCTTTCTAAACACTGCTAATGTATTTTCGTTTTGGCCTGTCTTTCTGAGAAGCCATCTTTTAAAATGCAGCCAATTTACGAGGAAATGGTCAAAATCTCCTGTTATCAGCGTAGATTCTGTTTTTGAGAATTCTGCCTGCTCTGCTCCCAATAGGGTGAGTGGCAACTCTGAACATTCTTGTATTACTGCTGTTACACTCTGAGCTATCCCCGGATCTCCAAACTCATTCAAACACTAGAGTGCTTGTTGATGTTCTTTGAATGTTTGCATTCACGCCACGCTTTCTTCATTTCTTCAACTTTTGGAACCACTCCTTATGGTTAATTTCAGTTTGTCTAAGTTCTTTGCTCCACAATATTTAAGTTGTCCAGTAGATTATAATTTGTCACAAAATTCTCTATTTTCGTGCCCAAAGTAGCATCAGGCTTATCTAAAATCAGGCTTTTCGGTTAATTCCATTATTTCTGGTCTGATATTTGTGCAGAAGTATATGTACACTTGATCTTTTATTTTCATTTTGCTGTGGCTGCTGTTAGTATTTCCTGCAAGAAATTTATTGATTTTGGCCCTAATGTTGCTATGCATTTTTTTTTTTTAATTTAGGTACCTGTGGAGAATGAAGCACTTTCTGACTTTCAAGCAGTTTTTATTTCAATGATTCGATCCAAAAGTTTCCTAATTTGACATGCCAGAAACCTTATCCCATTTTGGATTTAGTGAAGCCAATCAATCTTCCATAGGTTCTCTCTATTTTTCTCAAGTTCTTTTCCTCCTGCATATTTTTCTCAGCCATGGACCAATATTTTTCTGCTCTTGGAAAACTTCCAAAGAAATGGTGCAGTACTCCATGGAAATCCTGATCTTAGTTTGCACTTGACAGTTTAAATTTATTCTTTTTTAACAAATGCAAGCTCTAGTTTCAGATGGAAGACTGATACAGCCATCTGTAAGAAAGGACCTCTTTCTCTCATTAGCTATTTACAAGAACCCTGATAATTTTTTTCTTTCTGAGATTTTGCCAAAATCTGCACTTTACTGGAAAAGTTATGCCTCTATCAGAAGGTCCTCATTTGCTGAAATTTTTAGTAGAAAAATTCCTGACAGTCTAGAGAGGTATTGTCACACCCTCAGGTATGAAGGTAAGAAGAGGCAAAGCAAAGTCACAGAAAACCAGCAAATTTGATTTAAAAAAGGAGATTATAGTATTTGAACTACTATAGTCACAAGGTTATTTGAGTTTGCTCGTAAGTGCTCTTAAATATCAGTCTCACTAATGCAGGTGTAGGACTACTGACACAAGAAAAAATAAGTATTTGACATAGAATTGGAAATGATATTACAAATACCAGAAATTCTTCAAATTTAACAGTATGGCATATGCTTCTATTTTATAAACTATAATATGTCCCCTTATTATTCTATCTCCCTTAACAGAGTTCAATTTTAAATTCTAAACTCATTGCAGCTTTTCAAGAATGACTATTTTTTAAAAATAAATTGAAGCTAAATTATTTAAGGAAATCATCATAAAGCCCTGTAGGGTTTGGTTTTCAGTCTAAGTAGAATTTTGCAAGGTGTGCTTTAACAAACCCTCCACAGAGGGTTCCAAGAATCTTGCAGACAGGCTATAAAATTTAAGGACTCCATTTGGCAATAAAGACTTCTGAGTCCTTGAACACCACCCGGTCATAATGTCTGACTATTTAACATAACCTGATTAACTGTGCTGCTGTTTTGGCACTGCCAAGGTAGAAACCCTCAATCTTGCAGATCTCAGAAATTCTTAATAGAGACCTCCAAAATACAAGAATGGGATGGCACCAGAGTCCCCACATAAAGATAAATGATAAAAGCCTGTCACTAGCAGCTGCACCACCAGGTTGTATTTGGTTTAGAGAGTAGTGGCAATTGGACAAAAACCTGCATAACAACCTGTTGGTGGGGATTGTGATTGGTGTCATCAGCAGAGACATCTTTGGGACGCAGCTGGGAGGGGAGCAAGAAGAGGAAGGAGATGGACAGGAAGAAAAGAAGAGGGAAGGGGGAAGAGAGGAAGGCAGAAAGGAAGAAGACACACTGAATTATAATTTGCAATGGTAGGGCTCATTTCGGAATTCTGCAATGTGTTTCTAAAACTCCTCTGAGTCTTTAAGAAAATTTGGTATAAGGCACTTGGATGTACTGCTGGTGGTGCCAGTTTTGCACTACACATTGCAGTGAGACCCTACAACAAAGAAAGCAGATTTTTTGTCAGATTTCTGATCTTGGTATTCACTGCACAATGGTAAAGCATGGAATTCACTGCATTACATGCATGGATACATGTGAGTCAGAGGGGGCCATGGAAACAGAGGGGAACCTAAATGTTTTGAACTGTAAAATCAGTTGGAATAAAAGTTTAAAAATTCTTAAAATATTTTTATTAATAAATCTCTTCAGATTGAACGGTTAGTTACCTTACTAAAAAATAACATTGTTGTTTCTGTCTCAGTTTTCAAACTATAATAACTATTAAAACTATGTATAAATTTTGCACCTTTCTAGTTTTACACAGGCATCTAAAAAGCAAGTGTTTTCAGAAACGCAATTATCTACTTAAAAGGAAGTATTGGTAAGCAACACTGAAAGCTTTAGAAAATCCTTCCTACACCCTAATTTTTAGGAAAAAAAAAGGCAGAAAATCTAAATAAATCTAGGGTTCAGGCAGTAATTTACTGGCAAAGGGGAGAAGAGAATTTTGGTCTCCAGTGACTCACCATAGTTTTCCTCAGTAAGAGGGCATGGATCAACAGTGAAAAGTAAATGCATTATATCTGCTATTTTTTAAAGTATTATAAATCTTGATAACCAGACTACTCTTAGTCTATTCCACTTACAGCATGAGAACCATTCCCTCAGATCAACTTTAACATCTTTAAAACCTACTTATAATATGAACTCCACAGTCTAATGTGTTTGATACTTTGCAATTGTATGGCCCAGATCTGCACATGATCAGTTACCACAGCTTCTACTAATGAGTGGTAACTTGCTAAAGTGTGGGAACTCACTCACTTCCAGCATATGCTGAAATGCTAAGAAAATATTCAGAACTACCCCGAGTCTTTTCTAGGTAAGTCTTCCAGACTGCCACCCATCTGCTGCTACCAAAAATATGAACTCGGTGATAAATTTGATTAAATGGATCCTGCTGCCGCCGTTTCATTTGAAGTTTTGGTGAAAACAACAGATAACAGCTTCATACTTCTGTAACACTCCATATGGTGACAATTCTTTTCTAAGCATACTAGGACTGCAGGTAGAAGCATGTTGACAAAACACATCACTGAAATTTTAATACCTCTTGCCATCCAAAGTTAAAGCAAGTGTTTTTCTCTGCTTTCAATATTTATTACTGTCATACATCCTTACTGGTTGGAAGGCACTTGGCATTATCTTCTATCTAGTGAGGAGACTATCGGTGCTTTTTTACACTATAATTGACCTATCAAAACCAAAGGATGTTCAGTAAATCTGAGTATCTTGTTCAAATATGAGCAACATGACCCAAAATTTCCTCTGCCAATGACAACTGGACAACAGATCACAGATTCTATTCAAGGCAGTAGCTGATGAATAGACTTTTGGACTTCTATACCATGCCTAAGGTATATGACCTACACTGGGTGATTGCCTGTATGATGAACTGCCTTGATGAGTTTTTCAAGATTTGGTGGATCCTATGAACAGTGTAGCATGAAATCATTTAAGAGTACATCCAATTCTCTTGGAAACGCAGTTTTGAGTGTTGTAACAGTATCATTAGAAGCCCCTGCCATAACACTACAGCAGCAGTTGAGTGGTACATAGCACAGGGGGGTTTGATTAAGCTCTACCTCGCACTGCTGTTAAAACGCACCCATGTTCTCAATTTTTCTGGGTCTGTTTGATGTGATCAGCAACATGTTTTACATTTGAGTTACCCTAAGACGTTTTTATAATAAATCACAGGTAGAAGCATATAGCGGATGAAGGTCAGTTAAATGTTTCTAAAAATAGTCTTTTTGTAAATTAAGCGTCTTAACTTTCTTACTGACCTTTTCATTTTGTCATTTAAAATAAAATTTACACTTAATTATCCTGATTCTTTCATGTTATATTAAGGTTAGAAAACATATTGTTCTCAAATCTTGGTAAATTTAAAACCCTTTACAAACAATCTGCTCCACTCTTTCGAGTTCCAATCTGTTGCTGAAATCTCTTCACGCCCAGTAATTGAACAGTCTTGCAGTTCAGAGGCTCTGCTCACTGGCTCTGGTGTGGCAAATTCCTCTAAATGCGAGCACTGCTAACCTTACCCCACTCACACAAATTTCCGTGGGCGTCTGTTCTGCAGATGACAGACATTCTCCTGAAAAGCTGGAACATACGTGTGTTGAAAATGCACGGTCCGTGCTGGAAAAGTACCGTCTACAGCTCTGCCAAAGTTGGCAGAACCAACAGCCGCAGCTCCAACTTTTCGGGTGTGAAACCTACTACACACAACATCTGTTTGTCCAGTTCTTCCAAACATCTCCAGCCTGGCTTGCCAGACTCCCTCAAAGGTGACAGCTTTTTGCAGGAAGTGGCAGGGCAGGAGATTAGCTCTCAAATTGGTTGTTCGAATCCCCAAACCACAGCTTGCTGCTTGTATTGGTGGACCTGGCAGGCCTGAGAGCAGCACGTTTTTCAGCACTGACAGCCCTTCAAGAAACATTTTAAAGGTAGTTGTTTTGTGAGTGGCTGTGTTACCCAGAGTTATATTTTTAGAGAATTCACAGGCTGCTCTGCTGGCACAGCACATCCACATGTATGGGAGCCCTAGGCTCCATTCCTCTTGAGGAAAGGAAAGAAGTCCTCTCAGCCAGTAACTGGTATTGGCCATTGATCAGCATAAACAAATCCCAGTGGGACAGTGTTCATAAGAAAGAGGCATTAATAATGCAAAACCTTTGGCGCTTGAAAATTTCCACTGACTCTGATGAGTTCTTGAAGTTAGGTTTTTGATAAAAAGATATGGTTTTCACTTCAGCACGTCCGTTGAATTTTTCCCAGACTCTTAGCTGAATTTTTAACTTAAAAGCTTAAAAAACTCTCCTAAATAAACCAGGGTTTAGGGGCATTTGACAGAAGAGGTGAGGACTAGAAAATATGTCTCCACTCTGTGGCTGGCAGATGAGCTGTCATTCATCATTTGGTGGATACTGCCTCTTGGTTTTTCTTAAAAGATACCATTTCAACAGTCTCCATCTCAGTTTGATTGACAATGGAAAATTTTCAACTTCAAAATTAACTGGAAGGTCCATCAAACAAGTAAAAATTGCTTCTGAAGACGATCAAGCCTTTTCCTGAAATGGCTGGCCACATGGTCTCGGTGTGCTCAGCAAACTTGGAGCATTCTAGCATTCCCTGAGATCTGGAACAAGTTTCATAGCACCTATGAGAGGAATTATGTGTGATCGTGGACTCTGCAGAATGCAGGGGACAGTTGCTTTGACTGAAGGAACAAAATGAGCTTTAAATTATAATTCTGAATGCAGAAGGATGTGGTATGATTTTTACAGGCAAAATTTGAAGAAAGTAGTGAAAGAAAGCCATCTAATGCTGTCAACTCTGCTACACTTTTTCCCAAAACACTTTTTAAAGCAGCTTTACTAAGGGGCTAAGGAGTGTGGAGTCTTTGGTAAGCTTTTGCAGGCATTCTGATATAAAATTCAGCTGAATTAGGTGTTTAATGGGTTAAGACTTGAATAGGATAGTGTGGATATGCATCTTTTATTGATTTAAATCCATATCACATTTTACTTCATATATATTGCACGTATTCGATATGCATATTGATCACTCCTTACTGAGCTCTAATTATCCAGAAGGTTTGGCAGTTGAAGGAGAAATTGAAAGGCAATGTTTCCTTGACAAACTAATAGAAGTAGTTGTTGTTTTAAAACACACTGAAGATGTATAAACCCTCAATACTATAGACAAGAGAGAGACCAGTTTTCAGCTGTTAGAAAACAGCGTTCCACTGATAAAATGCTTCCCTGAATTTATGAGAGGGAGCAATAAGTTTTAGCTCCATTATAGAGCTTTTGCATCTTCCTAATTCTACAAATGTGACTAATCCAGGTGACTTAATTTGGTCTACTCATGTACTTGGAATTATGTGTACTTAAGGGCTGATATGATTAGCTTCTTGATAAATGTATGGAAGAATCATATCCCATTCATCTTATGCCAGATGCATTTTGCAAATTACTTTGATGCTAAATATTTTTGATGCTAAATATTTATATTGATGCCAAATTTTCAATTTTTTTAATATTATTTGGAATTTGAAAAAGGAATTAATAGTTAATTAGCTTGTTTCCATCACTGCTTAGACACTTGCAGAGCACTTTTTAGGGCTGTTATCAATATGTACTGTGGGAGGCTAATTTTCTTATGTAAAACTGACTCATTCTGTTAATAAGAGGGGGCTTATTTTAGAACTCTCTCTGTGAAAGTAGCCATTTACCTCTTGACACTTACCTCATAATAAGTTTGGTTTTTTTTAATAAAGTGGAATATAGTATTACCAATGACTGCCACAAGCTGTATCAAAATATTTTTAAATGTACCTAAAATAATTAAGTAACATTTTTTCTTTTATTATCTCTTATTTCTTAAATTTTTAGTCCAAACCGTATTCTAACCCATATACCTAATATAGCTTGACACATTTCATATTCCCTAGAATCTTTTCATCAGAATTATTGACAGTTTCTCCATCTTAACAAGGCTGACCTACTGATACTGAGCATGCATCTGCAACTCATTCATGCCGTGGAAACAGTCCTAAGAATGTCAAATTATTCTTTACACAGATAAAAAGAAATTGGCATTGTAAAATCTATTAATACTCCTTCAATTCTAAAACTGAAGCAACACTCTGCTGTGCCTTGTAACAAAAGGAAAGGAACCATTTATTCCCTAAAATTAAGTACAGGGGGAAAGGTGGTGGATAACTGTGCATCACTGCACAAATGTGAAATTTTCTAATATTAGCAGAACAAGTATTATACTAAACCATTAAAAACATTATTCAGAACACAATAGTCTATGCCGCATGCTGACACCCTTTGAAAGCAAAGGTGCTGACTCCAGCAAAAACTGGTTTAAGATCTAAAACATTTTGTTATCAAGACAGAAAGTGCAAGAGCATCTTCCAACATTTAGCACTTGTATGCAATTATTTAAATAAAAAGTGTTACCGTGTATTTGCAAACTGAATTTTCTCTAAACTAGTCTCAGGGAAGCATCTCATCCACCTGAGAAAATTGTACAGCCATATTCTTGAAATACAGTTCAAGAAGTCTAAATTTGTCGTTTGAACTTGAGTTTGTATAAATGAGAATGAGACTCATATATGACTGCATGTATCCTCTGCATCTATACATACACCTGTGTATGTGTTGTTAACTTGATTGTATCATAAGTATATTTGCAAAATAACCTAATTTTAATGTTGTATATAGGATGTTCATCAGGTCATTTAACCACGGAATGGTAAATGCATTATAAATCACGTAAGCTTGGTAAAAGATAAATAAAAACCTAAGTAAAGCTGAAAGTAATTTGCCATTGGAATGTCAAAGATATATATATACATTTACATTAAAAATACATGGAACAGAGAATACATAAAAGCTAACACAGAAATTATTTTTACAACAGTATTCCAACCAGTATGTAATTACTATTTATATGAAGAGGCATAGACTGAAATAATGTCAGCTAATTGATGTCCATCTCTTTCACCACTGTCTCACAATGAGCCAGATCTCAGCCCATTATTTTCTTCCTAATTGCCAGATAGTGGAGAGTAAAGACTCTCCATCCTTTTGTCACTTTATTGCTGGTTACTGGGGCACTGCCTATGAATAGGAACATCAAGTTCAAGATGCTATCCTAACTTAGCCACAGACGAGGTTAGAATTGCACCCAAAAGTAGGTCGTGGGAGACAGGGACCTTTGGCAAATTATAAAGATAAAATTCTATCAGAGCGCAAAGGACCTGCTATTCCATTTAAAACACTCAGAGCCAGGATCCCTGCTGTAATAAATAATGACTGAAGTTAAAGGGGGGAAATGCATACCCATACTTTAGGTTATCTACAAGTTTGGCAGTTAAGGTACTTGTTTTGAAGATAAAAGATGTACTCATCAAGGTTTTTTTCCCGACTCATATAGCAAGTGCTTAAGTTAAGTCTTCAGTAAAAAGCATGATTAATATTTGAAGACCTTTCTGACAATACATAATGATGTAAGTTACAAAGTATACGGTTTAGGATCTGACATTTGATTCAGAGCTTTAAATGGCCTTGTCAGGAATAGACTGTCTATAAAATAATATCAACAACATCCCTTAAGAGTTCCTTTAAAATCTTACAATAGGAACATTATTTTAAAACTTTGCTTACATAACAGCATGGCATGGAAGACTGCATCTGGCCTGAGACTATGCTCACAAATGAATAAAAGAACATGTCCTTAAGGTTCAAACTTAATAAATTCCCCTGTAGTAATACAGTGGGTAAAAGCATTTTGCATGGAAGGAGTCATTCCACTTATCATTCTGAAACCCTTCTCCCAAGGTTGCAGCCTTTGCCATTGTTAAATGTTGAGGGGAAATTTTTAACTTTAATGATACACCAGAATGGGGATCACAGCAGAAGTTCTCTTTTCCAGCTTGCCCTGTTAAAAGACTTCTAGTATTGCTATGGAAATATAACTGTACGATACTGCACATCATTGAATGCACTGAGTGGGCTGTAATGCAAGACCTACTGAATTAAATAGTACTCTGTCATGTTGACAAAGATCAGCATGGATCAATATCAGTGTCTTTTCACACAATTTTTTTATACATGTTTTATCCACATTAAAAGCTATGTTTTGAAAATGGTATTTGTAATCTGTAAAATTTAATGGTAGCCAGTCCACCTAATAATCACCTACCTTTTCTTTTGTGTTGTGTCCCCTTGATTCACCAACTGCTGCTTTTTTTAGGTGTCATTAGTGTCACTTTAATTTCCACCACAGGTTGTCATTACTATTTACTGGGTAACCCAAGCCAGCAGTTGCTAACCTTTTCATTAAAAAATCACAGGCTAAGCAGACAGACATCAAAACAGAATAGCAATTATGTACATTTATGGAGGAGTAATCTCAAAAATTATGAGTTTTCCTTTATGCTTGTCATTTCAGAGCAGTTGTTGAAACCTTAGGGATTTTTCTGTGACGTTCTATGAGGCAATGCATAATATTTCTGTTCTTTCCTATCTTTCTGGTTATTAACAAAGCAGTGGGAAATAAACTGATTTAACAACTTTGGGCTCATAAGACACATATCAATATCAAGGAGACAACAAAGTGTTTTCCTAATATGTTATCTTATTTCACAAAAAAAAATTGTGTTAAAANTTTTGTTTTTTTTGTTTTTTTTTTTTTTTGGGGTGGGGCTTTTTGGGGGGGGGGGGGGGGTTAGGAATTAATGAATACATAGAAGGAATCCAGGCAAGTTTAATAATTTGCAAGCCCCCTCATTTTAATGAGACTGAATCAAAACAATGGCCAGTAAAACCCAGGTTTGCATGAGTTGTGAAATTTTATTTTTATTAAAAATTTCCCTCTTTTCCTCACTTAAGTATAATATTTTTTCTTGATATTGTGTTACTGCAAGGGTCCTTCCTTTCTTCCAATTTTTCAGTTTGTGATCAGCCTCCCTAGACGTTTCTACATCCCACAGGATGCACCTTTCACCAACTGGTTGTACATTTCCCTTTACGTTTTCCCTGTTTAGTAGGCTGGGAGAAGGCAAAATCTGAATACAGATCCTGTAAGTGGAAATCCAGCTTGGAAACTGGATACCAAAGTTTCTAAACCTAAGTTTGGACTGCACATAAAAGTTGTAGTTTGCCCAGAAGAGTCAGGCCTAAAAATTTGTTTTTAACAGATGAAGGCCTGCCTTTAAAAATGACATCTGTACTTCCTGTTGCTGCATTTTGCTGAACTGAAGGTAATCTCAACATCTAGAAGAAAGGTGAGGGAACAAACACACACATCGGGGATGATTTCAGTGTTTTATTCTAAGATACATGCTCACTGAGTATTCCTACAAACAATCTAGTGCAATCACCCCAGAGCTTGGCTTCTGAGCAGCCTGTGACATGTGAAGGGCATCTCAGCATGGAATAGTGAAAGAAAAACATTCCTTGTCAGTAAAATCAAAATAAAGCACTTTCTTTGCAGCAAGAATTTGTGAAGTTTAGAATAAAACATGGGGGAAAGTTGTAGAGCACCTGCATTGCAAAAATAAGAAGGAAGGGAATTTCTAAGAATGGAGGATCAAAAATTCATCTGCCATAGTCCTTGTGATTTTGTCAGAGCAAGACTACTCCATTTACTACAAAGAGCTGGCCAAATAAATTTCATGTAGACTTTCGAAGGGAGCAAAAAAATAACTTAAAATTAGTCAATCTCAGGTGAGCTTTGAGCTGGGGAAGAAAGACCTGCTCATATGAGGGAGTGTATGAGGTTTCAGAGAGCTGAACTTCTACTTAGCTTTTTCCTCGCCCCTCCTAATATCAGCATATGTTCCCCTGTTTTGAGAATGAGCGTAACAGTTCCCATGAAATGTTCACAGAGCCCAGGAACCTTTCTTGTAAGTCAGAATACCTCTATGATCTGGCTAAAAGATATATTCACAAACATACACCCTGGTGGTAAAAGATATTTTACCTTTTAACTAGCAAGTTTACCTTCCCAGTGTGTGAATATAAGCAGAGGGAAGTAATCAGCAGAAATGAAGGCTGGGGATACAGAAGGAGAGTGTAGAGAGATGAAATTCCAACCTAAGCTTGATAGAGGCAGCAAGTTTTCCCTGTTGCTGAAAGGTTTGAGTGGCTTTCAGACAAAATTTCTAAATTGCTTTTCTGTTCTAAGAGCACCTTTTCTTCGGAGTAATGTCCTAAATCCTCTCTGCATCTCCCTCTGGGGACATACTTCCTACTTTGTACTCATTAGAGGGTCTAATGAACCACTTTGCCCTCAGATTATGCCGTAGTTCCCTACAGACTTTGGGAATTTTGTACAAAGGGTGGTATAAGAAGGGCTTCTATGCACATGGATGTCCACAAGGATACAGGAGAAAGATGTCTTTTGACAGGTCCCTTTAGAAGTCACCTGGCCTTGATTCTGCCATTTCCAGTGAAAGATGTTTTGAGATTACTGACTTCACTACCAAATCCCTCTTGAGGTCAGCACACCACTGGAGCAGACTTGGTTGTACAGGAAAATAAACGAATATTATTAAAAGAGTTCAATTAATCTGCCTGATCTTTGTAACACTGGTGAAATCTAGAACACGGTGAAAAGGGTGGCTAGTTTCAAGCATTTCACCGTAACCAACCACGGCAAACTTTACCTTCTTGTGCTTNTGGTGAAATGGCTGGCTATTTTCAAGCATTCAAGCATTTCACTGCAACCAACCATGGCAAACTTTACCTTCTTGTGCTTTAGTTCACCTGTCATTCCCACTCTGTCCATGTCCTGATGCGCCGGAAACCTTGTCCTCCTTCGCCATCCTGAACAGTTTCAACTCATTCCAGTCCTGTCACAACTCATTTTTTTTTTCACCCACACATTGCAGATTTCTAGAGCAATCTCTTTATGGGGAAGCTGCTGAGCACTTTTGGCAGGCTTTTCCCCAGATTCTCTGAAAATCTCAGCCTCCTGGACTAGTTCCATTCTTTGAATGCTCATGTCTGGCCCTGGCCCAAAGCGAGCACATTTGCCAGCTCAACCAGGACATTAATATTCACATTGTGTCCCATCCTTTACAGCTAGCATTTAAGCCTTGAGAATACTGGAAAGATGCCTTGGAGGATGTGAAAGGATATTATTTCCTTCTTTAAATAGAAGAAAAAAAATATATGATATCAGAGCTACCAGCACACTCGATTAATTTTTAAAAGCAGAAATCTCTAGGTTGTATTAAGAGCCACAACAGCAAATATTGCATATGCAGTGGAGAATATTTAAGAGCAAGTTTAAGTTACATAACTCCTAAATTATTTGAAATAGACATTTGTGCTGTTCTAAGCACAGGCAGACACACACATAGGCTCATGAATAATTGTCTTTCTTTTCAGAATGACTTGTCCCATTTCTTCTGATGCCTGTCTCTGAACTGATTAAGTTTGATTAGCAGATGAATAGAAATTAATCCCCAGGTTTTGTCTTAGTAACTTAGATTTATTTTTTGGTTTTAAGTCAAAACATTGAAGTTTTGACTTAAAACCAAAGTCAAAGTCAAAACATTGACTTGTAAAAAGTCTAGAATTGTAACACGTCCACAATGAAATTCATACTTGAATTATCTCAAGAAGTTCTCAGTGTTACATTTAATTCCTTTTCTTGATTTCTCTTTTCTGATTGCTTAAAATGAATTTTTCTTACACGAAAATGCTGTAAAAACAGTTATGATTCATTATATATGTATGGGACAAGGAAACACACAAAGCGTGAAATGCAGCATTAACAGCTTTAAGCCAATATTATCTCTGCCAGTCTATTTTTTCCAAAAATATAAATTTCTTGCATATGTATAACCTCTTATTTTCTGAGATATTTTAGAAATATTTTTAATATTTTCATTCTTCCCACTTTTAATATTAGTAACCTGACAAAATTTGAAGTAAAATAATTGAAAACCTTTCCATTAACTCCATCAGAAATTGATCAGTTGGGATTAACCACAGAGTGCATTTATAATGTGCCTCAGTGAAATGCTGAGATATTGCATAATACATTACTGTAGTTATAAACAAAGTTTTTGTCATATCCAGCCACACAATTTGACTACTATTCCAGGAGATGGGGCAAATTAATCTGAAAACTCAAAGAAGATTTGCGTTTTGCTTTTAGATAATTGTAAAAGGTACTAAATTGATATTTTTTGTGTGTGTGTGTGTTATATATCCATAGTTAATGTTATAAATGAATATGGAGCTAGGGAATGATACAGGACATCTGAATCTGGTACAGTATTTTTCAGTCTTCCAGGAAAAATACGGCTGTCGCTGAAGAAGTAACTCCTTGTTTAGACAGCAAAGGGTTTTGCAGAATAAAGGTACCCAATTATGGCTTCCAATAGCAATGAGAAGGTTCTGTTAACATTACTGGAAGTTAGATTGGATCACGAATCATTCCAGTACTTGGTAATTGTAGTCTTTCTTTCCTAATAAAAATCAGTGATCTGTTACAGCATAACAAGGAAGAAAAAAATTCATTTTATACAAAAGTGGATTGTGTTAAAATGCTACAGTCTTACAGGGGTTTCTTATTTATAGTTTTTTTCTCTAAAAAGGTATAGTCATCACTTAATATCTTTCCACAGACCATGAATATGTAGATTTATTCTCAGAAGACCTCTAAAATATGGAACAAATTAATTCAGTGTTACAAGGTGACAAACTGTGGCTGAGGAAGTCACACGGGAAGCCTGTGGAAGAATCAGAAACTGACTTTACAGGAAAATCAAATTCCATTAAAAAACAAGCTTCAAGATGTTCCACATTATTTAGAATAGGGGAAAAAACCACTCTGCTAAATACTCAACATAAAATCATAAATCACATTTTAACCACGAAGGATACTTTATGGTGTGTTTCTTATAGAAAACAGAAAGTTTTCAAGTTGGTAAATTTTTTCCCACATTGAAGGAAAAACAAAAATAACAACAGCAGCAAAACCAACCCAAAACCCAATCAGGCTTCCTTTAAAAATCAAAGCAGCAAGAACAGTCGCAGTAGTTTCCAATCCTCAGCCTGCAAGTAATAGGTTTTCCCCTTCTCTCCTAGTTTTATTAGAGTTGATTCCATTTTCTTGTCAAAATGGATATCCATTTTTGAAAAAGCAAGCTTTGTTTGCTTTAGGCTCTCTGCAAGGAAAGTAACATCCCACAAGAAGCTTTATACAGTCAAAGCTGATGACCTACTACAATAATCTTAAGATGAAAATGAAATACCATCCTTGTGAAGTCTTGTGGGACTCCACCTTTCTTGGAGTGTAATAACTCTCTGAATGAGATGGATCCCCTGAATATGAGCATATCTCCCCCGAGTTCTAAGGACCTGTGTCAGTTTATAGAAAATACAAATTCGTCCCCTTTGACCTTTTCATATCAATGAAAAATTTAATGAATTTTCTAATGAACACCCTTCTTGGCAGTTGTTTATCTGCATATGGTTTTCTTTGTCACAACTGCATCTTTAACTAAAAAGCTGTCTCTTCGAATGTTGACGCTCTGCTTGTGGTTACAAAGCAAAAAGTATTTAAAGTCAGGAACATCAAGAAGTTCTTTAATAACCAATCTTCGTGGCAAAATTATATCTGCGGATGTTCAGTTTCATATTTCATCAGTGCAAGCACTTACAAGTGCACCCCAAGAAGTCCAGTGCCTTCATATGCTGAGTTTTGATATAAATCAGAATACTACACTGTCCTTAGACGTGAATAAAGCAGGTAGAATCCAGGCTGGAACACAAAGAAGCATTCTGCTCAGTTAGGGGGAGGGGAATTCATTGACCTCATAAACATGGCAGTTTTCAAAGTATTTCTCGCTCTAGACACAGGTTGCTGTCAGATTAATATCCTAGTTTCTTTTAAAGACGTTCTACTTGGTGGCTTTAGAGGAATCTGCAAGTTCATCAAACGTAAGATAAAGTACAACATTTACCTTATGAACCGCTACCCCCTCACTCCTCTCCAAAAGGAAACATTTTGCATATTGGAAAACAAAGACAGCATTCTGCTCAGTTAGGGTGTCAGGCTTGGTTTCAGTGAAGCAAAATTAAGCTATAGAAAGTAATACAAACGGCTTACTTGAATTTCAGAAACAAACAAACAACCAATTGCTCTGATTCCATTACGAAAACATCTCTCTTGCTTCTAAACAGGCCGATTTTGATACAAATAATGCAACAAACGACAAATGTGGATGATGGAGCAAGGATGAATTTTTTTGTCTCTAACTGCCTTCCTGCCAAACACTGGGTGGCACCAATCAGTAGGTGCTCTTGCCCGGTAACCACACAATGTCCTGGTTCTTCCACTTGTTTGTGCTTGGCTGGAAAAGTGGGATGCTGAAGCCTTTGACCCAGGGACTAGCGAGCACACACACACGCATAACAAGGGAGGCAATTACAGATGTACTATCATTGCACTTGCAGTGAACTCTTAGAACATTTGTAAACGATTCTGAGCGAGGCAACCAAGAGCCTTTGGAAACTAAAAATTATAGGCCAGTTTAACAATTCATTTAGCAGTAGAGTGAGAGGTTTAATTGCATGTGAATTCTCCAATTCAAATGTAAATTAACATACAGATAGCATATTTCAGAGACACAGATGCAAGTGATTTGCTTGTTCGTTTCTGTTTATACCATAGTTAACTATAACACAAGTTTAACAAAATAAATTGTCTCCCTGGCTAAGAAACTAAATTTTGATTAATCCAAATTTCCTGAAAATGTATGTATCTAGTAAAAATTAAATCCAAACACATGAAAAAAAAAAAGAAAAAAAGGAACTGAAATCTACCAATACTTTGTCTCAGAAATATCAGAAACTTCATAAAATAAGTTTGGAATCATTTGTTTCCCACCTGCCAGGCAGAAACATGGGGCATATCTGGAGGCTGCATGAGCTGCTGACAGAACCTGACATGGTTCCAAAATTTCACTGTTAGCTCACACTAAACAAAGCTAAGAGAATCGCTGAGCAGTTTTACCAGTGATGAAGTCTGTTCTGAGATCAGAATAAATATTTTACATTATAGAACTTTAAAGCACATATATGGAGGTGATATTTTGCTGTTGCTGCTAATGCTCAACAAAGTATAAACCTCTCATCCTTGGAAAAATCCCATTATGATGTTATCCCAACTGGTTACTGATACAACCAAAGAAGTATTCAGAATGCTGCTTCTCCTTCCAGTGAGAAAGTTGATGATGCTACAAAAATTGCAGTCAGAAAAACAACTCTAGTGAGGAAGTGACCTCTTATAAGTGAGGAAAATTCACAACAGATCGCTGCCACTTCCCAGGCAAAGCCTTCATTGACTGAAAGACTCGATACAAGAACACTGACTTTGCTCCAAAGACAGGTGGAGAACTTTATCATAACTGAAAAGGCTGCAGCTCTAATCAAGGCATGTTTTTCTCAGCCCTCAAAATTTTGTTGAAGTTTCTTCAAGTTAAAGAGGGAGGAGCACTAACAAGGTATATTTCTGCATTCAGAATGTGTCTTTTGTAGATGACTTTATTGCTTTTCAAGGAAAACATATTTTAAAGGAAAACAGAACATTGACATTGATTTCTGTAACTCAGAATAAACATTGCTTATCCCAGAGATGTACATTATTTTGAAATTCTTCTTTATATCATCTTAATGTGTTATGGTCTCAAGAAAAAAAAAACACCCTATAAATAATCTATAAATAATATAAACTGTGCTTATTATTCTTTTGATAACTATCTTTAATGATCCTGTGCACTTAAATTAAAGAATATTGTATTTACACCATGAAACTCAGTGACATAAGAAAGTTCAAATTGTACATGCTTTCCAAAATCAATGCACATAACAAGTCTTTCCTGCAGATTACTGCCTGACTCATATCAAGCAGCTTGTCTGCATATGGAAAGACTGACCTTTGAGAAAAGGAAGAGAGAATCAAATATTAAATAAATATTTTTTTATCCTACATGATGGTTCTTGCAATAGAAGTTGCTTATAAAAATCTAATTTAATATTTGAAAAATAAGATTTCTCAGGAAGAAGTTCCAGGAAAAGAATTACCTTTTTTCACTGTTCTTTATATTCTTTGGAAAGGGAGAAATACTTTTCTCTCTTTTCTTCCTACATCAAAAACCGTGGATAAGCTTAGTTTCCACTCTGAAATAAAACAAAACAGAACAGAAGTGATTCCTTCATGGTTCTGACAAGTACTAGCTTCCAAGGACTGTGGACATTTACCAAGAAACCATTATTTTTATGTGGTCAACATCATCATAAAGATATTAAAGAGACACAACCTGTTGCGCTTTTCAGAGGATCATCAAGAATTATCCAGTACAGAACCATAATAAGAACTGAATAAAAATTAGGGTCTCCTACAAATAAATCACAATTTTTCTTTTGTTTTCCTTTTTTTTTTTTTTAAATTTATTTGCTCTGAGATTATCTGAAGATACTGAGATATACATCACTTTATGAATAAAATATTTTGTAAGGAAACATCAAACAACATAGGCTACTTTAGCATGCTTGGTATTGAAGCAAAGTATATTGGGTTGGGATTTTTTTACTTTTGGACAGAATGCTTAAATGAAAATTTGAGTAAATTGGCTTTTAAACTTTTTCAAATGAGGTGAAAAGGACAGCAAAGCTGATTAACTTCCCGAAATGTGAGTGAATGGGAAGGAGGGCAATTGAAAAAAAAAAACATTTATTTTACTTGCCCTGTGAAATAACCGTTGTTACAACAGGTGTCATCTTGGATGGCACAGTAAAGAAGGTGGCTTTTAAATAGTTCTTTTTTTCCATGTTCTTCTTGCATTTATTTTGCATCACAGCTTTAGTAACACACTTTGTCTGCACCCCCTTTTCCTAATCAGCCAACGATGCCCACACACCTCAGTTCTCATTCCACTGCTGCTGACTTTGCAACAGTTTATGGATCTCTCCTCTCAGACCCTTCCTCACAAGAGATTTGTAGTTCTTCATTTCGTACACTGGCCGTTAGACATGGATGAGATGGATCAAAAGAACTTCACCAGACACTTAGTAACAGACACAAGCTCATAGAAGGAAGTCTCTCATAGTAAAATCCTTATTGACAGGAGCAGCAGCAGGTGAGCCCAAGTCCTTATATCCAGTGGTTTTAGAGCAGAAGGAGGAAATTTATTTGCTGTGCCATAAACACGCTGCTCTTACAAAAGTATCTTTAATGAAAAAAAAGCTGCTTCAAAATTCAAAGAAGAAAAGAAGTCAGAAAAGGACGGTGATCAACCTTGTTTTTACTACTTTAGCGAAAAACACAGAGCATATGAACTGTCACTGAGCTCATTACACTCACAAGTCACACATTCAGGCACAGGCACAGAGATGACAAATTATTTCACCTCAGATGAACGCCTCTACCCTCCCAGCAGATAAAGAGCCAAACTTTGGACAACAGCCCAAGCTCCTCTTGAATAAATGAAAGAAAATCTGCTCACTCAAAGTTTGAAAGAAAGGATCCTCTCTTGTATGAAATGGTGAAACTAACCAAGGATGATGTTTGAGCTGGGACAGCCTTGTCAGGATTAGCCTCTATTGAGGTTTTCATTATTTCAGCAGAAAAGAATAAATGCAAGTAGTCACTGTAAAAGAACATTGCACAAAATCTTCCTCAATGAGATGTGTTCCTGTTGTTTCTGTTCCGTAGGGGGTTTTTAATCTTCAAAGCTAACTATTTGTCATATTTAATAATCACAATTTGTTTTAAATGGCCACACAAGTATGTACAATACTCTGTTATTTGCAGAACTGTCTGTTTTTGCAAATTGCTGCTATTGCATTCAGGATTGATTTATAGACATCGGAAGACAGCCAAAACAGACTTTGTACCACTCTGCTGATTTTAGTCACTCTGTTTCAACTGGAGCATTTATAAACAGAAACAAATTTTGTAGATAGAAAATTACACTTCTTTTAGACAAGAAGAGGCTTGCAAAGTCAAAATTTATTTGTGTTTGAAAAGGTATTTGTGAAGGAATGAAATGTTATGCTCAGCAAAAAACTGCACAACAAGAAAATTAGGAATATGACACAAATAACAAAAGGCAACAAATAATTTTAAGTGCTAAACTCTCTATAATTTACTTCACAACATGCAAGTTGAACAGTTTTACATGTTGCTAATAGAGCAATTGATGTAAATATGTGAAAAGAGCTCAGTTTTAGGGTGGATATGAAATGCATTTCAAGATAAGAAAATAAGCCTTAGAGAGATTTCTTGTTTCTGTTATTTGTCACCAGACTTCCCACTAAGAAAATTTCTATTCCTGCTTTGAAAAGGAAAATATTCTGAATGCAGGCAGCACAATCTGATTTCTTTTTTCAAGACTTAAATTCAGTTTGGTTTTGCATCCTCTTCTTCCAGGGTGGGTTGGCAAGCCAGCATTGAAACCTCTCCGCAGTTTTATCCTTCTGTTGATCCCATGCAAGCACGTCAGAAAGTAGGTGTGAATTTCCCAACACACTGAGTTTGGGAATAGCCAGGAAGTAATTCTGATAGAACGTTTCCCACCTGCAGTAGTGGAGGAACAGGGAGTACGGACTGAGCTCAGGGTAAGTGAATGGCACAACTAAGAGGATCTGGCTGTTACTAACAGGATCTGCTGAAGCCCCACTGATTTCACTGGGTTTTGAACTGACTGCAGTAAAGGTAAGTCTGACTCTTCAGCAGAGGAGAATAGTTTGCAGCCTGTATCTCATGGAACTGTTGGATGCTGCTTTCAAGCTCTTACAAATTATGCAAGTTAAACTGCGTTCCACCTGTATGATAGCACAACAGTAACACCCTTCTTATCTGCTGCAGGATGGTTTGTTTAATATGCAGGTAGGCAGAGCCAGCTTTTGAAGACTTTAATGTCAACAGAGCCATCCAAGGAAATGGATGAATAAATGTAAAATAGAATTTCTCTTCTTACTAAAATACCAATTAACTGTTATCATTTGTTTTGTTTTGAAAGACTTACAAGTAGGGAAAAAAACCCCAAACAAAAATGCTTAAATATCTTCTACAGGGCTGAGAGTTTATCAGTGAACTTTCTTAAAGGTGCTTAGTCACTGTCACACAGAGCTGTCAGGGCTGGTGGTGACAAACTCAATTTCAAGCCCTTTCCAGCCAGCACTAATGGCAACAGACCTTACATTCAGCATGGCTCCCATTACTCAGCTTCAAAACACTGCACAGGAGAGCAGAGGTGTCTTTTGGAGAGAAAGCACTTTTGCTTCCCCCAAAAAATTGTTTGGAATCTGGAGAAACAGTAGTTTTCCAGGCAAAAATGAGTGACTTTGTAGAATGTAGGTGAAGCAGTCGAGACACCTCACAGAAGTAGAATGTAGGTGAAGCCGTCGAGACACTTCACAGAAGTAGACAAATAAATGCATTTGCCTCTTTTGTGGCCAATTTTCCTCATATTGAATGTCTGGAAAACCTTTTTCATAAATCAGATGGCACAAAAAACCCCAAAATTAGCAGTTAATTGAACGTATTTTCAGAACAAAAAGAGAGACAAACAAGCAGGGAAAATATTTTCTTTTAGTAGATGCTTTGGAATTTCCTGTAAGTTTATAAAAATTGAAAGTTTGCTTTGAGGGGTTTTTAGATTTTCTTTGAGTTTTATACATAAGACAATAATAATTAGAGGTGTTACTTTACATGGTGTTACAAAGAGCTTCCTCCTGTACCTAATTGTCAGCATGAAGCAAATAACTTCATAAAGCACTGAATTGACCTTCCAGAATGTTTTCCTATCTCTCTACTGTAGTAGAGATGAAAAGTTGGCAGAACTTCAGCTGTGATAAAATGGAACAACCCCAGCACCAGTAAAAGTGACCCTTTGGACAGTAAGGTTTATCCTAATATTTTCTAAGTCCATATGCAGAACTCAGACCTCAAATTCTTGCTTAGACAGGAGCTGTTGGAGTCCAAGGCATGCCTNTAGAATAAAAATAAAAGACCTAAGATGGAGGATTTTGGGCGTTGCCCAGCCTTTCTTCTTCTCCTTCTCCTCCATCTTCTCTGGTGATGGTGGCACTAAATGATTGGTAGAATGAAAAAGAGGTAGAAATTACGTGTCTAGAATAGGTGCAAATTAATTGTTATAAAATGGTAAATAATAAATACATTGTGAAGAATGGTTGGATCATGGAAAGGGTACAAAAGGGACGGGACAGCCCAGGACTGGGCAGTTCCCGCTCAGACTCGGTTGGCATCAGACTTGCGGCCGGAGCTGAGAGCTGGCTGGAGATAAGAAGAAATAAAAAACTTGAAACAACATCTGCAGGTGTTTCTCATCTGTTCGGGCTCAAAGGTAAAGCTTCCCAGAGGCAAGAGAGATAAAGAACCTGGACTTGTGCAGAGTCCAAAACTCCCAAAAGGAGCGGCTTATAAGAAATACCTTGGTCTTCTGTTTCTGGTTTATTATTGACACAAATTAAATCATTAAAAAAGGCTGGATGCTAAAGAAGCAGTTCTCCCTCATTTCAGATACAGGATCTAAAGGGAGGAATAGATTTGAGGATCTTAAAAGTAAAGAGGTTTGAGAAAATAGGGAAATTTCTAGCAGTCTACATCACTGCAATGATAAACTGTGGTGTTTAGAAATGACACTGCATGTGTTTTTGCCTCAAGTAGACTTTTGCAACAACAAGCATGATTCTTTATATATTGAGTCATATATTCATTAAAAATTTAAAATAATACATATAAAAAGCTTGAAATTTTTAATTTCATTTTTTTCCCACAGTACACTAATGATCACCTAGCAGCATAAAATAGAAAAAAGATATAACACGTTCAGTTACATTAACATCATGGTACGTTTGCTATGCAAGTTATTACAACAGAAAAGCAGCTGAGCTTTTCCTTCCCCAGCTACATTTTGCCTCAAATCCTTCTCTAGTACATGACTACAGCCTAAAAATTTCCCTAAACCTGTCTAGTTTGAACCACCTGAATGCTGGAACAACCTTGAGACACTTTCATTATATAAAGTCATTACAGCTCTTTTTATTTTCACCTGGTCTAAACCAAATAACTGGTATAAATCCCTTCACATTTTCTGTGCCACTATAGTATAAGGAATGAAAAAGGACCCTCAGTCTGTAGACTGATATTAACTGTGGTGGGTTTTAAATCATCTTTAGGAATAAGGATATTATCTAATAGGTGTAGGGTTAAATGGAGTTCAGATTCAATAAGTAAATAAGAGTCAGGTATTTATAAGGTCTTAACTAATGAGCAAAACCTACTTTAAAAAATGCAACTTTCAAAGCTCACGAGTTTATGAGATTTTAATTAAAGTGTTCTGCTCTTAATTTAACATATACCCTTAGGTACCCAGGTAATGAATTAAACAGATTTGAGGATATGGGATAGGTTTTTTAATTTTTAACTACCATTTTAAGGCTACTTGCGTTGTGGTACTAGACCTGCTTCACATGAAAAGTGTTCTTAAGAGAAACAGAAATAGATATATCTCATTGCTCAAGGCATGGGCTCAATTAACCCTTTTCTGATGTGCCTGTAAAAAAATTCCCAATTAGAAACATTGTTAGAGCACTTTGGTTTAAGTCTTATTTTTCTAAAAAGTCTCTGAAAAAATAAGATTGATGTTTTAGGTGTCAAAACCCCTTTTTGGATGTTGAGCAAAATAAGCAGAACTCAAAATGTTCAACTTGACCAGAGTTTACAAAATGTTGTCTGGTCATAAGTATTGCCATGGGAATTGTTGGGTGTTGATAGAGTGGGAAAACCTGATCTCCATCAGCAAGTGCAGAGCACATAAGGCCTCAGCTGACAAGGAAATAAAAGGTTTTTCTTTGATATCTGCTCATGTTAAAAACACCGTGCAGGAATAAGATTTTTGTAAAACCTACCTCAATCAAAGACCGATCTAAAGAGAAGAATGTAACTTTATTTTAAAAAAAATTGTATGGGCTTCCATTTAAGCTGTGTTGCCACTCTCATTTTATTATTTTAATTTTTCTTCCTGTAAAGATTTCATTTATCTTGTAAATATGCCCTTGGGAGTATCATATGTGGCAAGAATTCCATATGAACCCTGGGAGAATTGCCCAGAGCATATATGCAATAACCTTTCAGCAAAACAGAGCTTGTGAGGAAATGCCTATCTCAATCTAAAGTGTGTCCTTCAAGTCACTTTAAGTAGCTTAAAGTACCCTTTTATATTACCTGAGGTTATATATCCAAATGATAATGGTTCCCTGCCTCTTTGTCTGGTGCATCAACGTGTCCCTCATGTACATTCTCCACAGTCATTTCACCTTCACACTCTTTCTCTATGGATTCTCCTTGAATTTTTCCTTTACCTTCAACCAATTACGCCTTAAGTAAAAGCCATGATGTAAGTTCCCTGCCAGTTAACAATTTCCTCCTAAATCCCAGAGCCTACTCACTGGAAAAAGCACACAGTCTTTTGGAATTCAAGATCCACATGCCTGATCACATCTTTGGGCCGTGAGATTTTATAGTTTCAGACCAAGATTCTGCAGAAGACAGGAAAGGAGAAAAAATGACATGCATTTGTCTTCTCATTTGGTTTTTGATTAAACCTGGTGAAATTCTTGGAAAAATAGCTTGTCATGCCATTCTTTTTGATGCTCTTTCACTCACAGATGTAGATAAAATGGGTTTCATAAAGAGTTTATCAATGACATTTTCTCCACAGCAAAATCCCAGGAGCTGTCTTACTCAGAGGTGTGACAATGGGTCACATTGAAACACCAGTGTCAAAAGAAAGAATAAATACAGGCAAAGGAAGAAAATAATTTATCTTAATCACTTCCCACTGGTTTACCTGAGGTAGTCTCCAATGTGACCCTTGGGAACAATGGGATCAAACTCCAACATAGATTTGAATCCAATGCACAGCTATGCAAGAGACAAAGCCCCTCAGACAGCATGGATATCTCTTCAAAGTCCCTACCAATGCTTGGATGGAGAGACCTTTGTAGTTTTATTCTCTGTATCCCTCTGAACACCTTCTTCCTTGTTAAAATTAGTAAGAAATTATCATAATTCACTTTTACAATGTGTAACAATCTTTGTCAAGAGATTTGTGGCACATTTTTCAATATTTCCTTGGTTTAGAGAAGTGGGGAAGGGGAAAATTCTTCTCATCTGCTATTGCTGAGTGGCCCTCAGCAATACAAGCAGAGGAAAACACACATCAGTGGCAATAGGAAATTACAATTTAAAAGTCTTCCTCTTCTGAGGCAGACAACTGAGCCTCAAGTGGTGATCCTTAATACCCTCTGTCTAGGCAGCAGTTCTATCTTACTGTCACAGCCTTTTTCAGAAGCTGACAACCTGGCATTAAATTCCTGAGCCAATATCCCAGGAGCAGCCAAATTTCTCTCACTTGTTCAGCTCGCCTGCTCCACTTTATACTCATGTTCGTTTGCTGCAAAGAGTTCAGTCTTTGATCACAAAAAATATCAATCCATTCTTGGTCATACAGAAATAATGGACTGAGTTTGTAGAGAGACTGAATCAATAGCTATGGGGATGTACACTTTACTGGCTGATTCAGGATGTATTACTCAGCAGCTGTTACTTATATTAAAAATTTGAAGTTTTTCAATATTTACCATCTCATGAAAATCTATACGTGAGGAAAAAAAAATTAAGTATTGGGAATGTTACACAATTTAATGTAATTAATGCCTTTATCCTTGTGACTGATAGGTAGCTTGTGTAAGAACTATAACCCTTTTTACTATACCATTAAAGTTTCAAATAAAAGAAGTTCAGAGAATACTGACACTAGAAAGAGGTTTAGGAAAATACCTGTTTTTTAACTCAACTCATATCCCATCACCTGTTCAGTTTACACATCCACTCTTGGGGAGTGGCCCAGAAATGTTTCCATGAATTTGTGATGCTCGTGGTTTCCTGTGACACATAATGAGTTCTTCAATCCTAGCTCTAAATTAAACTTGTTTGAATGGTGTGATCAATCAATTGACATTGTTATCCTTAAAACAAATACTTCAGGCAAACTCTTTTCATTAATACCCTATTCAGAATAAGTGTTTTTACATCTTCTTGTTATTAGTCAGGCTTTATCTCCATTCATATCTGACAAGAGGATAGAAGGACAAGAGCTAAGACAATACCACAGCTATTGAAGTCTCCTCCCAGAATGCAACAGATTAATTTTTTTTTTAATATAACAACACTAATTTTCTCCTTCATTTGCTGCACTACAGTGGGAGACCACTGAGCTTACCAAAATAATCCTAATTCTTCTTAAAAGTTTTCGATGTAAATCTTACTTGGAGGATCTCAGTCTATGGGAAGTTACCCAATCAAAGTGTGAGAAATGAACATTTTAGTAGGTGAAATTAAGTGTGCTGAGCAGGAGTTCTGTACCTGGCACCAGCCCTGTGATTTCAGCTGTGAAGCCAACTCCACACTACAATAAATCAGCTCTACATCTCTTCTTGTTAACTCATCCTGAAAAGTTCCTTCCCATGAAGAGCTGCATTGATTTACAGTCCTTTGGAAAGGACCTGAGCTGGTAGCAGATTCTTGCAACTGGGACAGATTCTTGTAACAACTAACTAACAAATCAATATACTACCTGGAAATGTTAATTAGCAAGGGATTTTTTTTTTAAATTGTCCGAAAACAATGAAAGGAAGACAGGAAAGATTTGTTGCAGTAATTCCTACTTTCATAATTTACACTTTTTCACCTGAAATAGTTCTGTTTTATCCAAAAAAACTCCTCAGTATTTGTTTGCTATAATTAACTGTCATACACTGGAATTATTTGCTAGGACTTCTGGCTTGATTTTGTTTTGAGTCACTGCAAAATAATACAATTTATATTCTAAAAGTGAAACTAAATATAATTTCTCCTCAATGTCTCTTTGGACCTAAACCTCTTCATATGAAGAGTGAGTACAAAACAACAGCAAACAAGAAAAAGTGTTCTTGGTACATCTGTGTTGTATTTTCAGAGGCAAATTTGATTTTAAATTCACTGGAGAGAGAAGCTCTCTCTTGGGAAGGGCTCAAGTTCATTTGTGATTGGAGGAAGGAAAAGGAGTCAATATTTTTACCCACTTTATTTGGAAGTGTAACTCAAGGAAAAGATAAACAATATCAGTGTTGCAAAGAACTGTAACGCACACATGCAGAAAGGTCTTAACAGACAGGATAAAAATCCTGGTAGAGAAGCACTGTTATCTCAGCTGAGGTAACACCATATGTTCTCTTTCAGACCTCTCAATCTCAAACGATAATGTTCAAACCTCCTCTTCAATTTAGCTCTTATCTCTCTGCTGAAATCTTGAAAGAAAAAAGCTCGGTGAAGATATGCTAAAAGAAAAAAAAGTGTAAACTAAAAAAAATTAAATTAGCTGGTGAGTTGGTAATCTCAAGTATTTTTCACCATGGCCCTTCATACATGAATTTTCTTAAAGCAAACATTTTTGAGCAAACCTCAGTGGCTTCACCTTTTGAACACTTGAGCTGCTTTTTAAACTAGAACTTTTAACTTTCAGAAATTCAAGTTTTCAGAAAATATTGAAGTCATCTTGAACAAAAGCTTGATTTGGATAAATGTATCCTTGAAAAATGCCTTCTCTACCAAGTCAAGGTGTCTCTGCTGCATTCCCAGTGTTTTTGGTGTCTTAAGTAATCTAAAAGAATACTTATAGGGAGCACTTTAAATATAAGAACTTCCCCTAAAAACATGGATTAAACTGTATTTTCACTGAAGCAAATGGAAATGTTATAATTTCTCATTTATCATAAAAATAGGGATTTTACACAAAAATTTACCTTGTCAAAACTTGTATGACTTGGACTAAACTCCATTTTTCCTCTCCCACACTTGCTAGAATTCCTGCTACAGAAGGTTCTTCTTACAGAAGCTTCATGTTTCATACCAAAAGGAACATCAAAATCAATTAATTCATGTGGATAATTTTCATGTGTAGAGCTGAATTCAGAGGGAGTGATGGAGAAAGTGCTGAGAGAAATGCCAAGTATCAGGTGTTGGAATTACAGTTCTTTTGTACCACAATTTTATCTTCTGTTGAAGAAGAGGAAAGAAAAGTTTGTCTGAGACTTTTTAGGAAATGTTACAGAATTTCAAGGCTACTCTGTGTGAAACCCAGGTAAAAGGTTAGGCTTCCCCATTTAACTTTCAAAGATAAAAGGGATGCCTACATTGAAACCTCATCCACTGAGCATTACTGGTAAAAGATATTCTGTCCCTGAATAATGTGGCCTCTTTCAGCTAAATTTCTTGGGTTTCAGCTTTGGTTTTATCAAGGGCCATAGGATGATTGAGACTGGAAGGAATGTCATCAGGTCGCCTCCTTCCTGCTCAGGGCACGGTGATGCACAGGAGCTCAGCTTGTACATGTATCTCCACAGACATGTACGACACAGCTCATCATACCAAATACTTTCTACACCTCTAACCCTGGACCCTGAAATAACCTCCTCAATGCACAGGTGTGCGTAGTTATATTTTCATAAAGGAATCACAATTAAAATACTTCACATTTTCCCCACTTAAAAAATTTATATTGCTAGTATTAGCATATTATAATTCATTTATTGGAATACATTTGGATTAATTACTTTGCTACTTGAATTTTAAGAGAGGTTTTTTTTCTGTTGTGATACACCTTTTTTTTCATGGGATAAAACCCAGGATTTCCCTGCTATGGTACTGTAAAACCCAGAGGGCTTTTCTTGACTTTCACTGTTCTTGTATGAGCCAAAAGCCCATTATACCTGGCAAGGTAAGGCAGTTTCATTGCCAAGTAGCTGGTATATTTAACTGGGTTTAAAAATATGAGCAAATACATACGGATACTGGCGTGAACAGAAAATAATCAATGTGACTACCACATGAATGACAGATACTGTTTGTTTTGACATGGGAAACACTTACAAAATAATTCATGGGGGAAGGGAGAATCTTGAAGCTTTGTCTGCCTCATTGTATCCCAGCCCTTCCTGTGAAAAACACAGTTTTACAGCATTCATATTGTTAAGCAAGTGTCAGTACATGGGATATTATTTTTTTTTCCATTGAGAACTGTGAAGGAGACTCATTTGTAATACCTGACAGTGAAAAAATAGCTCTGGAATGTATGACATCATTTACCTGAAACACATTCCTGTCTCAGAGACGGGCTGATACTCTATATGACAGTTTTCCAAATAAATCTCATTCCATTCTGTCTTGTAAACATTTCTTGCATTTCTCAGTGCTGTCTATTACAACTTGAGAAAAAAATATCGAATATTTTCATCAGAAGCCATGCTGTGTTCTGATTAGAAAGGAAACTGTGGAGGAATTAATGGTTTTCAGGTAATAAAACAAAAAAATCCTTTTCATGCTCTTGCATTAACCAAATCTTTCTTCTTAAAGTATAATTCAAATAATTAGTCAGTTGTTACTGGCTGCAGTCAGAAAAACCACTGTTGCATCACTGATGTTAAAATCAAGTGTTTCTAATAAATGATTGGATTTCAAAGTTTGAGTAGTGACAGCCATTTCTTTTAGCAATGGCAAATAATTTGAAAATGATAAATGGAAGCACGTTAAAAACTCTGCATGAAATTGCCCCTCTTCACAGGGCGAACACCACTCAAATTATGGATCACTGAAGTGTTGTGTTTAAGTCACTCAATGCCCATGATTTGTATTCTCCACATAACTGCCAATGCACACGAATTTTATAGTCTTTTGGCATATCTACCTCACTAAACTGTGGCCATCTCTGTAGTCAAACAGCAGTGAGAACAAAAGTGTACTGCTGCAGAGGTACTGCAAGAGGTGTAATGAATATTTCTGAAAATCAGAAGGATTATTTTCAGTGACTTCAGCAAGTTTGTGGTGAGCTTCTTGTTTTTAAACCTTACATTAAGATAAAATTTTCCTATTTTTTTACATTCTCACCAGTTTCCAGAAAAACCAAAGTTCCAACAAATAGGGAAGCACTTTTAAATATATATCCTGTAAAAGTATTTGTAACTGCTGTGTGAAACTGCAAAAGTGTTTGCAGTTTCATGAAAGAGTTACAATTACTTTTACAAGATACCCACAGAGGAAAGCATTATTTAACCATGCAGACCAATTGGAACAGATTAGCTAAGAAAGAATCTTATCAATTAAGAAATTAATTTGTACTCGTGAGAGAGTATTTGGACCTGAATCCTTCACATTTCAGCAGATGCCTGCTGGACCGTGGAAATAATATTTGTAATCAATATAATTTGATAATTAATTGCAGAATTCCGTGTTTCAGTGTTGAATCAACTTTGACAGAAAGCCATCTTTCCCTCCCCCTCCCAAGAAAAGAAAAAAAAGAAAAGTTTGGAGTTTGGGTAATCGACATAACTTGGAAATTTCTGAGGGATAGCAGCTTGAATTCCCACCAGAGAATTCATAGAAACCCACTCAAAATCTCATTCACACTGCATTTCTTATAGCTGTCCTGAAGGTACTTGCTTCCTAGGCTTCACTTCGCATTTACAGGAGCAGCAGGTCCACAGCTGCTTTTCTGAGCCAGCAGATGAGAATACAAAACACGTTTTGCTTCAGCAGCCTTTCTTTAGTTTGGGTTTGGGGTTTTTTTTATTAGTTGGCTGAGGCCTTGTGAGCCATTTTGTACTATCCTGGAAGAGCATAAATTAAGAATTACTCTGGCATACAGAATTAGTTGTGTAGAGGATGATCCTAATGCCTTACACTCTGTAATACAATATGTGTCATAACTCTGCATGCAAAGGACACATCACACTGTTTCAGTTCCCCTTTCCCTTTATGAACTCAGCCAAAGAAAGAGCTCTCATGTCACAAATACTGGGTTAAGGGGTTATGGCTCGGCTTCAGGTGCTTGCTGCTCCCCTCAGAAGACAACTGCTGCAGGTCAGCTGGTATTGCAGCACAGCCTCTGCCTGCTCCAGTTCTGTCAAAGGCCTCAGCTTAAAAAAAAAAACAACACAACAAACCACAGATGGGATGAGAGGGAAGCAGATGCATAGTTAAGCTGTCAGATCCAAAGGGTGATAAATTCTGCCTCACAAAGGCAGAGGGTACAGAGGAGACAACAACACACCACCCAAGTCAGTGATCTAGGAAGCTGCTTAGCTGCATCCAGGACAGGAAGTCTGAGCACATCCTCAGATGTGTTCTTGGGTGGGTTCTTCCTCTAGCTTTCTAGTCCCATGGGACAAGGTCAAGTTTTGCAGTGCAAGGAACTGTGAGTTCACAAAGGAATAAAATACATTTATTCTATATATTATATCCATGCTATAAGTGTATCTGTTCGCCTTTTAAATATTGTATTCTTAATCATATAAACTAAGATTATTTGCAGAATAACAAATTAATCTATAGGGTGAACTGCATTTACAGTACTGAATTGTTATAGACATTGTAATTTACAGCTGCTGAGATTCTGTCCCACCATATGAGAAACTTTTAGCGAATTATTGAATGTCACACAGGGAAAAAAGAAGTGTTATTTATAAAAATAAAGAAGAAATATTTCTCATCTACTTTTCTAGATACCAGGAAAATTTTCCAAACCAAGATGATGAATCAAATTATTTCCTGTGTTCCATGTCTGATTTCCCTTTAGTACTAATTACATTTCCATGCTTATCTGACACCCGTCTGCTTTTAAATCATTAATTAAAATACGAAATGTGGAAAGCTATTTTTAAACACAGAATTCTATTGTTTCACCAGGCTGAATTATTCCTTCCCTTTTCAAAGAGGTGCTACCATGCATTTCGGATCTTAGGGTCCAAAATGGAACAGAAACCAAACAAACTTTCCCATTGCTTTTCAGAACAAAGCTTTCTGCTCTGTTTGCACTCTGTCTTAACAGTTAACCAAAATCACTCTCCTCTGGGAACTATCCTGATCTAATTAGTAATGCTGGAGCATGACCACAAATACAGCCACGTTAATTTCATCTGCATTCCAAACACAGGGAAAAGCCTGTTATTGGAAAGAAAGGTTCCTTCTATTTCTTGTCCCTGCACAATTGTCCTCTGTCTCTGCTTAGCCACTTCTTCTGGATGTTAATTTTCTTATCCCAAAAATCCCCCCATGCAAAATTCATCCTCAGAGTACTCTTCTTCACCAGGACATTTCAAATCACGCTGGCAGATACTTGCCCAAATTAAGGCATTTTGTGTACAAAAATAAGCCTAAATGGTCTTTCATTAGCATCTTTGCAAGCTCATGTGAACACATAAGCCCTAGACTGTAAAATACTTCGAAATTATTCTGAAAATTGTACTAAGCAGTATCTTAAATCTAGTTAAAGTATTGGATCTAGCTTTTGAAGGGACTCAGTTGGAATTTAAATAAAAATGTTCTCATGTTCCATGCTGTTTGAGGATGCAAGCTCTCACTGAAAATAAGAGAATGGCATCTTTCACAAATTTTTGTAGGGGGTTTGCTGCATATTCTGGAATTCTACACCAGCAAATTTTTATGTAACCTTTTTTTACTAAATAATATTTATAAGTACCTCTACAATGACATGGAGTATAATGTCAAAAAAAAAAAAAACAAACTCATTATTTCTACTTGTACAAAAACATCTTCTGCTTAAGAGTTACATTTCAGGGGATAAATTCTGCAATGATACATTCACCATTACATCAGTTCAAGTCTCAAAACCCTGCAGGAGGACATTACAACATTACATGGACTACATGCTAGAGCTCCAAAAGATAAAATCAAATACGATGTAGCAAATGCAAACCAGTTCCGTTTGTGTGTGTGTGGAGAGCTGCCCGAAATAATTCATAGAGACACAAACGTACAGTCTCCTCTGGGCCTCAGATAGCACTTTTTCTGTCACTCTCTCTGTCCCTTGCACTTCCTTCCAACTGCACACTCCAGCTTCAAAAGGAAAGCTCCTGTCACGTGAGAAGAAAACAGGATTTCTTAGTCCATTCAGTCCATCTCTTCATCCCACATTGTTTTAATTCAGATCATAGTGAATTTACAGGCAGTTATACACGTTTGCAATGTGCCAGTGCAGACATTCAGACTGAGGACAGGCTGACGTGTGTGCATATGTACATATACAGATAACTGGATCTGATCTCAGCTGTTCATGCAGCTGCTCTTTGGTTTCACACAAATCACTCCAGGGATACACAAAAACAACAGGAGAGATCCATGCACCATCTGAACCTCCTCTGTACCCACCTGATATGGACAACTTGCAGAAATTCCAGCTACACAGAAATAATGTTGTATGTGCATCTAACTTTGCAAATTTCATTTTAATAATACAGACAAACATGGGGATTTCAACTTTTTCAAGTCACTCTTTTCTACTTGTTGTCATGGATACTACATCTTCTCTTTCTCTTTTCTCTTTCATCATATTTGACTTTTCTCTGTTGGTGTCCATGGTGACACCCTGCTATCAGTACACAGTGCATGTCCCAATTCCCACATTTTTAAAATGGGCTCAGGTATTTTAAGAAGTTTCCCTTATATGACAGGTATTATTGCATATTAATATACCTTTATTAATAAGAAATTTTTAAAAAATCATTTTCTGAGTACTTGTGAAATATTTTCAGTTCTATTCACTTGGATAAACTCATGAGCTTCAACATCTTCTTTTCAGGATGGCCTCTGGGGACAGCTGCCATACATTCAATCCAGCCCACAGGCAAAGGAGGATTCAGAGCAATCAGGCAAGTGTTTATGCATCAAAATATAATTGGCTAAATTTCCAGAGATGCAGAGCTTCAGAAGTAGACAGCATAAGCAGGCAGGCAGTGCAAGAAAACTCATAATCAGAGAACACTTCAAAAATACACTTTTCCTCCTGTAACTCACTGTTGCTCTCATATGATTTACCAATATACACCTTGAGGGAAAAAAAATCCCTAAAACCCAAAACAAGCACCAAACGCAAAGATCACAGTACTAAAATGATGCACATGATTTCCTTATTTTATTACTTTCCCATTTAATAGACTTTGTTTTCAGAGGATCCAGCAAATACAATCATTGGTGGGTCAACCTACCAGTCAGAAGTGGCTTGAAGATGCTTTTTGCACATCTCTCTGTGAAGGTAGACTTTGTAGTAATGAGTTGTGGTTTTAAATATGCAGGGTCATGTTGGTCTTGTAGCTTACTATTAGGGCCAGGCAGGTTTGGTTTACAGGACAGAGAAAACAAACAAACAAAGAAACAAAAGGTCTTCTGATATGATTCTGTAAACTGTGGGCAAATTGCTGCCTCCAATGAGTCAGCGGCAAAACTTCAACAGCTTCAATAAGGCTGGGCTCCCAAATGGCACTTTGAATTTTCACAGGCAGTGAAGTGTAACCTGGGTGTGCAAACTTCAGCCCCAGAGAAGCTCTGGAAGACAAAGAAGTGAATCACTGTGTTGGACTTTGCCAGGCAGCAGCTGTCAAACATTCCCATGAACATTTGGTGGTAAGAATCCTGGCATACTGCTGCAGTCAAGACAAATAAGTAATTCTGATCTGTCTTGGTGTGATAAAGTAACCCCCAAAAAACATGTTTACAGCTGCTTGAAATCATAATTGTCAGGGCACAAGTGTAGGAAATTTTAAGTTTATGGCATTCACAGTAAGTGTTCCCTAGTGTCATAAATTGTAGAAATTCAGCCATGGACACTATAAGTCAGATTTGTTAGTTTTTCCCTGAGATGCAGTCCAGAAACTATTCCTCTGATTTCCTTCACTTGTTTTCCCATCTTCCCAGGAGAGAGCTATTCTAACTTGCTTCCTCAGTAAACTGAGATCTGAAAACTGGATGCTAATTGCCCTGTGTTTCAGTTCTCAACTGGTGATCTGGGAAATCAAGTCCTGGTCTCCAATGTACAGTAAGATCAATAAGCTACCACCTAGACTGCTGAGACATGATGTCAGTATTAGCTGTTCTATAGAGCATCCCCCCTCTGGCTCGCCTCTAAATTGTAATGATAATGTGCTCTTAAATTATTCAGACTGTTCAAATTTACCCTATTCCGAAAAAAAGTGAAGAAGAATGTGAACATGGTGGTTATAGATAACTGATCCCAGTAGAGTTTCCAGATGTAAAAAAGGGCAGTTATTTCAAAGCGTGTTTTACAGGTGATGTGTTTTCAGCTTTTAGAAAGACAAGAAGCATAAATGATGGCGATTTCCTCGTTTAAAATCAATAAATTTCACCTCTGCAAAAATTAACTATGCAGAGAAAAACAAAAGCATTGAACAGATAATCTATATGGAAAGATTGGGGTCTTTTCTCATATGGGATGGTGGTTACAGGTCTATTGAATGCAACAGAGTTCAGCAAATTCACACAAGTAGCAACTCAGACACTCTTCCATTACGTGTGTCGTCACTAACTGGTGTCTAACAAATGATGAAGAACTGAGAGGAGAAAAAACATAATAACTTCTTGTTTGATTTCAGATTTTTATGGGTAATGAATAATAAGTCTTTATACGCTATGTATTCATAAACCTCATAATTTTGGGAGGGCATTTTTGCAGCCCATAGAAATAGGTAACCGAAATGAATTTCCATCTTGAATTACCTGCTGGGTTTTGCAGAAGGAAAGAAAAAAAAGGACAGGGTAAAAAAAGAACACTTGCAAGGCAATAAAAAATAGCTCCCAAATGGCTGAAGTGGAATTAAAATTGCAACAGACCAGATTTAACCAAGTTAAAAATTAAATACTGTTATCAGCAAGCAAAATTTGCAAAGGATTGTAAAATCATGGACCAAAAAGGCAGATTAATCCATTTTCAGTTTCATAGTTTGTGACATTGTCTTGATTTTTAAGGCATTTTCTGACATTGTTCAATTCCATTATGATGCTTCATAATTATAATCCGTTATTTGTGGTCTCTGTATCTACTCTAATGCTAAAACCTTAAGCCTCTCTAACACTAAGGTCATTATCTGATCTCTCCAGTTTATCCTCTCTGAAACATTAACTTTATCCAGGGATCTCTTAAAGGGCCACACATGTGTTTAGGGCCATGATAGCCCTGACTGAAAACAAATTCCTCCCTTTGCTGGTCCTCTTCTTGTGGTGGCAAAGCCATGCCTGCATTGCATGCTGTTGTAATGCTGTTACACACTTGAATCCCTGCTAGTTTAAATTTTGGGCACAAACACACCACCCGAAAACCTAGAACAGCAAGTTGAATTATCAGCTAAATAAAACTTCCCACAGACTACAAAATTTTCTGTAGCTTTCTATATGTGATCCTGCACCTGGGAAGGAATAACCCCAGGAACCCACACAGTGTGAGGGCCAGCTTGCTGGGAAGCAGCTCTTCAGAGAAGGTCCGGGGGGTGCTGGTTGACCACAAGCTGTCCATGGGCCAGCAGTGCCCTGTGAGACAAGAAGGCCAGTGGGATCCTGGGGTACATTAGGAACTGCATTGCCAGAGGGTCGAAGGAGGTGATCCTGTCCTTCTACTCAGCCCTGGTGAGGCACATCTGGAGTGCTGTGTCCAGTTCTGGGCTCCTCAGGGCAAGAGAAACAAGGAGCTCCTGGGACTGGTCTGGTGGAGGGTTATGAAGGTGATTGGGGAAATTAAGCACTTCACTTGTGAGAAAAGGCTGGAGGAAGTGGGCCTGCTTAGCTTGAACAGAAGACTGAGAAAGAACCTCATCAAAATATAAAAGTTTTTGAAGGGCAGCTGTCAAGAGGATGGATCCAGGCTCTTCATGCTGTGCTGAGCAACAGGACAAAAGGCAACAAGGACAAACTGACGCACAAGGATGTTCCACCAGAATGATGGTAAGAACTTCAGTACTGTGAGGGTGACTGTGGAACAGATCTCCCAGAGAAGTTGTGGAATCTCCTTCATTGGATATATTCAAAAGCTGTATGGACACAATCCTGAGTTAATTGCTCTAGGAGATATTAGTTGGACTGGATGGCCCCACTGTGGTGCCTTCCAAGCTTACCCATTCTGTGAATTTGTGATCATTGCAGGTGGCCCAAGACCTGCCCGGGAAGGATATTTTATTTGCTTCTGGTTATAAGATGAGAGCTTGAAGAGATAATGTAAGTAAGTAATTTATGCTCATTAGGGCTCCAGAAGTACCAAAATAATTTTGCCTATTTCCTTTCTTAATATTGCAATTCCAGGCAATTCCACTGTGTTGTAAATCAAGTGAGCTGAGCAGATAACCAGCTTGGCTGAACAGGGAAGGAACATCCCATGATGGTCAAGAGGAAAAAGAAATTGTATTATTTTTGGAAGCAAGGTCAGGGTTCGCAGACAGAGCACAGAGCTGTGGTGCATTTATGCAGGAAGAAGACACAAAAGGCTTAAGCTTAATTAGACTTGAAATTGGCCAGTGATATTTGAGATAACAAAAGTAATTTTTTAACTATGCTAAGAGGAAGAGGTCTAAGGACATCGTTATATGTCCCCTCCAACTGAAATAGTCTGTTGTATTCTACTTTCTTTTAAAGAATTACTATAAAGGAGACATACCAGGCTCTAGGTAACCTAATACACCATAAATATTACAATTAATTCTCAGTAACATTAAAATAATCAATTCAGGCATCTTTCTCCAGCATCCTAGAAGAACCTAGAAGACAAATGATTCTTTAAACAACCCAGCTGTGTCAAAGATCTATTTTAAGACAGGATAAGTGCTACAGATCACTGCTTCCTGTTGTGGTCTATCCTCAATTGACATACAAGCAGTGTGCGTGTCTGACAAGTAGGACACGAAAAAAATTTGATAGGAATTTGCATCAATGGGAATTGTCCAAGTTTTGGTGACTTTTTGCTTCTCATACAAACTATTTTCAGTGACTGAGACCACAGGAGAAAATGGCATATCTGGGACACAAGTAAAGGCATAGTAAAGGTAGCTCAATTTAGTGTCATAAGCAGGTCAGTACAAATCTCCTGGCTACTATTTGTTTCCAGTCTAATGTCCCGAAATGCCATCCCCTTCCACTCACACACACACACCCCACAAGTGCTCAGAAAGGCCCTATGCAGAAGAAACAAGAAAGATAATCCACTCTCCTCCAGTTCTTCTTAGTGAAGGATTTCACCATCAGTGCTCTCTGGTCAGCGGAGAAGGCTCTGTGAAACCACCAGCAGGGAAAAAAGTGCCATGGCTGGGGCTCAGGAACTGGTTATGCTTCCCTGACAGAGTAGACACAGATAATTTCTGGATCATGTCTTGGCACATACATCTTGTAACATCTCCAAGCACAAAATAAATTTTAGATCAGATATTTCCAATCAGCTTGCTAAAGAGCTCTTCAGTAAAAACACCAGGTTCCAACTAAAACCACATTTTAAAACAGAAATTGCTAACTTTCCACGGATTTATTTTTAATTCACTAAAAGATTTTGCCAACAGAAATTTACAGTTATAACACCTCAGGGGACTTATTTGTCTTCTTCTCAAAGTTTTCATTGTCTGCAGAGAGCTTCACTTCCATGCACATATTCCCCATGATCCACTATAATCACCAAATCCATACGAGCACTGACAGATAGGTACCACAGGAGATATAACCCAACTTAAGACCATAATAGACAAGAGAATGGAAACACAATTGCTGAATTACAGTCCCAGAAAGCACCGAGGTAACTTTTCAAAGTGAAATATTTTGGGTTTAGATCTTTCACCGATATTTTTCTTGGGGGAAGAATATTTGCAGCAATATTTTAAAGATTTGTAGAGCAAAGAACTGAAGAAATGGCTTTAGCAGAGCTGAGAAAGGGAGATTTGTTTTTTTCCTGACACCTTTTTTTGTTTTCAGTTGTACCTTCTGGCTGTATTTTTCCTGTCCATGAGACCAACCTCTGGGGTTCTTTTCCTCCTACTTCTTTTTGGAAGACAATTAACCAAAGCTAAACTCCCTGTAAGCTCTGGCTAGGTGGTGATTGCTGATACAAACTTACCATTAAACCTCTCCGCTTCAGCATTACAATGGCTTTGTTCTGCTTCCCATGGAGCAAGGCAACTGCAAACTTTGGTTTGCAAGCTTGAGTGAAGGAAGTTAGGGCATAAAGTGAGTTCAGGAAAATGCGATGGAGCATAAAGACGAGGCAGAAAAATCCTAAGCCTTGGAATTCTCATCAGCACACTTAAGGTAAATCTGTGAACTGTAAATTTGTGTACTGGAAGGGCAGGCTTGGAGATACTTTGGAGCAGTTTGCCATCGTATCATCTAAAGCTTCAAAGGTCTTTTTCTCCATCTTGTTGAAGTCCTGCCCAGTGGAGAAGATGCTTAAATTTAAGCAGGACAGAAGTTAATTTAAAGATTTACTGTGCAACTGCTTTTAGATAGTAATAAAATCCTTTTCCAAGCATTAAGTGCGCAGCAGGGTTGTAATAAATAAAAGAGCTTTCAGACTTGCATCTCCACTTTCCTTGTATTTAAATCCTTATTGATGATGCCATAACTACCTCTATCTACTTAGACCTTGTTTTGGAGACTATGTGTACTATTGCCACAGCTCTTAAAAGTTCCACATGAAGCCAGAGATTACCACAGCACTCAATAATTCAGACTTTATTCTCCAATTGTGCTCATGGCCACAGGAGAATGCACTGGGACCTTAGACACTGCAATTTGCAGTCCTTATTTGGGCTAAACCCTCTGATATTTTCACTTCCTACAATATCTATGTTGTACTTGATTATGTATTTTTTTGTATTTCTGAAAGGTAAACTTTAGTATTAAAAATTAAAAGGTAGAGAAAAAAAATAGGAAACTTTGGTGAATCCAAATGACGTATAGCAACAATACAGGACTCAGTACTTGTTAAATTTTGAAGGGAAAAGTTAATGTTGGACTGTGACCGAGGGAAATAGGAACATTTTTATACTACTTAATGAGGAAAACAGCAAAAGCTGGAAATTTACTAAGAAAGAAATAGGAAGCAAAACTGAGCGTTTTCCCCCCTAACATCCTGTCTTATTTTCCCAAAGAATTAAAACTATTCACTTCAGTAAAGATTTTTTTCTTATTTAAATTTAAAATTTAGGTCTGCAAGTACATCTTGCAAAAGTCAAAAATTACTATTCTATCATGCGTTTTGAGGGTTGACTAAACTTAAATTAAACCATTTCTTCCTTCCTAAATGTTATGAAACAATTGCCCTTAATCCATTAAGTTCTTGGGCACAACCGAAAATATGTGTGATTTAGATCATCCCCTTTCTCTGTTATTAAAGCAATTCAAGTACTGAGGTTTCCAGATTTCAGTGACAAAAAATTATTTGGTTTGGTTAACAATTTTCCCCACAAGTTTGTTCACTCTGATTGCTATACCTTGAATTTTCCTAGTGAAAGTTTGCTCAGTGGCTTAGAAATAAAGGCGTTCATTCACACATCTATTTAGAAAAGGACTTTCCTGGGGAAAGAAAAGTCGATATTCAGACTGGAGAACTCATCAGCAAAAAAACTGCAAAGTTAGTATTTAATTATAGATTCCCTTGCAAAATACGGTGTTCAGAAACTGATGGTTTTTCTGTGGCCATAATTAGTTGAAACCTTGTAAAAAAAGGTGCATATAGTGATCCTGTCTCCACACAGATTACCTGATTTTGTCAGCTGCTGTTAATCTGCTGGGCTGAAATAAGATTTAAACTAGAGCTCCTCCCTGTTACCTATGCCTGCAACAGAAAAAGACCTGTTTTTCCATTTAAAGGAAGGCTCATTTTTCTGAAGGTTTATTTATGGGCTGGGGACAGCAATTCTGCTGATATGTGTGTGTCCTTTTTCTAAGCCTACCTCTCTTAAATCACCTGAAGCCTGACAAACATGTCCTTTCTGAGACACTGCGGATAAGAAAAATTCAGCTAAAATCCCACTGTCCTTCTCATTAAGGAAGGACATCTCCCCCTTTCTTCTTACCTAGTCCTCTGTCCTGTGCTCTTTACACCTCTCAATTCCATCAATCTGCCATGGGCAGACACCTGAGCTCACACCAAGCTGCAGGTTATTTTACTGCATTCATCTCTTGGGAACTGGCATGATTCCTGAAGCATAATAAAAACGACAATCCAAATGTAAAATTTCACTTAAAATCAAAAGTGATTAGTGGGGTTTGGGAGACTTATTGGTAACCTCGGTTCAAGCATGGTTATTCATACCTGTCACACTGCTTATCCAAATGCCAAATAACTGCAAAATTCTAGACAGTGTATATTGCACCATAGTTTCTAAAAACATTGGGGGTCTAAAAATTTTTTTGGGTTCTTGGCTTTCCCATGGAAAAAACAGTGCTGCATTTCCTATTTTTCCTGTTTTAAACTGTTTTGTTTCCTTCCCTCCCCTCTACTTAGCCCTGATGCCCTGCCCTATTAAGGTCTTCTTCCAGCTGTATACCAGCACAGACCATCTGTCTAATGATGATTTTATACATGGATTACTTCCAGCACGGGATTGCTGCCCACGATGGTCCCTCCCATAAGTCTCCTTCCTTTTATGCTCCTGTACTTCACGTTTGTTTACATTGAGCACACTCATCCTATTGGTGGCCACAGAGCAATATAACTGTTCCACCAGCATTTCCACTGATAAATTGATAAATTTTAAATTTTAAATAAAATATTGATCATAATCCATTGATAAATTACGTGAAATCTCTCTGCAAAACCCACATGATTTTCAAGCTCAGCTATTATGCTAATACATCATTGGTGCCTACTTGTGTTTATATTCTCCTTTTTCCCCATGGGCAGCTGAGCCACTCAAAGAAATTCACTGCAATGCAAAAAGAAAACAGAAGAAATCTACCTACTAGAAATGCTTCATTAGTATTTATTCATTGATTTCATTTGCTTGAGACAACAATGAACCAGAAAAATGATAGAGCTTTTTAAAGAAAGTTTAAATTCCACTTTACCCAAACTATTGCTTATTGTGTTCCATCACCAACCTCTGCTGCTGTTTGCCAGAAAAAAAATGTTCACTTTAAGGGGCTTGCTCCAACTGGGATCTTGGATATATAAACCAAATATGAAAAATTATGCCATGAAGAACTTTTCTGTCAAAACAGATGGTGAAAGCGAAATGGATCTGAGGGAACCTGAACCTAAAGTACAAAGTGGCACTCAAATACTGGATCATCCTTGCAGCCAATTTGAGAATAAAACTAACTTTAAAAATTTTGAACCAAATGAAAATATTTTTACAAAACATTAACCTAAAAGAATCTTTAACGTGTTGATTAATTACATGGATACTTAATAGGTAGTGGGTAGCAACAACAGGAAAATAATCAAGTATTTCAAAACATATTAAAACTTTAAAATATCAAATAAATGACTAATATGTATATATATTCAGTCAAATTGTTAAGTGTAAAAAGTTCAAAAATGTTTAGATGATTTCTTAACTTAAAGCAATAAAATGTCCCTGGGACTTAGATATAAAGTATACTGAATAACCTCAAGTTTCTAACTGAAGGAATATTTGAAGAAGTTTAGTTATAATTGACTTTCGTTTAACTTTTCAATGTATTTCTTGCCAAAAAAGCCAGAGCACTATTCTATTGAAAAAGAAACTTATCTCTGTATTACAGTTTAATTTTTTTAATCTTGATACAATTTCCATTATTTTGTATGTTAAAAGAATTCCTTTCAAATTTTATATTGAATTTCAAGGATTTTAATGCTGAATGTTTGGCTTATTCTGCATTTTCTTTTCCCCAGATAGGATTATTTGTTCTGAACTCAACTTGAATTTTGTGAATTATTTAGCCATGGATCCTGCATTTTTCAGCAAACAATAAAAAAACCCCCAACCAAACCTAAATCATTTTACATTAACCATTCGCATCAGTCCCAAAAAATTAATCACAAACAACTCAGCTCAAGAAACTGGTGACTAGCAGTAGAAAAAATACATTCATTAAACAGGACTAGATTATCAAACCTGTCTGCTGGGTCTGTCTACACATTTCACATTTATTCTCATTCAAAAATTTTGTTATACCTTGTCCTAAATGATACACATTTCCCAAATTCTCAACCTTATAAATTACATTTAATCCCTTTCAATAAAAATTTAATACATTCTCTGTATCTCCCTTTCAGATCCACTGCAATGAGTTTTGCCCATAGAAGGAAAAAAAGCAACACGAAAAATTTGTAGCAGTTACAAAACTGGCTCTCTCTTCTTAGGTTCTTTCACTGATTCTCTGTGTTTTCTGTGAGCTTCTTTTGTTTCCATTTGTAGTGCATAAAGACCATTTAAAAGATTTAGTTATCTCTTTTGTCAATTCCACCCCCTGGGTACTTGCAGAGTCATCTACTCTAACCATGCTTTTTTTGGGATTTTTTAGAATTTGTTAATTATGCAGGTGCACAAGTTCACATGAATTATCTTCTGGGGTTTTTTTGGGTTCTTTTTTTTTCCTAGTGAATAATAAGAGGTTCTGGTTGCATTAATTGCCCTACACAGAAGAGAGCCCTAGTGTTCCCTACCAAAAGGAAGTGCACTGTGAATAAGCTCAGAAGCCTCTAACACTGCCAACGGAGAAAGTAACACAAAATGCAGCCTCATTGCTTTGTAAAGCCTGGCTAAGTTTTCTCATGGATTCCTCTGCCAGAAGATGAAGCCAAGCTTGCACTGTTGTGCCATTTAGCTTATATGTAAAAGGGGCTGGGAGCTCTTCAGCTGAAACTGTCTTCAAACCAGCAGATTGCCGTTCTGGCCAAATTAGCTTAAATAAATTAATAATTGTTGTTCCCCCCCTCCTGCATATAATTTTGTTTTAATGTTGCTTGTTCTGCCAGTTTTATATCAATGACTTTCTGGACAACGTAAATAAATTCTGGGCTTGCCTGATTTCAAAAATATATTTGCAGTATAGATGTGTGAGTGTGTATGTACATATTCACATATAAAATTTGAGACAAGAAATAGATTGGTTTCAAAGAATCTCTATACCATAACAGTTCTACCACAATGCCTGCAATTAGGAAGTCTGAGGTTGCAGCAATTTCAAGACAATAGTGCTGGTTTTTGCTTGTACTTGTCAGATTTGCAAGCACTTTAAAGTTGTGCAGGGTTTATAAGCTCGGCTTTCAGTGCCTTCTTTGCATCTGGAAATTTAATTGCCACAACTTTAAAAATTTCCAGTATTCAGTCAAAACTATTTCTCAAGACTGTTTGCTCTTTAATTTCACATAAATATATTGAACTGTGTTTTCCTACGAAATGTACAATGGGTAAAATGTCGGTAAACCAATAAACAATCTGGAAAGAAGTAACAAAAAATGTAAAATTCCCATTGGAAATCTTAGAATTGCACAACACACGAGTAGATGCAGGCTGCTATTAAAACTCAATCAACTGTGTTGAAGCTCAGCAGCCCATGATCATAACAAAATCTTCTTATTTTTAATTAATTAGTAGAAAATGTCCGGGTATTACTAAAGCTAAATCACATTTTACCTTATTTACGTATTTATTTTGTATTATCTTTATATAATTTTCTCCTTCTAAAGGTGCAGCAAAATATTATTACTCATACCCTACCAAAATTTGAACTCTGAATGCAATTCTCAAACATACTTCTGTCTAAAATAAAAAAGAAAACAAGAATTGTTTTCAGTGAAATCAGCACATGAACTCATCAGCCACTGCAGCTTTAATTACATTTTTGTTCCCCACCGTTACTGTAAAAAAAGATTATTTACTGCTGGTCCTTGCCTCAAGCATCTGATCAGAAATTAATTTTTTCCTTATCAGCTTCTCCAGACAACAAACTTTTTTTCTGAGGAAATATCAGTCCTTTAAATTAAAGCTTATTGTCTTATAAACATGCATAATAAATACTTTCCTGATTGTTCTTACAGGGCACAGACTTTATTGGCTGTATTCATAGAATTAAAATACATCTGAATTAGGTGCTTAAGTGTTGCTAAGACACACCCTGAAAGGTTTTATCCGTGTTCACTTTGCATGAATTTATTTCCTCTAGAAAATAACTTGTTAATACCACAACAAAGTATTAGAGGTGGTGATTTAAGGGACGTTGCATAATGAAAAAGGAAATATTCCTGGTTTATACATGAAAAAATGGAAATTGTTAGATAATTATTTTCTTCTCCATTTATTAATAGTACCTATTTGTTAGTAATTCATATAGGAATATATCTGAGCCTTTCTAGGCACTTTGTGTACAAAACTATGAAGAAATGTGTTGTAATTTTACATGTTATGCTGCTGGGCTGATAGGAGGAAAGATGATTTTTTTTTTCCACCCATCATGGATTACAAAGATGAGTGGGAGGAGGAAAATCTAAAAGGTGGATGTTCATGCTATAGTTTATCTTCACTTGTCCCATCCGTTGTATTCTGACATTCGAACAATTCTGACCAATACTTTCAAAAAAAATATTTTTCAAATAGCTGAATAGACACTTTCTTAATATGTTCATTACAAAATTCTTTCTTGAAATATCAGAAATAATATTTTCAATGAATAGGAATTTCTGATTCCAGTAATGAACAAAAATTATGAAAACTGAGGAAAAAATACTAATTTTAGGAAGGGGAGGGATACAGCACATACAGTACTTTCTAAATGAAAAATACAGAGAAGATTAAGGTATTTTAAGATGTATGTCTTGAAACTCTCCATTCCACCACACCCCAAAAATGTCTTTTACATTCTACATAAAACTATGTGTAAAAATCTTGTGCATCAGGCTGGTAAAATGGTTTCATTTTAAACATCTGGATTATGAGTTTTGTGACATAAAAACAAAAACCAGATTGCAAAACCAGATAAAATTATTAAAATGTGATACAGCTCTGACAAGGTGTTTCTTTAAGCATCATGATAGGAGTCACATGTCGATAGAGGTGACTAAGTCTAACATGAGGCATCACAATTCTTTGCTACGATTTAGTAAAGTGACTTAATGACTTTCAGAATTAGATCTGCTCATTTTTTAGTCCAAATCACTCTGAAAATATCTAGGATTTCCGACCAAGAAATGCCTGTTGCAAAGCAAGTCTGCTATTCGTGGAAAAAAAGTCCCAACATACTGTGTCAACCATAACAGATTTCCTTTTGTGAAGGCATCCACTGCTTTTCTGGAAATCAGTTTCCTGTCTCTCAGTTTTCGTTTGCAGATTAGGAGCAGAAAGTCAAGCACAGACTGATAAAGAGGTCCATTTCTGCAAACACTGAAGTGAACACTAAATTGATCTTTTTTCCCCCTTTCCATCCAAGAGAAAGGGCTTCTTGTAGTAAAACCTGGAAGTTTTAGAAAGGACAAGTCCATGTAGTACAGCTATGAATCCATGGAGATGTAACATTTCTCTGAGCATGAGAGACTTTTTTTTGTTTGAAAGCTTGCTTAAATACAGCAAGAGAGTCCAATTAAATTTGGTACCTTTGGGACTGGAAAAGGATCAGAAATCCCGGTAAAGTTTAGCAGAGTTGAAACAAGGACATGCAGTCAGGTATGGGCTATCTGGGTTTTTAGTACTTTTAGCTAAGCCTGAAAGATTGAGTGCATATAAGAACTCAGAGAACAGAAAAAAAGATGTCCCAACTGTGTGATCTTACAGTGCCTAGGTGGCAGAAAGTGCCAGTAATATGGAAAATAGGAGCCATGCAGAGAAAATAGGAGGAAGGCACTGTGGTGATGACCACAGTGTCAAGTTTTATTCCACATTTATACACCAAATTAGCACTGCAGGCTCTCCTTGTTCATTAAGGCCCAAACCAAGACAGTTCATTGTACAAACTTAAGCAAATGGAAATCCCTTTTGTTCACTATAGAGTGAATTTGCATAATGACCAAAACTTGATCAAGAATCATACTAATTTAAAAGGTTCTCAACATATAGCTACTCAGTTTCCACAGATATATCATTTATTGCACAAGCAGCAGCATTCTCCAAAGAATTAATAAATTTTGCCCTGTGCAAAATGGAAATAGTGAAGACAATCATTATGCTGCAGCATGACACAAAAAAGAGATCAATTCTAACTTTAAAAAAACCCACTGCTGAACTATTAGTTACATTAATTGTCATTTGCACCCTTCCTGGAATAAATAGAGAAGAAAAAAAAATATCAAGGTGTGTTTCTCTCTAACAACATATTCACATTCATGTGAAGTGAAGGAAAGGAAAGGATCCAGGTCCCTTGTTCCAAAGACAAGCTATCATTGGCTGCTCAGTGTGGTAATGTTGCACTAGAAATAACAGCTGTACATCAATGTTTAATTTATTAAAATCTAATTCATGATGTGTAAACGAAAAAAAAAAAAAAAAAGGGAAGCAATGAAACGTCTCTACTGCATTTGCAGCTCATATTTCCCTTCCAGGTCTCAAATATGAAACATTTCTCAGTTGAGTCTCCAGCTGGGCCCATTTCACAGATGAAGTGTGGCAAGAGATACAAAACCTATTATATTCCAGAAATTCTGTATTTCTGGTTTCCAGCTCTAATTTGAGGGCCATCTTCGAATTAAATGTTCTGTCATTTTACATGCATCAATCAGATACCTTATTAAAGTAGTCCTGTACTTTGGGGAGGCAAGAGTCACACAGAGAATGTCAGCACCCTTCAATGCAGAAAGCCAAAAGACTGGATTCAAAATTTTCTGAGAGTACAAATTCCACACCTAGAGCTGACTTTCCCAAAGACTGCCCTTCCATTAAAAAGCTGAACAGGAATCTCTGTTTTGATCCAATCTTTTTTTTCAGATGTATTTTCCCCAATCTGTATTTTTCAGAAACAGAGGTTTTCATTGTTTTCACCCTAACGTTGTTTTCTATATTACTTAATATAGAATTTGGTGTGTTTGTGTAACAAATTAACTTTTCCCAGTGTGCACTAATTTATATTTTTAAAACAGAAACCACCATGAGAATTCCCCCTATGCCTGGCTTATACTTAAGATTCTCTCCCAAGCCTTCCTCAAGGACATTTATATTCTGAATAATTCTGCAACTATAACCATTCCCATCCGTTCCCTCAGGACATTAAGGATCTAGCTATAACTACACATTGCACTCGTTCTCCAAAAAGTTCTCTAAATAGCCAGTCAGAGAAGCCTCAATTAGCTTGGAATTTAGCTCTTCAAATTAGTAAGGAATTTAGCTCTTCCTTCCAGGGGCAGTGGGCCGGTGCTTGGGAGCAGTGACCCAGCTCCGCACAGAGATTTGTGATTGACCAAAATCACCAAGATAAACGTGCAGAGTCATTAATAACAAGAAAACTACACCAAAAATTTCTGCCGTTCCACCCCACCGTCAAGGTAATGGGCTTTGAAATGACACATTTCTCCTACTCCATATGGAGAAACATCCAACTCCAGGACAAGCACAGCCCTCGAGTGAACTTGCATGCAAATAGTAGGATTTTACACTGAAATTAAGAGACATTCTGCAATAAAAAGAAGACAGAAGAGGGAAAAGGAGCGGATTGTTAACACTTCATTGTCATTTGCCATCTGGCTGAATCTAACAAAGAAGGTTTTAACACAAATCCAAATGTCTAAATTTAGTCACTAAAAGACAAAACTCAAGACCTCTTCAGCACTGCAACCAACCTCTCACAGTTGTTCATGACAGAAGAAACAAACTTTCATTTTATTGTGCCAGAGAAAGCAGTTAAAAATTGTTCATTCCAAAAGTTTGGCAATGGACTGCATATAAATGTTTCTCTCATTTGAAGTCAAAAATTATAAAATAGTTTTATAAAGATAAAAGGGAAATAAGAGGCAAGTTTATAAGTGTCCTTTTTAAACCTTTTTTTCAGTTTAAATTTGTGGAAATATATTCCATGTTTTATGCTGGCAAAAATGTACCAAAGGGAAAGCAGCATAGGAAAAAGAATCAGACTTTTTTTCTCCAACATTTTACTGCAATATCCTGAGGAGACAGCAAATAAAAACTCTTAGAAAGAAATAAACTCTCTGAATCATGTGTATCTGTCCTGTTGTAAGAAACCATGTCACATATTATTCATGAACTTGAAAAGATCCATCTTCAGCTATTTTGAGTGTTTTGCTGTCTCTATATCTCTTTTCAACACTTAACAGCTTTGCCCTGGAAGTAACACTTTCACTTTTAAAATTTGACACCTTACAGTGTAGTTTTTTAAATGTGAAAAGTACAGTTTATCTAAATTTCCTTGTCACTTTAAGCAGAAAGATACCAAGAATTAATCTAAAGGTGTTGGAAGCTGGGGGCTGGAGGCAGCATTTCTTCGAAGTTTGGGATTTTGTTATGAGAAAAAATAGAATTTTTTCAGCATCCATAATCTAAAGGGAGATTTTTTTTCCTCCTATTGAAAAAGAAAAAAAAAAGAAGAATTGTATTTAGCACTGTCCTAGTAATGAATTATTCTCTCTAATCTGCAGAAATACAGACAGTTTACCAGAAGTGAGATGTCAGGAATTGTATTTCTAATACATTGGAACAAGATAACCTACTACACAAAACAACGTTGTTGAAGTAGCACTGCTAGAGATAGGAAATAGGTATTTCCCATTTTTTAAAAAAAAAGAAGAAATGGCATGACTGCCAACAGAGGCATCAGCAATGATTTCAGTATACTGTGTGCATGCTCTGGGAGTTAAAATTTAAAAGTACATACTTAGAGTCAAACTTTACCACTCTTTAACTAGGATGGGAAAAGGCTCATTTCAAATTGATCTTTGCGCCAAGCAAGCTTGTAAATACATACTTGAAAGGAAATGTCCTTCGTGGAGAAAAAGACATGGAGGTGTATTATGCACAAACAATTAACAGGTAATTGTAAACCCATATTACCACCCACAACAAATTATTACATATCTAAAGTCTTATATTTCAACAAGGTTTGTGATCAGATCATGGGGCAAGGTAAAAGAGGTTCATGAACTGCCCAACTGCCAATATAACCTAAAGCCAACAGTTTTCCTGTGGAAAAATGCAACACAAGGCTTACTGAAAAGGACTGGATTTTCCCCAGGAGCAACCTACAAATGCATAATCAATTGCTTATTGACTTCAATACTACGCGGAATGAGGTATTTTGTGGAAAATTAGAGATACATCATAAAGGGACAAAAGGGTTCCTTCCTTTTTCACAAGACTCTCACAGACTGAGGAAAAACTAAGTCAGTAATGGCTTTGAAACAAACCTGTCCTGAGTTTCAAGAGAGCTTCCCCAAAAAAAAGCTTTAGGCTTAGGATCACAAACCCCATGCACTAACTGAATAATCATTAAAAACATTTTTTCACTGTAAAAAGAGACAAGGTATTGCAAAACTGCTCAGGAGGTAGCTGAATCCTTCCAGTCTCAAATAACAACAATAAGCACAGCAAATCCACATCAACCGATCTTTGTGACAGCAGAAAGAATTAAGTACAAACAAAGATTGTGTTAAGGACAGAAAACCCAGCTTCAGAAGCACCTTGAGGGTGAAGGCAGACTGTGTGCATGAATTTCTGACAAAGTACGAAAGAAAGTCTTGATTTGAACCAGCCTGCAACTAGAAACAGCTGGGTGTATGCATGAAAAATAGAAAATTTTAGCTTATACATTCTTTTCTTTGTAGTTGAGCATAAAACCACAGAGGAAGGGACTATGATTTAGGCATTTTCAAACAGGAATTAGAGTAAAAATGGTGGTACAAAGAAAGGTTGTGTGTCTTACATACAGCTGTTTAAAGAAAGAATCAAACAGAGAACGTTGCTGAAATTCAGCCTTTCATTTTCTTCTGGGAGCAGATCACTGAAGAAAAAAAGCTGCAGAATGTTTTATGTTTGCTTCAGCAAAAAGAAAAAGGAACAACTAACCACAGCCTACTGAACACAATATCAGAAGACTGTTAGAAAATATACAAGTTCCCTTGACACTCTTTTGATTCCCTTAGCTTATGGAGCATTTGTTATTTATGCAAATATTTCTGACAATCACCAGAAGTTAAAATACTACTAATTTCACATTAATGTATTACCACTTGGGGTAATTTGAACATGTCATAAGACTGTCTTCTAGAATATATTTGAATTTTAGAAGTGGCGCCATAATCAATATTTTATTGCTCTTTTTTTTGCTTAGCACTAGAAGAAAAAATAAAAAGAAAGCTGACTGTAGCTGAAAAAGTCTTCAAATGTATTCTGCTTCATATTTTTATTTTTTCATCAGCTGTACTCTTAATACGTTTTACCTGGGGTTAATTTCATCTGCACAAACATTTGACCCGTAATTCTTGTTTATCAGAATGAAGATTCCATAAATCTGTTTTAACAGAAGGAACACTTATAACAAATATATTTGGTCTACATAAATAGATGTGTCTCAAAAATATACATTTCATCTCTGATCATTGCATTTTTTGGAAAGTCTGAGTGCCTGAAAAGCTGAAAGTTTCCTTGTGTTATGTACAAAAAACTCCTGAGAATGTAAAGAGTTTTCAAAGGCAAGTACAGTTTAATGTCACTTTGTGCACTTATAAATGAAACAGTTATTCAAATCCTCAAATTCTTCTCCATGACAGCTGCAAATGCAAGTTTGCATGCAATAGCTTGCTTCTCAGAGGGAAAAAAAAGGTATTTTTTTCCGCATTAAAACAACGGCAACTATACATTTTATCCAAAAATTGAATCAAAATTGCTATTTTCTTTATTCAAGTGACAAAAAATCAAAACACCGTAGACTCTAGAGAGTAGTCAGATATCCCAAAATCTATATTCAACACCATTGATGGTGAGCTCCATCTAGACACTCTCCTAAGAGCAACAGTGAGCTGATTGAGCATTCCATCCACTCAGATCTGCAGAGAAGTCCAGAGACAGCAAATCTGAGAGGCATCAGTCCTGAAGCCTTGAAAAATCAGTACAAAATTAACAGGCTGATACTGGCAGCAGCAGCACTGCATTGCTGGGTTAACAACAACATTTTGTCAGATCAAAGTGTTTATGGATATATTTTTTCACCACCAAGTCATAATCTTTCTGCTGATACTCAAGGTTTAAAAACTCCCCTTACCAGTTACTACAAATATATGCCACAGTATATTTTAAAAGCAGCCAGATTCCAGTTCACATTGATACTCCAAAAATATGCTCCCTCTGCTGAATTCTGCTGTTTGACCTCATTCCTGGAAAAGTGTGCTAATAACATATTCACTGTAAACAGACACCAGCAACTGCCAGGGAATTTAGCAAACAATAAATGAGGTGGAATATCCTTTGTTATTTCAGGTTTATCCAGAGTCATAGAGGTCATTGCACCTGTACTTCCATAATACAGCAATTATTTTATACTACATTTAAGGATGAGTCAGTGTTTTCATTCTTACCCTTCCAAAACCCGTATTTTGAATCAATTAGCCCCACAAAGCAGGTAATGAAGTCTATAGACTAATTTTCAGTAACTGTATCTACCTGGAAGTGAGAGGAGACACTTTTTAGGAGCTTCCCAATGACAGTGCAGCTCTGCATAATTCCAGCAGAAAACTGTGCCTTCAAGGCACTAATGACCCTGTCAGTAAGACAGGAAAAAATTTTAAACTCTGCTATAGCTAGAGGATGTAAAAGAGGACTGTAGAGAAGAAAAAAAAAAAAAAAGCCCCTAAACATAAAGGTTTTGGTCCTTACCTGAGGATGAAAATGTGAAAATTTTATGCAAAATGTATTTATATAAAGGGTGATGTTGGTAGTCTATAGTAGTAAGCAATAGCTGATGTTTCTTTAAGAGCTTTGGGACTAAAAAAACCTAAAGTAATGTTAAAACTAAAGCTGTTTAAGAGTAATGTGCTTAAGAAGAAACAGGAATACATGAAGGTCTAGTTTTTACTGAACTTTAATAAAAGTGAACACATTAAATGACTGCTAGGTGCAATCTGCTGATCCAGAACCAGATGCAGAATGCATTGGAGTTTCCTGTCAAGTTAATGGGCTGCAGATAAGACCCATGGGAGATACAGCCTGCAATGTTGACATTTTCTATGCATTGAATGCCACAAGTAAGTACTGTATTTTTTGTTATTTGAACTCATTTTCCATGCTCAGCTTCCTCTTTGCCTCTATAATAAAATACATTTAGAACATCTTCATACCAAGACTTGTACTGAGAACAATGCACCTTCCCCATATCCTGCCTAAACATCAGATCTACAGTGACAGCAGAGTCACTTCTCACCCACAGAGTCACACATACCATGAGAAACTCCAGAGCTTTACTGAAATTCTGCAGAGACCACTGGGCTTGTGCTTCATGACTTAAAATACAGTTTCAAGAGAAAAAAGTGTGTTTGCTTGCAGCAAAGTAGACATCTTCCAAAAGATAAAAGTTAAATTTTGTCTATTTGAGTCCCTCCAGGGACTTTGCAAATAACTGACCTTTCAATTTGTCAGCAAAGCTGAAATATTGGATCCACCCAGATATTGGACAGTGGAGACTATCTAGCCTTCAGCTCACAGACTCCACCGTAAAAGGTGTGCTAAATAAAATTCTTTTCACATGGATAGTCAAAATTTCTGAGGATTCCTGCATTTTAGACTGAAGAAGGAAAAGCAAATGTCAGCTTGTGGAATACCTTTTGACAGGGGTCCCATTTTGTTCTGCTTGAACACCTTACTAGACCTGCCTTCCCTGGGAATTGCAAAATAATTTCCAGGTGACTTTCTGTAGTGCCTTCCGAGCTTTGTTTCTGCTGAGTAGATCCCTTCTAAACACACAAGACATCTCAAAGGTCACTAATCCAAACCAGACTGTGGGTGTCTTTATCACTCAATGAGTGTGGGCAGTGGGCAGAGATATTTCATCATGTGGATGTTGATGATTGGCTGACGTTTGGGAAGTGCCTGTGGGTAGGACAAGTTTAGTATTAAACGTCCGTGGCACGGTTTAAGAGAGGTTTATATGAGTCAGTACACTTTGATCTGTAAAAATCTGGACCTTTGTCTTTAGGACAATCCTTTCTGAATGAATAAGTTGCCAATGTTTTGATCTAAGAATTGTTTAAATTGTCTTGTGCAGTCACACAAATGAAGAAATGTATGCGCAGTGGTAGTATGGAAATGTGCCATTTTGCTATGGAGAGAGAGTTACATTTGCTAGACCAGTGGGTAGTAGCAAAACTTTAAGCATCTTCCACATCTTTGCAATAAGTAGCTGCTTGTTGGATTTGGGGTGAGGATTTGGGTTTTTTTCTTTTTTGGAGGGCTGCATTTGGATTTTTTTTAAATTTCAACAAGTGTCCCAATCACTCTAACAAAAATCACGACAGAAATGCAAAACAAACAAAGAATAACTTCTACCAATAACTTGCAAAAAGCACTGTAGATCCAGAAGCTGTAGAAGATGACACCTCTCCCTGCATGACCAATGAAGGATTTTCAGTAGTACCTCCCCTGTCACCATCTGAGTTTTTTGTTATAATGACCACTTTCTTCAAAGTCTTTCCTGCTGTATCATTCTGCTTTCATTCACCCTGCATGCTTGCACACTGCCGAAACGCTGACCAACAAAGCTGACTTCTGTTATAAACTACTGCAATCTAAGGTATTATTTATATAAATATAGATAAGAATTCATTTGTTAAAAACTTGAATTTCCACAAACATATGTCAGTTTTGACAAAGATTTCAATAAAAGTTAGAATTTCTGGCTAAAATCAAGGTGGAAAATTACTGTTTCCATATCATCTGTGGGAGTTAATGCATATCTAGTTATCTTGCAGGATCTGCTGGTGTTTTTTTTCACATTTTTAAAATTTCTGTCTTAATGTAGAATAGAAAAAACTTCCTAAATCTTCATGTAATTGGTGTCAACTACAGAGGATGGAGAGCACGCCCTGCCTTAACTTAGCATGCTTATGGAAACCCAAATTTTTGCAAATTTAAACACCAATATGTGAGTTTATGTTCATATTGCTTTGCTCCTCAGTAATACAGGCAGCATTTTACTAAGTAGCACTGGAAAGATGTAAAATATTAATGTATAATTTATTCAACTGTTTATGAAGAAAGCTTGATGGTAGAATAATTTTGAATAAATATTTTACTCATTGATTCAGCTAATTTATAAATAACAAACGACTCATTAATATTTTATTCAACGTAAAATGCCAAAATTCACTGGATACAATTTATGCAACACAATTCGTATACATGTAATTGCATATCACTACTCCAGGATTCAAAAGAATATTTTTCTCTGCTGATATTGAATTAGTAATGAATTAATATATCTTAGTTTGCTTCGGTTTTATTTTTAATCTAATTGTCTGTGTTGGATAGGGGCTTTCACCTTGGTAGTCACTTCTTACAAAGAAGCTTCTTGTATAACTATAAAGTCATGACTCCATAGTCAAAAATAATAGCAACTTTGTTCAGACCTTACCCCTAACTCAGAGAACAGAGAAATGCGAAATTACCAAACTCTTAGCTAATGGTAAAAATGTACTCAATTGTATAAAATATGAGCAAATGAAGTGTACAAATTAATTAAACATTAAAAATACTGAAGAAAAAGGTCTTCCATTTGGTGTTGGGCCAGTCAGGGAGTTAAGTATAGCAAAAAACCACGGCAATGATGCATACTTCCACCAAAATGAGAATAATAAAACTGCCCAAAATAACACAAGAGAAACAAGTGCTAAGCAAACACTTTCTGTATTTAGACATAGGTCTGATATACCCTCATTCTACAAGCTCAGAAAATATTTTCAATTGAAGATAGCTATAAAGCTTACGATATGTATAAACATTAACAAACCAAATGGAGAATAACTCCAACAGCTGAGGATATCTGATGTTATGAAAATTGTAAAATAAATATTGAGAAACTGTTGAAACCTACACCACTTAATGAATGTTAATATTGTGCCGGCTTTCACAACAAAGAAATAAGATGATGCAATTAATCAGTAGAGGCTGAGATGTTTTCAAAAGAAATACTTTCAGCAAAATAATTCACCCTTCTGTGTTTGGGGAATTATTCTTTTGAAGCCTATATATATATATACATACATATATATATATATAAATATACATATGTGAACTTCTGCATTTGATGTAGTCATACCCAATATTTATTCATGTAAAAATACAGAAAGATGCAGTATGAATAGAAGACACAAACCACCAAATAACTGACTACTCCTCCAGTGAGCTTGAGTGGAGTGACAGGACAGCTTCCACACAGATTTCAAAGGGATTTAGAGAAGATTTGTCACTACTTAACATTCTCATGGATGTCCTTGGCAATCAAACATTGTCTATACCAAAGATTAATGTAATTCACTTCACTTGGTATATAGCTTTTTTAGAGATCTTGAATGGGTTCATTAATCTATGGCCAAATATTATAAGGACCTTTCCAATATTATGGCAGCTTTTGAAAACAAGTAGAGATTGTAAAAAGTGGTTCTTATGTTCATTTTGACAAGATGCCTTGGCCAGAAGGTATCATGACCATTAGCACCGTACTATTGAAACTTGTCCACCAAACATCTTTGGAAATCAGATTTTACTGAGCACTAATCTTCACCTTTTATTTTCAGAAAGACAGTTTTTGACAGCTGCAGATATATATATCTTGCTTTAAAAGATACTCTTTACCCTTTAACCCATAGCCATCATAATGGATTCAAGCTTAAAATGTGAATTAAAAAAAAAAATAAAATTCCCCTCTTCTGGGGAATTAAAACCTAGTTTAAATTCAGACATAGAGGAAACTGAACCTGGGCATTACTGGTCTCCTAGCAGTATCATCTCTGCTGAAGCAGTTCTGCAGAAACTGTAACTTAAATGCTGGCACAGAAAAAAAGTTCTGAAATACTGCAAGCTATTTGAAAATTAAATTGTCCTTCTACATTCATGTATATCTTAATAGCATTATTCATTTCGTATTCACATTAGATTTCCTCCTAATGCATAAGCATTAAAGCCTGAGCTGCAGTTCCAGCTCTGCTGTACACAGCTAGGTGCTGGATATAGATCACAACGAAAGGTTCCTGCCTCGAGGGATGGGGAGGTCAAGACCTTTACCCTGCAAAGGCTCATTCAGAAGATTAGTCTCATCAGCTGTGAGAAGAGTGACAACAGCAGACAAACCTGCCAAATTCATCCATCCCAAATTTTAGTTAAGGAAGTGGTCCCAATGATCTCAGTGGAGCTGCCCACGGAACATTATAAACTTAAATGCCAGCATATGTGTTTGAAAGATCAAGGTCATACGCATTTTGTTTCTTTCCTTTTCCACTGCACATGATTTATGCTTTTTCTAATGGTGCATTGTCAGACAAGAGCTGCTGCAAGATGAATTATTGTCCAACGTGTTCGTCTGGTTCCCGAGGTGTGTGGTGTCCTGTGAATTGTTGGATTGGGGTAATTCAGCAGTCCATCTCTTACTGGCTTGCTTCTTGCCTGAAAAATGAATTTGCTTTGCTATACTCAGATACTGCTGCTATCCTTCCTCTGACTGACCCTCTGACACGTTCTTGTTCTTTTATACATTAATGACCCAAGTGGAAGGCAGGACACATGCAAAGAAACTTCTCTTTGGATGACAGTGTTGGAATTTTAGTGTTATTTATGGCATGAGAGCAGTTTGAATAACGTTTCTTTGAGTCCTAAGCCAGGGTCTGAGAGTTTTGCATAAAATCTGGTATTTCTGGATTTATTTCCCATCATATTTGCCAAACACTATATAATTGTGCTTCAGTTTTCTTTCTAGTGTAATACTTTGCAACCAAAAAATTTGGGGAAAAAAACATCTTTAGATTACAAAAATTTTTAAAAGTTTTATAAAAACATCTATTTATTAGCCTCGTTAAAGGTAAACCATGGAAATTAATGTTTGACTTTAACCTTAACCTCAAATTATCAAGTTTCTCACATAAGGAGATTGACAAGCTTTTTTTTTTTTTACCCAATTGATAACATTTACCTTTACTATAGAATTTTCTAATGAAAGAAAAGTGCATGGAAAAAGTGTAAAAAAGGCGAAGATGCAACACAAAATATTTTGTATTGTGACTGAAGCTTCTGCTCATGGAGTGCTACTTCATACCTGAATTTTTTTATCTGCATTCAAAAGAGAGCATTTCTTCTAGCGAATACAATTTGTGCTGTATCAAATAAGTGTATGTGAAGTGAGTAACATCCATTTTGGGTTACAGCTGTAAATAGTAAACTGGAGTTTGGGAATTTCTGAGCAAAAAAGATTTCAGCTTAATGTTCCACTTCCGGGCTTATGACAGTGAGGTCCCAAACCATATGTTCATATTATGTTATTCTAATACAAGTTTCTGAATTGACTTTTACTACAGTATTTGTGTTTCATAAGAGATTCAAAAGAATGGATCACTAAGCTGAAGTCTAAGAGCCAGTGAGTAAATATCAGCCAATATGTATGCATGAATCTTTGAAATAATTATTAAAACTTATTTGATATCAGTGAATTGAAACATCTGTCATTATCTGCTGTTATTTGGAGGTAAGAAAAAAGCACAAAGAAAAATAATCCAAACTTTTTCATCAGCCTCTGAAACCTGTGAAAATTTTGATTAGCAATCATTCACAGAGGTAAATTACTCAAGTGTTCCTTAAAATAAGCTGTCAACAGGAAAGGGATAGATATACTTGGCAGACTCAAGAAATAGGGTTAAGACTTTAAATTAGGAGTGCAATTTATCATTCAGATTACTAAGGATGAAACAGTGCAAATAAAATCTCACAAAATTTGGCAGGGAAAAAAAAGGAACAATATAAGTGTAGAAAAAAAAATCACATGAGATATTCTACCATATTTGGTGATGGTACTTGCCTATAATTAAAAAAGAGAAAAATTCAGTCTTCTGCGATCTTAAGTAAATATGAGAAATATAGAAAATTAGATGATCTACATAACTGGCATAAATACAGTGTAGTCCTGCAGTGATATGGTTAAAATCACACATTCCTACACATACATAGTCTTTATACACTGATACAGACTTAGGTGCATTGTAGATCTATTACCTGGACAATTCTTCAGCACATGTAAGAAAAATTGCCTTCATTACAGGACTTAGGTTTATTTATAGGGCTCTTAATTAGAGTGAAATTGCCAAACCATCCCTCTGAAAAATGAAGCAGTTCCTTTATTTGCAAAAAGATTTTTCCCTCATCAACTTTCTCATGGCAAATAGGACCATGGAATGCCACACCTTATTTCTACAGAACCATTTTTATATTTAGTATTTTGCATTTAGTGCAACTGTTGCATTTTAGTTAAAGCATATTCTGCTGTCTGCTGCTCAGACTTTGTTTTCATCGTTGCTGTTGCCATCCTTATCTCTTTGCCATTATTCTGGAGGGATACCAGGCTGGGGAAATCACACCATATCCACCTGTAAAGCAGCACAGGTCCCTTCTACAGCCTCCAGCTTATCCTTAACTCAGGCAGCTCACCAAGGCAAACATATCAAGCCCAAAGTACTGCTTTCCACAGCCTATTGCACTCATGGGATAACAGCAGGTGGTTTTCAGCAGGAGATTCAATACAGTAGAGACAGAAAGTGCTAGGGCCCACATATTCCACATCTTGTTTAGATTTCAAACAAAAAGAGATTATTTCTTCATTTGATTCTGAAATGTTATTAACTTTCTAGAAAGCAGCTCAAACTTTTAATTAAAACTAAAATCATATACCAGCCCAGCCATTTTTCATAATAACTTCAGGGTCAACCTTTTCTACATCACAGAAAGCATTCACATATAAACACACCATGTTGTTTCCTCTTGTTTCTAAAGATAGGATAGGAAATGAACAAACGTTTCAAACCAAAAATAAATCTCTTACTTCCAGTATCAGCAGCAATGTTTAAATAAATTGATAATATTGCACAGGATGAACTGGCCAAAAACCAGTACCCTCAAGGAAATAAAAGTAAAGATGATTAAAACTTTACTGAAAATTCTTTACCTCCAGCAAATCAGCTAAATAATGTATCTAAAATTATCTCTTGATCACTGTGCTCTTCAAAAAAGAAAATATTATGAAGAACATAGCAGAAACATAACTGCTGGTAATGAAGTATTGCCATCACTTGGCTACATACATAGGTTCACTTTTGTCTGCTATGCCACTATATTCAAAGTCTGGACAAGATAAACACAAACCATCAGAGAACATTACAGCTGAAGATACTTTACCTTACTTTGCAAAAGAGGTGTTTATTAATATTGATATTTACAGAAAACAATGCATTATTTTTTAATTAATCATACAGTCAGAGTGCTTTGGATTGGAAGGGACCTTAAAGATCATTTCATTCCAACTTCCCTGACATGGGCAGGGACACCTTCCACTAGATCAGGTTGTTCAGAGCCCCATCCAGACCAGCCTTGAGTATTTCCAGGGATGGGGCAGCCACAGCTTCTCTGGGCAACTTGTTCTGTAATACAAACTTTAAGTGTTTAATGAGGCCTTCCAAAGTCAGAATAGCATTTGATTTTAGTGGACATTTTCCTTCTAATTTCCCTCCTGTAACTGGATCTTGGGCACTTCAGTTCATGTAGAGACACACTGTAGATTCTAGTCACACATTTGATGACATGTTTTCCCATACAACATTTATTAACTTTCTATTTAATAGTTTATAACTGGAAGCATCATTGATGAATACTTTAAGTACGTTGCTTTGTTTGTTGACAACCACAGGAATTTTTAACAGATATGTTCAGTTGCTGCAGCTAAAACAACCTACATACATATTTCCAAGACTGGTGTGAATGTATGCACATGCACATATATGTGTGAGTCAATGAAACATTTCTGCAGGAAAATGTGCTGTAATTTTCTGAAAAAAGTGCAGGCATAGCGCTAAGTAATTTTATGTGGAAAAGTACGTACATTGCTGAATTCAGTGTAGACAGAACAAATGAAATGGCTAATTTTAGGATTTTATAACACAGTCTATCAACATAAATTATTCATATTAGCTGAGATTTTGGCAAGCTTCTATGACTCAGGATGAAATTTTGCTAAGGCAGCTAGGCAATGTGTCATAAAGAAATATGTGATCTTTCACCAAGCTAAAGAATCAGGAAAATCAAGCATTCTGCCTTGAAATTTCAGCTGAGCTTTGTGTCACTGGTACCAGTTATTACCAAAAAAGAGTTACACAACACGAAGGACCCACACTGACCACACTGTACAGCCCCTGACAATTTTTGACTCTTTTTTTTGCCTTAACAGGCACAAACATCTTCATAAGCTTCTGGAATAATTAAAAGAAATAGTTTTAATGCTTGCAAATCCCTCAAAGTTTCACTGAAAGTAAAAATAAACCCATAAAAAGTTATCAGATCAATATTTGGACTTAGATGCAGTGATGCATGTATTAAACCACAGGAACAAATACTGAATAAACATACCATACCACACATCTCCCCCTTGTGGAAGGAATCCCAGCTATTATTAGCTTAGATGAATCACTAGGGCAACTGCTCTTGTGAAAAATACCTTTCTAGAACTAGCCTGAAGATTTTTCTTCTCCTTTTTAAAGATCTCTATTTCTGGATGATTCCACATACTTGGATATTTGCTTTTGCTGGGATAATCTACTTGCTCAAAACACTGAGTACTGAAACAAACACCATATGCCTCTTCTCAACTCCAATCCTTTAGTGATCTTTCTGTAGAAGAGAGGGTCTTCCTATGCATTTAAAATAATTCCTCATCTACCTCACACTGGGGAAACATTTCTTATTTCATTAGGCATAGATACTCAAAGGTAAAAACATGAATAACAATACAGAGAATATCAGCTTGGGAGAAATTCCTTTTAGGAAGGAGCTGGAGAACTGAGTTTCATGCACATGACAGTCTAGTCCAGTTTCTGAAAACGATGGACACATTTCAGTAGCAAAATCTGTGGGTCAAATAATCAAATAGAGAAATGATTCAGCTTTGAGCACACTTAAAATGGTGTTTCTAAAGAATGCTATACAGGAAAAACAATTTACAACAGAAATTCAACAACTTACTACAGCTTTAAATTTCTGTGCCTAAATACCCATGAGATAAATTATAACTCCATTCCACTTTAGAAGCTCCCAAGTTGAGGCTTAACGTGCTGAATGACAACTAAGATGACTTGTTTTGGTCAGCCAACTCTTACTGCAGATGGTTCAGCAATAAAAACCACTCAAAACATCTGTTCCTGTCCTTGACAAAAAAATTTCCCAGAATTTTTTGGTTTCAAAACAGTGGTGTAGAGGTTAACATCCTTGTTTACTCTTCTAAATATAAAATAGAAATTAAGGAGATTTGGACTAAGCCATATCAGAACAAAAACAAGAATAGGAACCACATCTCCTGTGCCTGAGTCCATTAAGTTGTACTGCATGGCAAAAACATGTATTACAAGTTTTATTCTATAATTTTATCCACATAAAATTTTATCCTATGGTAAAAGGCCATAGGAAGAGAATCCTTTTCTGGAGACAATGGAGGTGAATGGATAGAAATCCATTATGGCCACCAACAATTTTCAACTTACAGACAAACCCAGAGGAGTGATAATGTCACAAAGTAGTTTTGTAGAGTGGTATCCTGAAAAGAGACAATATTGTGATAGTCAGAAACAAAATTAATTTCCTTCTCAATGGCCCAGGATTTATATAAGGAGAATGAGGTAGGTCCAAAATGTCTGATAAACCTGATATTTTGACTTCAAGATGGTCAGAATACCCGGCACAAGAATGAGATGTTGAGCAATTTCTCATTAATCATTTAAATACCACTTTAGTTATTTCAGACTAGCCAGCTGTACAGAGATCCTGCTAGCTGGAACTCCTGGGAACAAAAAATTTCCTGTACCATTTCTTCCGATTACCCTCAGAAAAAAATTTACAGTTTCAAAAACAAGCTCTTCTACTTCTGGCTCCCTTTTACATGGGATTTCAAAAATTTTACTTCAAAACTCTCTTGATTTATGAAGAAAGGTGATTTGATAGATATTAATTTTAAACATTTTTCAGAAGTTGTAGAACATGTCTACAAACTGACATAGGTGGTCATAAACCAATGCACTGTCAAGTCTGCTTAGAAAGCAAACTAAAGATTACCCTTTAAGGTTTTGCTGTCTCCAAATTCTGTGCACAGAGAATAGTAAACATTCAAATAGATTTATTTATTAGCAGGTTCAATTCTTTCCTCCCATATGTTGTTTCCTTCGTAATAAATTGTTTAAAAATATCAGACTAAATCACAAAAGGTCAAAAGTCTTTTTGTAATCTTATTTTATCACATACCATGATTATATTACAACAGAGCAGAGAATGGGTTTTTTATTATTTAATATTCAGTCTGTTTTATCTCTTGCTGACAGAGTGAAATATTTTTATCCTATTCAGGAAGACCTTTATTTGTGAAAAAAAGCCTCTCTTGAAAAATTAATACCTGGTGTTTTCCTGGGTTGCCTGTTTCAAACATTTAGAGGCAAATACATAAAAGTTAGAAGTTTCTTCTCTATTACTTTTTCTAGGAAAATATATTTGCTAGCATTAGTCAGCATTTCTTTCATCAGTGTGGATTTATATAGCAGCTGACCGACAGTTATGTCACAGATCACCATTTCAACACAGAATTCTTACTCTGCCTCAGCAAAATGCACACACTGTTAGGCACTACACCAAAAGTTGATAGGCTCTTGATTTAAGCTTCCTTCCAGAGCTGCCGTGAGAAATCTTAGTGAACATTGACTTTTTTTGGGAATGAAATACAACAGCAAACAGTAGCCCAAAAAAGCTATCACCAAAACAAATGTTTTTATGACATAAAAATGGTTTTATGACTCTTCCATGTTTTCCTTCCCAGACCACTGCCATGCAAGCAAACCCTGGAGCTGATGGAGAACAGCCCTTCCAGGCAAGCCTGGCAACACACTCAGCTCCCTCCATCCCTCTGGACTTTTGTAACAAACCTAGCTTTGGTGGCAGGAGGTAACATCCTGAGATGGTCAGAGTAATGCTGTGAGGAGTAATCAGGCCTTAAACATTTTTCTTGGAAAATATGTTGCAGTGGAAATAAATTATTTTCATGTCCTGGTTGTTGTGGAGCAGTAAGACAGGGTGCTCCAGAAGGAGGAATACAAGCCAGAAGTCAAGGTGACCCCTCTACCACCTCCTCTACAGACCCAGAACACCCGAGCAAGATTGGTGAGATCAGCAGGTCCAAACATCCAGGGATCAGAAAGCAAGGTGAGATACAAAGTCAGCTCCAGGAAAATCGCAGGAACTCAGGCTGAGCAGAGAACAAGGCTGAATACAACTGCTACTGCAGCACCACCCAAAGAAGGAAGCAGCAGCCCAAGTATTGCTTAAATAGAGCCCCTGGGAATATGGGTAGAGGGGTTAGGGGAGTCCCAGGTCAGGCTGGTCAGGACCAATAAACCCTAATAGTGCCCTGAGGGCCCTGACATTGAGCAAGCTTTGTCAAGTAAATGTCACCTCAGAGGAAGCAAACAAAGGGTTAAGGGAGGTAAGCTCAGGGAGGAAATTGCTAGGAGTTCATGTAACTTGGACTTCTGCTGATCTGAAGTAAGTTATAATAAAACTGAGAATCTGGATGTAGAGGATGCCACTTCTGCATTTCCACCTTCTAGAGGTAATCCTCCTGTGAACCAGTCAGTGATTCACAAACACACAGAAATCACAGTATAGTTCCTCTACAGAGTGTTGACTATTCTTGCCAGATTTCAGTTGACAAAGAATTATTAATACAATTGTATCTTATTTCAAGTACAAATGCCACAGCCAAAATGCTGAAAGCTGCATGTGTGAACCAAGGACAGCTATTTCAGCCTGCAGGCTACATGAAGTTAATATGCATCTCCTGAGCATGCCAGAAGTGAGAGAAATGCCTTGACTGCAGGCTCTGTGGGAGATCCCGGGCAGTTTTGAACTCCTAGAAGGCCATTGCAAATTGAAAGTCCCCTTGGAGTTCTCTGATTTACAACTCAGGCAAGTGTCACTGCCTTGAAGTCCTAAAAAAAGTACACAAAACTGCTCTGGCCTCTCTCTCCTACGAGGAAAAGTCCCATTGCCCAAGAAAAACACAGAGAAGAGCTAGCTTGTAGAAGGATTGATTTCGTTTCAAAAGAATTAGTGGCAATAGAAATGAAATATACATTTAAAAATCTCTCAGCTAACAACCACACAAAGCTACAGGTTTCATGAGCTAAGTTTTTGGTAATAATTTAATTCCTTACATCTTTTTCTGGTGATATGAGAGGAATGAAAATATTTCTTTTTCTTATTTGAATGGAAGCTTGCAGAGAAGATTCATGTAAGCCATATTTTTTCCCCATTTTATCCTGTCAATTCTGCCTACAAAAAAAAAACCCTCTAAACTGTGATCCTGTTCAGCTGGTATTGGAAATCTTTGACTGAAATCACCAGTGCTGCAAGTATCTCTGTAGTGAAGTATTAGAAAATCGACCGCAGGCAGAGACAACACTGCTGCTCTAATTCGCAATATTTGAAGACCCTGCAGGATCCATCCTGTGGGTCGGAGTCACCAATAGCCATCAACAGGGCAGCGCTGGGGGTTTCAGGTGCTATTCCCACTTGGGGAAGGTTTACTTCTGGGATGCCAGCCTCCCCCTCACTTCCCAAGATCAACATTCATTTCCCAGGTTGTCTGTCAAAGTGTCAGCATTTCGGCTGCCTGAGGCTGTGAGCTGCTGCACACAGTGTGACACTGGGCCAGCACTTGCCTCTATTTAAAAAAACAAACCCAAACATCCCTAATGCAATGAAATTAAGGTGTTTGGGCTCAGAGCTGAGTTTCTGGAGTTTATGCTTGCGGGATGGCATCCAGGGGCTGCAGGGCCTGGGGATCCCAGGGGTGGGAGGGCAGGGTCTGGCGGCCAGAGCAGGACAGGGCAGCAGAGCAGCTCCTGAGCCCCTCTCTGGGGAGGGCATGTCCCTGAAGGAGGAAGAAAATTCGTATTTTGGAGGAGGCGCAGTTACCACAGTCACCCACACCTGTACAAACAGCATAATTAAGCTAACAGTTTACCATTGCATGTGTTTGACAAGTAAACATCTCTCTTGTTTTCCTTCTTTCAGCAATTCTTTCAACAGCAGAGACATCAACTCATAAACATCTCTCCTGGCACCTCTTGTTAAGTAGGATTTTTCTGAAAAACTGAGAAGTTTGAAGAAGTAAGTCCAGGGTAGGATAAACCACTGATGACGAAATTTTGCCTTAAGCCATTGTATCATTTATTTTAAAATTTCAGATAAGGCTGCATTTTAGTAACTAAAATATTTTATGTGACATAAAGTCTGTTAAACGAATTCCCTGCTACACCTTAGCTGCTTCAGTTCACACCTTCAAATAAATTGGAGAAAAATTGCATCCAGCTGCTTTCTGACCTATTCCCCAGTAACATATCTTACCAGGACTCAAAGAAACTGTCAAAATATGCTAAAGGGAAAAGAGTGGAATACCTAAATTCTACCAAATTCACAATATATTGCTGAATGAACCAAGTATGACCCATAACATTTTACTCTGAGAAACAGTGTGAGGAACTTCAGAGTGTCCTGAAAATATAACTTTATGCCACATGATATTCACTATTAATAAACTGAAAGTACCTCACATTCAAGGAAATCTATGAATGTGCAAAAATTTCTGGGTTCTAAATGATGGTATTTTTTCATACGGTAGTATTTAAATGAAAACCACTGCTTAGTAAAATATTTTGGAAAAGCAAACACACTGGACATATCTGTAGTTTTCCCTAGAAAACATGCTGGGTAAGTTTGCTTTTGGCTGAGATACCACAGAGCATCCTTCATTCTATCTAAAAAAAAAAAAATAAATAAAAGAACCAGTGAAAAAACATCAGAAAAAACATCAGTGACTAGCAATGACTATAATTACTAGCCTTGGAAAGTTCCTCTTTGAAAGAATGGCTTAATGGATTTGGATTACTTGCCTCAGAAAGGTAAGGAGTAAGAAGGTTCATGACAAAAGCGTATAAAAAGATAATTGGTGAAGAGATGATAAGAGTGAAACTCTAGTTCTCTTTTCAACAAAGGAACAAGGAATCACTTAGTGAGATTGAAAACGGGAAGGCAGGATGAAAAGAAATACTTTTCACAGAGTGCGATTTCAGGCTTTGGAATTTACTGCCACAGCACACCTTTGAGGCCAAGAGTTTAGCAAAATATCATAAAAACATTCTTATTTAATTGGTAAGAAGAGTGTGTAGATCTAAATAATGAATGATAATAAAATTTTAGAAAAGTTAAATATGTTCTCTAGGGAGAACACTAAACATGGGATATGTCCTATTCCATATTCCTGTATTTCTACAACAGATTTGGGTTAGTATTTTGCAAAAACCCCTTAATAAGTTTGAAAGTTCTTGAAGTGTTTCATTTTTTACTATTTGCACTAAGGTTTGATTTTTGAGGAGAAAATAGGGATAAAGACATGGTAGAAATGGAAAAGTACTGATTAAACAGCAGTTCCATGACAATCCCAAGTAGCTTAAAAGGATATTTTTGCAGTGCAAATAATCAAAAAGGTTTTTTGTGAGCAGGGAAAATGTTAGGAGTTTTTCAGGTGCAATATGCTCGTGGAGCTTTATAGGTTCTCATATCTTGTAATTTTGATGAATAGAAAATTATATTTTATTTACTCTGACAAAGTCATGGACTTCAGCACTTGTAGTCATTAACCTTGTATATCAGTGCAACTTGTAGCACATTCTTTCCACATTTCTCTAACACTGAAGTATGCAGAAGTCAGTCTGAGGAGTTCCTTCTGGAATTCTTACAAATTTTGAAAATTTTCAGATTGATTGGTTTGAAATTCAAAGCCTTTCTTTGTTGGTTATTATTGAAGATTTTTGCAAGAAAATATTTTATACATGTTTTCTAAAACATTCCTAAATTTCAACATTGATTTGAAATAAAATGTTGAAATACTGTTCTATTTTCCAGCATATCCACAATAATGGAATTATTCTTTTTTCTTATATTTATGAATTAGTTTATGAGAGGTTTTAACTCTCATCAAAGTTCACAGATGCTTTGACTTCTCAACATGGTGGAAAAACCTCCGGTAAAACTATGGAGAATCAGGATGCAAATGAGAAATATTTAAGAACTGCAGGTGACCTGCTTTTCTTGACTACTAACAAAGTAAAATGCCTGTAAGAAGAACATGGTCAAAACAATGCAATCATATATTTTTAAACAAAATAAAATAGTCTGGTGTGATTTCTAATGTGATTGATGTTTTCATGCTTGATTTATACGGTTTTATGCCTTATTATTCGTTAAATTCTACCTCAAGGTGGATGCATAAAATATGATTTGATGGAAAATAAAATCTGATCAAATATCAAAATAAATTTAAATTCCTCCCATAAAGATGCTGAATTAGTTTTAGATTTAATCAATGCATTCAATAAACTGATTAAAACCTAAAATTTATTTGAATGTTGATTCATCGATTAAGATAGTGAAGCCATTTAACCCAAACTAGTCGACAGTTATATAGAGAACAGAGGGATTGATCAAAATATTGTAGTATTTTCAGTGTATCGTGTATTTAATTATTTTTCCTGAAACAGCAAGGATCATAAGCAAAATGAGAATAGAGACACAGGTGGAATATTTATTATGCTTACACATTTTTTCCTGACACACATGTATCAGTATCACTCAGTAACAACATATTTGGAACACCTTTAGTGTGAATTTTCTAGTGTTATTAAATTTTTTGACAGAAATGCTGCATCACGTAGAGGGGTGTGTTGTGACTGGTGTGGTACTGGCATTTTGGAGATGCTCGTGTGGGAGCTGAATGGTTTAATGAAGAAGCAACCATTTATTCTCGAAATCTAACAAGCAAATGGTCCCTAAATCACTGATGATGTGCCTTAGGACATGGTTTTGATGGCAGTTTTATACAATATTTGCCCTGGGTTCCATATCTCAGTCCTTGTTTTATGGCTGGTGAGTTATCACTTAAGCAGAGTGCAAGAACAGAAGAAAAATGAAGCCAACCCTGAGCAATGAAAGATAAGGTTTAATGGCCAAAATGAATATGAACATCAGAAACAAATGGGTTGAAGTTTATGGTACTATCACTTTGATATGAAGACAAACTGTTTTCCATGGATATTCCCCCCTCCCTTACAGTCTACATGCACACAAAATCCATACGAAGCTAAACAATGAGCTGCTGTACTTAGAGTTGTGTGTCTGTGGTTCTGGATTTGATTCACAACAAATTTTCTCTGATGGACCTATACAACCGATTTTGGAAAAGGATGATTTAATAATGTAAGCTAGGAAACTGGACTTTAAACGTTTAGTTTTAGATTTTAAGGTTTTTTTTCTATTCAGAGTGCCAATTTTTTGACCAATTTTGAACTCAGAATAAGGATTTTACTTTGCAACTGAAACTAGTATTGTGATAAGAGCTGCACTCAAGCTTGAAATACAGCTTTATTAATTGCAATATTAATATTTTTTTCACCAAGGAGCTGAATCTCAAGGAAAAAATAAAAATAATCTAATTGAGCTAGGTAAGGGAAGCATGGGGAAATCAGTAGATTTCAGGAACAAAACAGCTAAATTTACTGAGTGTTTAAGTCTTGAAGAGCTGTCTGAGAGATGCACCATGGAAGCAAGCTCATGTAGAGAGGGATTTAGTCCACTTGAGATGGATGGAGTCGTTCTCTGTGAAATTAGAACTCCTGTACGAGCGACTAATGATTAACCAGCTGATGAGAAATTTGAAGGAGGAGGACTCTCTCTTTGGAATTAAGCTGGAAAATGTTCGTTAGCCAGGTGCACCATGAACAGTTATAATCTACTGGTAATGAGGGGGTATTCAGTGCAGAGGGGGTGTTAACGGATACACAGTGGGATTTCTAATCCTGTGGGAAAGAAGTCCATTAACTCATCTTTATAATTCATCTCCCATTAAGATTTATTCATAATACCATAAATTATATGTAAGTATATTGCACTAACAGCACAAAAACTATATCAAACTGTAATTTAATGAGAGATCTTAAACATTTGAATAATCTTATTGAACTTCCTGAGTTTAGGAGGATTCTTGAATTTAAGCATATGGGCAAAAATGTACATATCTCTTCCTACATAAGCACTTTCATTCACCTTTGTGTTTCCAGGTATTAACACTTTTTTTTTTTATTTTGGTCCGCTCCCCCCAGACAGTTTGTGTTCCTTAAAAAATTTTCTGGTGCCTTCTTCATTTTATTCTTTGTCACAGACAAAGGAAGAAGCTGCCTTTTCCTCTTGCTTTCCAGAAGTCTTTTCCAGCTCTTAGAACAGCTGAAAAGAAGCAGGAATACCACATTACCACCATGCACTCCCCAGCCAACCAGAAACTGCCCTGTAAGTCTTTACAGAACAACAAAAATAACAAAGAACTACAAAAATTATGTTAAATATTTTTGAGTGACCTAGAAGACATGCATCTATTTCAAATGGCAAGTGCTCCAATGCTTCATGAAAACCAAACCAACCAACCAACCAAAAGAAATAAACTAACAACCCAACCAAAGTTGTATCTCTTTAGTCAGTAAGCTATCAGTGTTTTTAATGCTTTTTACACAGATTTCAAACACAAAAGTGCTCAGAGGCCGGTGGCTAGTGGCTCTTAAAGTGTAAAAGAAAACAAACATACTGTCTTCAATCAAATAACCTATCCACTAAAATCAGAATTAAACGGTTATACTGTTTTTCTTTATGTAAGAAAAAACAAAGAAATTATTTACATATACCTTGGTATAAAATATTAAGTATTAGAATAAAAGTAATGAAAAAAAGAACTACTTGAAAACCAGTGTTTATAGTAAAAATATTTATTCTTCCATAGTATTAGTTTTCCTAAAGCAGAGAAATGGTCCCTTTGAAACTATTCTTTGGCCTCTCTAATTAATTTTGCTATTCCCATTGATTAGAAGGAAAAAGTTAACTCCTGTTCAGTAACCAAATTTAGCTATTCAGATGATTTTAATTTGCTTTATACACAGAAGAAATACACGCACCAGATTTACAGATAAATGAGGGGACTAAATGAAATCTTGTTTAACAGGACTGTGTATCAGAAATCTAGAGTGAAACTAGAGTGGAAGAGGGAGGGTTAGGATAGCTGTTCATGGGAAGCAGAAAGTTTTTACTGCTTCGAACCAGGAAATGATTCTGCTTCTGCAGGGTTTCCCAACAGGACCCAGAGCTGCAGGAATGAGTCAGGGAAAGGAGGCACAGGGTGTGATTTAGCAAGTGTGAATGAGCTATGGACCCTGCTGGGAAATGTAACATCTTCAGACGTGTTGTCTTTCCTCCTTGTCTTTTTTCTTCATCTGACAGACGTGCCTGAGCCAAGTAGTTCTGTCATTGTGAAAAGGAGCTCCTTGTGCAGTTCCTTGTGTTGACAGTGTTGCCTCGAGCTTAAAATGCTTGTGAAACTCCAGTTTTAGATGAATGTCACTTATCTCTGCGGTCTATGAATATTCGATAAGACTGATTTTTACAGGTTTTTTCTGACCTCTCTTTCTCCTAAATAACTGCAGAGAGAGAGAGAAGACAGTGATTCATATAGCTCTATGTGATTGTTGCTGTAGTTATCAGCTTCCTAGATCATGGATTTCATGTACAGTCTATAGGAAGAAGCAACATGCTCCAAGGGAGATGATCAAGAGGCTGGGTGAGTTCTGAAGAACACAACATATAAGAATCTTTCATGCTGGTCTCTTTTACTGAATGTCTTTTCTGATCTGCCCTGACAGCTCCAGATTCCATGGGACAGTCTCACGCAATTCCCGCTGTCTAATAGCTGGGTATGAACCAGACAATTTTATTAACTGATAATGTTATCAAATCGTGACGCAGTCTATTACCTGGGAAACTTAGGGTAATACCTGGGAGTCCTTGTGACATTTAGGCACTGTATTTTGCTGTTATATTCCCATGCAACAAAATTTCTCCTGTAGAATAGTCAGCAAATCAAATTCAGTTTATCCAGCTGATCCAGTTTCTTTCATGTGGAAATATGAGAAGGAGTTGATTTATATGTTTGTTATTCTGATCTTGTATTGAGGTATTTCCTGCACATCTTCTTTATTTTTCTGAAAAATTCTTCTCATTCTTAAACTTGCAAGCCATTTCAGTGCTCTTAGTAATAGCAGCAATGATATCTCTACAAAAAAAATGTTAAAGTTCTAAGGTTGCCTTTCCATTCAGGCCAAAAAAAAGTGAGGTCACTGAAATACGACTCAAGGCATTTCTTCCCCTTGTCTGAGCAAACACCTGCATGGCAACTCACTTCCAGTGATTTTTAACTATGAAGCTCTCAGGCAAGAATTTTTCATATATAGTTAATGACTTTGTAATTCTCATGCCTTTTCATTTTTCCTTGCACAAGTCAATACAATCATTAATTTTTATTATTTTTTTTTATTCCCAGATATTTTCATTAGAACTGGAGATGGACAGATGGACAGATGCAGTGGTAGAACAGACAATAAGTTTTCCTGTCAAAGTTCTGTCCCTAGCCAGCTCTTTATGGACTCTGGTAGAGTACATGGTGAGGAGTGCCATGTAAATATACCCCAGTCATACATGGTCTCAGTCTAGGAACAAGGCAAAAATATGTGATACGTTTTCCCCAGGCTCTAGAAGCCACTTTAACTTGAGTCCCCCTCATCAATGTGTTACAGAATTCTCTAAAGATTTCTCTTCCGTGAGCTCGCTCACTCTTTACTGAAACCTGTACAAATATGTGACTGAAAGTTTGACATGGTCACACAAGTACATCCATGTCACTCCTCCCCACAGTGTTTTCATGAAACAAGGTCAAACTTATATTTTCTGTCACTCATGTGGGCTGAGCAACTGTTTAATGAACATGTTGGTATTCAAAACTGAATAACCAAGCAGGTGCCAGAGAGCATTTCCCAGAAACAGGTAATAGCTTAGGCCATGCTGCCCACCTCAGAAGCACCTCCAATTCAAATCTCTTTTCTGAATTTGACACATTAAGTGGGCATTTTCCTGAAGCACCATGGTGGGTGTGTTGGTTATTCTATTCAAAGGTACAGAAATCACATTTCTTTTCATTTTGAAGTAATTTACTTCAGATCTTATAAAATTATTTGCTTTGAGATTTCAAAAACTTGTTCACCATCTTTTTAGTTGGTCAAAAATTGGAGAGAAATATGAACACAACCTGTGTTTTCTGAAATACTTCACCAAAAACCTTGCCCAAATATATTATGCTTTACTCTTTATCACAGCATTGGACTGTGTCTAGCCATCCCTGTTTAATGACTTATTTGTTCCTTTCTTTTCCCATTTGTTAGCTTGTCCTTGTTTTATCAGTTCTTGCCCACAACTTTCTGTCTTCCACAAATTTCTGTCTGTTAAAGAGTTGGGTCTTCAATTCTGATGAATATTCTCCACTTGTTTAACTTTTCTGCATTCCTCTTTCAGGTACTATTTCTTTAGATTATATTATCAATCACCAGGAACTGATTTTTTTCAAGAGTCCATTTCTTTTACCTAATAAAAATTGAAATAATTTCTTAAAAGGCAGATTTTTATTAAATCCTCCACTTTTTAAATCCCGAAGCAGTCAGCAAGGGCAATCTGCAACAACATCTGCTGCAGAAAGGCAAACTGTTCTGTCTAGTACAGGGCAAAATGGCCTTTGTAATGCATTTTAGCAAAGTCTTTACTACTAATGCACCAGTTTACTGAGGCATGCAAAAGTCATTTCCACATTAATCTACACCCGAAAAGGCTTCTCTGATAAGGTTTGGCCTCAGTCAGTAAATCCTTCTCAGCTCATCTTAGTACGACTGCAAGGCTAATTGCACAAGCAACAATCAAATATCTAACCAGGGGATTGACTTAATTTTAAGCTCTTGTTGGAGCTATGCTCTTGCACAATTCAGTGCTGATTTTCTGTGTCTAGAGCGTTACATATAAACTCCTGCATTTGGTTTTTGCTGACTATATTTCTAATAAAAATGAAGCATTTTCCTCCCTTCCACATCCATACGCATGCATCTCTGGTTATTAATGCTAAACCCTTGTCCTTCTGTCTATGTGAGCAACGTTAAACTCCTTCTAGCAATTCCCTTCTAAATCACTTCACCACAATCACTCTGTGCATGAGAAGAGCAGCAGATTAAAATGACTTCTCAAACTGGTGCTAGACACAAATGCAAATGGTTTGACTAAAGTCAATCCACATTTTTAGCTACAGTTCACTGAAATGAGGATTTGCAATGTTTCTGTGGATGACTTTTATTTCTGACACAGAGTGCTGCAAGTTCTGAGTTACAGGAAGAGACTCAAAAGGAGATGTGTTTTATTCTGAAACTGGAAGTTTCATAAAACTAGAAGGAAGAAAAGTATTTGTGTGTAATAGAGTACTGGGTTAAAATCCACGAAAATCAAAACATTGAGACCACTGGATCCAGGACAATGCACCTTTTCCCCTTCATAGCGCATAGTATCAGAAAATGCAACCATTTAACATGATAGCTCTACCAAAATATTGTGATCAATAATACAAGAATTTGTTTCTTTTTTATTTTTTGTTTTTAATCTCTAGGTCATACCTTTAATCTTTCCTCCACAAGCATAAAGACATTTTTATTTTTCTAGAAATAGTGGAAATTTACTGGTCATCATTCAACTCTGCATAAGGCATTAAGGAAAAATACCAAATACATCAAGATCAAGATAAAACTGCAAAGGCTGGCAACAGTGATTCCTCTCCAGCTTGATAACTCTGCCAGTTGGTGTGTGGGTGGGATCCAGAGACCCCCACCTTCCTGTTCTAGAGGATGTGTCTGCAGGGGCTACCACCACAGCCAGGACAGAACACAACTCTTGCATTCCTTGAGCCAAATTTGAGTGTATTTGAGTGCAAATACAAAGCTGTCATTATGTCCCCAGAGCCTTTTCTAACAAAGGAATGAAAGAAAATGGAGATTGTGCCTGCTATGCATTCAGATGACAACCCACTTGATCTGTGCCATCATAACATTTTCCATCAGTCTGAAGGCCTGTCTGATTTTCTTATTGGACCTGAGCTCCCCTTTTAAAGCTTGCCTGAGAAGAATGATAGCAAGCCAGCATTTTATTACTCCTCTATACTTTCACAGCACCTGACGCAAAAGTTTTAGACAAGAATACCATAATAGAGAGGGTAGTTTGGCGTATCCTGACAGGTTGTTCAAACTTTGGGTGGAATGTCCACTCCCTGAGCACTGAAGAGTCTCAAATGCTAATTTGGATGTGCAAGAGACTTGCCAGACTAGGCTGGTTCTGAACAACATCACTAATGGTTTGTAGAACAGAAAATATTCCTCATCACTACAATTTAATGCTTAATGTGGTTGCCAAATGGTTGATGCTTGTGAAACACTACCCAGTTAAAGGGGACTTGTATTTAACACTGTTATATTATCTAATGAATAATATGAAAGCAGCAAGGAAAGTCCACACGAAATAAGCCACTATTGCCTACTGCAGTCCTTTCAGAGCAAAAACTTTTAGTCTGCCTTTTTCTTGGAGTTCTACAGTGGGCCCACAGCTATAACTGAAATATAGCTTAGAAAAAAACAGATGTACTGAAATCAGAACTGATAGTAAATTAACGTGATTAACATAAACCTAGAAGAAATACTAATAGAAAAAATATCAGGGCATAAGATTTCATGTTGTGTAACCTCAGGAGATCAAATATTTAACTGGTTTATTCTCTTCAACTTAACTAATATTTTCTCTTCCACTGCTCAAAGGAGTGCTGAAGATTAATTAATGTCTGCTTTGACCTGTAGATTGCTTTCAAATGCCAAGTTTTATGAATAGTTCTGAAATATGGATTTTTCATAGAGCCTTCCCTTTGTTGTTTTTCTTTCCTGTATGAAAAAGGCATGTTTTTGCAGGTTGTGCTCTGCTATTTAAAAATGTGTTTTGCAGGCTGCATCTACTACAACTACTACAGTAATTTTAGGTACGTGGGGCTCACTGAGCATGTCATGGAGAAACAACCTGCACAGCTGGATCTCACATCTGGTTGTCCCTGCCTCCACCATTTCCAACTGGTTCTGCTTTGCCGTGGGATGCAGAATCTCACAGAAGGACAGAGTGATTAAGATTGAAAGGGAACCCGAGGTCATCTTGTCCAACTCCTCAGCTCAAGCACTGCCATCTAAAACAGCCTGCCCTGGACCAAGTTCAAATGGCCTTTGAGTATCTCCAGCACTGGAAACTCCACAATCTTTCTGGAAAAGCTGTGCCAGTGCTTGGTCACTCTCACACTAAGGAAGTGTTTCCTTATGTTCACATGGAACTTCCTGTGTTTCAGTTTGTGTTTGTTGCCCTTGGTCCTGTCTCTGGAGACCACTGAGAAGAGCTTCTCTCTGTCCTCTGTACCTTTCCTTCAAGTATTTGTATACATTAGTAAAATCCTCCTTGAGTCTCCTCTAAGATAATTAGTGCCAGCTCTCAGTCTTGAGTCAGAAGAGAGATGCCTTAGTCCCTTCATCACCTTTATGACCCTTGGCTGGGCTCGCTTCATTATGTCCATGTCTCTCCTGTACTGATGAATTCAGAATTGGATACAGTATTCTAGGTGTGACCTTGCCAGTGCTGAGTAGAGGGGAAGCATCTCCTCCTTCATATCTCATATTCTTCTGGGGAAGATTTCTTAAAATAGAACAAGAAGTAGGAATAATAGTAAAGGTGCAAAAGAGCACTTCAAATGTGCAGTTGTAAATGCAAAGACTTGAGCTGTTTCCTTCTCTTTTGACTGTAGCTGATAAGCGGTGAAAAGCAGCTTCCAAGCTAAAATAAGGCTAGATAGAGCACTTGTAACTGAAAACAGAATTTTAAGGCAAAATAAGAGGAAAGTGGCAAGCTCCCAGTAAATATGAGCTGAGATAAAACTTTCTATTCGGTTGTTAACTGCACCTTGCAAATAGAACTGAGTATTAGTTCAGATGAAGTATCCTCTAAGAGTGGAAGAAAGACTTGGCACACAGCACACACTGTTCCAATCCATAAAAAAAGCCAGGAGTCTCACTAAAACAAGAAAAGTTTCATATCAAGCAATAGACTGGGTAAACAAATGTTGTAGACTGCTGTGTAACTGTGAAAGCATATTAAAATATAGATATATTCTATGAAAATTGTATGATGGAACTCCATTTCCGTCTCCCACGGCTCTGTGCATGAAGTGTCCCTTTAGAGAGAACAGCCAGTGGCAGCTCAGGGAGACCTGACCCTTTCAAATGACACTCCTTCTAGGACAGGAGAAGTTTTTTTGGGTCTCTCAAACCAGTAGTACAAATATTGCCACCTACTATCTTTTTCCCCACAGCCTCCCTCTTTTCCCAGACTTTTGTCTTTTTGTTCTTATCTGTTGTCCTGATCTTAATGCTCAGCAGTGAGACCATAAATAGATACTGGAAACAGTCAGTAGGAAACAGTACAGGAAGCTGGAATTAGAGGAAGGCACAAGAACTAGTGGCAATATAGGCTGGGGGACCTGGGGTGGGTATGAGGGCTTCTTATATTTTCACAGCCTCTTAAATCTTAGAAGTATTTATGTATTTTAGTAATTTCTACAGTGTATAACGTAATTGTCTGTTTTTGAAGCCACACCCTACATATCAGTGGTTTTAACCTTGCACTTCAAAATATCTGTATTTTACAAGATTTTACTTTATTTTTAAAGTGGCGCGTATCTTCAGACTAGCAGGTATCCACATGGAAACCCAAAATGTTTTCAGGAGGCCTGAAAAGCTCTATGTAAAAAAATTTGCTATTATTTTGCAATTTGTCTTTGTGTTCAATTATATTCCATTCTTAGAGGTTGTATCAAAAATCTTTCTCCCCTGCCATGTTTATCCCCTGGACAAACAGCATCTGATTGTGATGTTTCATGTGGTCTCCTTTCTAGTAATAATAACTCTTTGTATTCCTGTGATGATTAATCCCCTGGAGTCTTCTCACTGACCTCAGCAATGCTGTAATTACTTAGCATTATCGTGCCAATCAAGGTAATTCCATTTAGGAACCTCAATATAGTTTTAAGACGTTGGCTTCAGACACTCAGTCTTGAGATTTATTGAAATGCAAACTAAAAAATAAAGTTTTACTCCCATTTCATTAATGTCTGGCAAGTCTCTTCTATTAACCAGCAGCTGGATGATGTTTATTTTGAACATGTTTTGTTAACAGAATAGAGAAAAATCCATTTATCTTTGATAAATGTACATAAGCACAAGAGTTTTGTTTTATTACAGTCTCACATTTTAAAAATTTATAATCAAAACACCCTGCAAGAAACCAACTTTACACTGATTCCCACTTATTTCAATATAGCTGGCTACACATTCAGAAACAGGCTGAATAGGAATCCTAACTGAAATTAGAAGTATAAAAATCAATGGGGCTTGTACCTACTTAAAGTATCTCTACTCAGATCTCTAAAAGTATGTCAGAACCCACTCTGAATTACCTGTGCCTAGTAAAGTATACGGGCTGTTTAATGATGTCTTTCTGTCAGCTAATTCCAGAACCTAAGCCCCGAGATGCCATCACTGGTGGCAAAAATGCTTTCAGTCCATGGAAACGTTAAATGAAACACATCAGCTTCAAGTGACAACAGTGGATTATGAGCCCTCACCCAGTTACCAAATTTTAGCGTAAGACAACTCAGAAACAACATTTGAAATCATGCCTTATACCACTCAGCTGGATTTGCAAGACCGTGTCTGTCAAAGTGCTGAGTTTCTTTATATGCAGAAGTGGTGAGCAGGGCTTTGTGGGGATGATCACTGCTAAACCCTGTTTTAGGAAAAGCTGCCTCTAGAGAATAGGGTTTGTCTGACATAGGTAACTGTGTAGTTGCCATACTCTATATAAACACTGGGAAAACAACCCAGGTGTTTTGATATTGTGTTTGCAATGAGAAGAAGCACTATGCTTGTTCATGTTGGGTCATGTCTTACCATTGTTATACATCATCATTTGGTTAAAACTTCTCATTAGAAAAAGAAGGCAAAGTATAGATTTCTAATTCTTACCTCCTGAATGTATTAATGGACAGGCACACGTTTCTAAATGTGCTAGCTCTACAGACAAAAACTCTTAGAACCAGAAAGAAATCCTTGAATGATGCCAGTGGAACTCTTTGAAAAAAACTTTGTACCAAGAACTGCAGCCTTATCAGCTGGAAGGGTTTTCCATCCTGTTAATAAAGGACTCAAAGTGAGATATGTCGAGATGACTCTTCTGTGATTACACAGCTGTTGGCACTACAAAGAAAAGTACTGCTTGACAGATTAAATATATAGGCTGCTTCCAACAGCTAATACAAAGTATGTTATTTAATATTTCTCTTTGGTGTTGTTTTCAGACTGACCAGGATTGCCTTAAAAATTACTTTTTCAAAAGTGCATGTACACCTGAAGGGAATATATCTGTGTATTTGGATTACAATCAAAATACATAGAATATGCAAAAAGAACCTGGAGACAGAGTTGTGCAACATCACATAGAAGATCAGTTTTAAGTTTTCAAAACACCATGAAGATATTCAGAGTATTTGCAGAGTTCTAGTTCAGGAGTGAACTTTCCAAAGCTTGAAACATCCATTTAGCATTGCTTTAACATCAAATATATTTGATTGGCCCAGAGATACAGATACATGAGTTCTGTACCAGCTATTTATTTTTCTGGACATGTTGACAGTATGTACAGAATGTGCTATATGAGACATCTCACGCAGAAGACAATATAGGAATGGGAAAAAATGTATTGATGACACCCCAGAAGCACACATTATTTATGTCCCCAGATTCATGATTTGGGTTTGGTTTTCCCAGCTAAAGGGGAATGTGTGTAGCCCGTGAGCATATTTTTTCTTACCTGGCACTGAGGATTACAACCTCATCTTAGGATGTGAAGTTATGCCCAGGCCATTATGGAGTAACAAAGTTATACCTTTGGTACATCTGAGAAGGCTTTGCCCCTTATAATGTGGATGGACATAATAACTGTGAAATAATGTGGCAAATATCACTAGTTAACACGCCTGTCCCAAACACTGATTAGTCCTCCTGAAAGGCCCCAGATACGTCACCCTGCTAAATATTCTCCAAACATTATTCACAGTCTAAACCAGAGCACAAATATTCACGTGAGGGAGGAAATGGAAAAGAAATTTCTTTTCCTCTTGCTTGTGCACTTTGCATTAACCCGGTCCTTTTTAATACTAGATCAGAAGGATAAAATACTCCTGTTTCATCCAGCTGAAGAGTCAATAAGAGTCTTTTCTTTTTCCTTATGTATTATTTTTGTTTTAACTGGATCACACTCCTAATTAGCAATATTTTCATAATGTGTCGTAATCATTACTATACCAGAAAAATGAGGCCAAAACCAGAAGATAAATTTTTATGACTAAGTTAAAGGAAAATTTATTAAGTTGTGTGTTTTCACAGAATCACAGGATACTCTGAGATGGAAGGGACTCACAAGGATCATCAAGTCCAACTCTTAAGTGAACGGCCCATACAGGGATTGAACTCACATTCTTAGTGTTTTTAACAACATGCTCTGACCAACTGAACTAATTTTGTTTTGATTTTTGTAACATAAGAAAGAAATCTGTGGGTGTTATTGAAGAATACCAGAGCTATGCTACAAAAATAAAAATAAAATTACTGTGTGAATCATCACCAAATTAATGGCACATTAACAATAAGTTCATAGCTCTGAAGAAAGCAAACTTTACTTACACTGATCCAAATAAACAGAGACACATTTGTTGAGTGTGCTTATTTCTTGAAATATCTGATAGTTATTGTACTATTTTTGTGGTTTGAAGCTCAGCTGGAAATTAAGCACCACCCAGCTACTTGCTCAACCCCCAACTCTCTTCTCTCTCACCTTGCTGGAATGGGGAGGAGAACCAAAGTAAACTTGTAAGTTAAGACCAGTTTAATAATTTAAAATAAAGTAAAATACACTGATAATGGTAAATGATAATAGTAACGAATATAAAACAATAAAAACAAGTGATGCACAATTCAGCTGCTCACCACCCACAGATCAATGCCAGACCCGCGTTCCTGAACTTAAATTCTCTCCCCTCATGTATAACTCCTCCCAGTTTATATACTGGGCATGATATTCTGTGGTGTGGAATATCCCTTTGGTCATCCATCCCAGATATGCTCCCCCCCAGGTTTTTTGGGGTACCTCCTCACCAGCAGAATGTGAGTCAAGAAAGAAAGTCCTTGTCTTAGGACAAACACAACTTAGCAAAACCCGAAACATCAGTCTGTTATCAACACCATTCTCATTCTGAATCCAAACCACAGCATTGTAACAGCTGCTGAGAAGTTAACTCTGCCCTAGCTGAAACCAGGACAGCCATCAGTGTATTTTTTATGTTATTCTGCATCACTGCCTTCTTCATCTCTGATTATAGAAGGTTGAGAGGGCTGCTCATGACTGAGCACAGAATAGCATTTAATCTATTTATTCCAAATTTGCTATTTGGTTTTCAAATACGCGAGCCACTCTCACCACCAGCCTCTGCAAAATGAACAAACAAACCTTGTGTGTGCAACAGGAAAACCCAAGATCTAGGCTGAATCTAGTCAGTCATCCTCTCAGCAATGGACCAACAATGAACCAGCATCCTCCCAACTCAGTATCCACATTTCCAGAAGTGTTTCAGGTGTCCCACAGTGCTGAGTTAGAGCCACAGAGAGTGAAGATAGGACTGCAATGGGCAGCTGTGGTCCTGCACACTTAAGGGGCAACAGCAAGGGAGACATGTCGTCACAGGCATCATCATCAAGAGCAAAGGACTTCTCTCAGGTGCAGATAGATCTTATCATTTATCTGCCTCAAACACATGAAGAAATATTGTCATTGAACATCTTGCTAGCTCATGTGAAAAGAGCAGCATCGATGAACTGAATAAATGGAATTCCAGAAGTGCAAAAAGAACTCAAAAGGGTAAGTGCAGAACCCTAGTAATGTTTTCTTCTTTTCTACAAAGATCCACTTCAGGCCATTGAGTTAATTTCAAAGTACAATATTAAGAATCTCTTCATCTATCCTGAAGTTCTTTATAGTGGAAAAGAAAATGTTGGTTCAATAATCAAATCCCAAGTCAGCTGCTGTGATTACTGTGATTCCCTTTCTGCTTTTGATAAAATAGACCATTTTCCCTTTGGGGGTTGTACAAGCCCAAATCAATGAACCAAAATTGGTTCCAACACATAATTTTGGTTCATTGATTTTGAGGCCAGCATTCTTTTTATTTACTAGACAAAATCTCAGCAATTTGTCAGTTATATTTGTTGGCCTTTTCGTTTGGTCTTATTTCAAATGCTTGTCTTCTTTTCATTGTTCTCCTAGCACCAGCAACTGTTTCAGGGTACTTTAATATTCTCTAAAAGCCCACTTCTCACAGCTGAACACCCACATCAAATGTATTTTGGGGTACACTTGCTGAAACTCATACATTATACTGAAGCTGAAATTGTGTTAGAAGCAAGAGCTTCTACTGCCTAGACAAAAATACAAAAATATTCAAAATAGGTCATCATGGTAGGTTTTTTATCTTTTATGAACAAAACGGAACGGTTCTACGCTCAACCAAGAGAGATAAAAATTACTATTCCAATACTACCATTGGAAAAGCTACCTTTCTAACTTTGGTGTGTTCCAGATTTGCTGCTCCTTACTTAACTCAATATTGCTTTAATTGAAAGGCTTAAATGGTGCTAAGTCATAGAGTTCACTGTGTATTTTACTGAGATTACTTCTTATTAATGTCATGGCAAGGTAAGTGAAAAATAACAATTTTCTCAGGCAACAAATGGGTTATTTTTTTCCCATTACCATGGCACATATGAAACTTTCGCAGTGGTAAAGATGAACAGTCACAATTACTTGATCTATTTGAATTTTAGTATTAATTTAGGTTTTCCTCTTTTAAAAAAACCATAATATTGCCTTTCACTATCACGGCAACACAATATTTATTTGAAAAAGTTTTGTAGCTTGCATATGAAATAGGTGATTGATATCAGAAGTACAGTTAATTTTTGGCCCGAATGTTCATTTCTAAAACCTGAAAGATAGAAAAGAAGTCTAAGAAAACAGAAATTATCTCAAATTCCACCGTAAATCACTATGTGTAGCTGAATTTAGTTCCTCAATTTTATCTGGTTTGAAATGTCTTTGTCTTTTGTTGTTTCAAAAGAACTTCAGAAGAAATGCCTATTTTGGTTTAGTTATTGCTTTTAGGGGGAATATGGAATTAACAAAAGGCAAGTGATCATACACTGATGAACTTAAAAATACATATTTCAAACCATAACAGAAAGCAATAAGCATTTGATATTTTCAATGTGTTGATTTTTCAAAAAGAAAAAAAAGCTTTAATTCATTGTACATTACTTTGACTGGCAAGCCAGGAATGCTAGACAAAATGGAAGAATGCTTTTTCTGGTTATTACTCCTGTGTGTTTAATGAATATTTTTTCACATTCTGGCTTTAGTTCTAATCAGTTCTATTACATATGTACTTTGCATTTTGAAAAGCTTTGGTTTTGGGGTTTTTTTTTGCACACTTATTAAAATGGTTGTTTTAACAGAGATGCTTTGTGTGAATCTCCACTATATTCTCTTGGACCTCTTTTATTTTCTTTCCATTCCATTCCATTCCATTCCATTCCATTCCATTCCATTCCATTCCATTCCTCCTTCTACCTTGCCTTTTCATTCTTCCGTCCTGGCCTTATCCAAAGCTAACAGCAACCCACTGAGTGACCTCAGTTGTTTCAGTGAACTCCAGGATAGAACCCTTAAATAAGTGTCAATGAAGAACCAAATGTCTACTTTTATTTCATGTGCATTGCAGATATGATTTCATTTTAGTGATTCTGACTGTGGATTTTGCTTAACACCCCTGGCTGAGGCACTCTAAACTTTCAAATAGTACAATAAAATAAGTTATGGAAATAAGCACAATGAAAGAAGTAGGAAAGAAAAGGGAATACAGATAAGGCTTATGAAAGGACAGGTGAAATAGAAATAATAATAGGAGGGAAGAGACAACTGTTTGGTTAATGAGATGCTGAGATTAAATGAGCTTTTAGAACAGATTTGAAAGAGCACACTGATGTAAGAGAATGAATTGAAAACAGGAGCTCATTCCACAACAGACAGGCAAGAAAGGAAAGAGTGTTTGAAATTGGTAAGGATGAGAGAATTATAATTGCCTTTATGTTCTTGCTTTTTGCATCTCAGCAAACAACATTCAGCAATCAAAGGTTAATAACAAACAACTTGTCATAATTGGATAGCTCTCCTCCCAAAATGGCACAGCAGCAGCAAGGCGAAACATTCACACTTGCCAGCCATGACATGCCTTGATAACTCCAAAGCGGTGCTGAGAAACCTGGAAATATATTAATAGAGAGCAGAGCAAGTGGAAGGCATGATAAACAAGCAGACCACAGACTAACCAAGACCCACCAAGGAAGAGAGAAAAGAAAGGAAAGGTTCACTGCTGTTACATGAACTCTGACAGTATATTTAAAGGCTGTTATTATGTGTGAGACAGTGGCTATAAACACTGAAATTCTTTAGAGAATTTGCTTACTTACTGCAAGAAGTACAGCAGCCTGGTTTCCTGACAACAGCACATGTGCCATTGTGGCCGCTGTGGCAGGGCAAGGATGAGGGCAGTTCCAGTGTCTCATGCAGCATCAACAGAATTATCCCCCACTTGTTGATTACAAAATAATTATTAATGCCAATGATTTCTGAAACAGAAATAGCATTGTGATGTTTCTGATATAGACCTGGCCTTCCTATGAATAGTACAACAAATACTATGTGCATCTTTTATGAAAGCTTCATGCATCTTGTATGAAGATCAAGAATGAAGCATAAATGTTATCAGGATGTTTTTAGTTTCAGTGCTGCTTTTCTTTTTGTTTTGGGTGTTGATCTTCTCAACCTGCTTGAAATCTGAGGTTAAAAAAAATCAAGTAAACACAATAAGTTAAGACAGATGAACTGATAAAGACCCAGCTTGCAACAAACTGCACCAAACACAAGATCTATAAGATGCAGATCATACGATTTCTGCAGAGGGAGAAAAATAACCTAAACTTCACTGTGCCTACACTAAGGTTTTTTTCAAGATAAATGTAGCCCAAAGATCTCTGGGTAAATGTTGAAGTGTTTAGGGCAAGATAAAATCTACACGGTACTCAAAAATTGTGCAAAACTGTAATAAAGTTCTTATTTTAACACTGGATTGTATTAGAAAGATGGACTGCTTCTAAACGTTGTTAAATACATGAATTTTTGTAAGCCACTTCTTTCAATATTGTAAATGAGTTTCCAAATAGCTGTGTGTAGTATTTCGGTTTCCCCTGGCAAGAGCATTTTTATTTTCTTGATGCAGTGATGAAGTATCTGGATCATTGCCTTAAAAATATTAAAAAGAGAACAGAAGGGAGTAAGCAAGTCTTTATAGTAGAATTATTATTTTCTAGGCCAAAAGTACTATTTCTTAGGCCCCATTAAGACATCAATAGGGGCACAGTAGCTCAAGAATCAAATCCTGACAGTGCAATAAACCAAACTGATGCAGTTTTTTTCCCTCTTTCTTCTTAAAGCAAGAATGCTATAAGATATCAAATATTGCAGAAATTCCCTAGATCAGTCCTGCCTGGAGAAAGGAGAGAAGCTGTGCAGCATGAGTCATTCTTAGCCAATCCCTCTTCATAACATCTTCTCCCCTTTGTGCTCCACCAGAACACGTCTATTATTTCAGATCTGTTCTCTCAGACACAACAGTATCGAGAGTTCCTTGCCTGTGAAGCTGGAGGATGAGCATTAAGAATCCTCCCATAGGAAACAGCTCATATATTTCCAGAAGACTTCATACCCTGCACACTGATAAGGCAGAGAGTTGGAATTTTCCAAGCAGAAGAAAGAATTTTCTAACCAAAAAATCACACAGCAAAGTCCTTGCTCTGCTGGTGTCACGGGTAGAAATCCCATGGGCTGAGAGACAATTTCACTTCTTGTCCCACTGCACAGAAAATCCAGAAAGGGCACACTATCAACCACTGTCAACCCTTGTCCACCCATAGCAAAGTGTGATTTTCATGTAACCAGCACAGACAAGGAGGTAAAAAGACACACTGATCCTGCAGAGGTTCAATTTTAATGCAGAGTTTCATCTAGAGCAAAGGAAACTCAGGCTGCATATGCTTATATATTTTTCATCAGGATCATATTTCATAATGAAATTTTCCTCTAGAATGTAAGAGACCACACTAATTCACTCAAGAGAATGATAAATGCTTTTTTTTTGGTGGGGGTGTGTGTGTGCACCAATGTCACAAAACCAGAACAGGAATAAAGAAAGTAGTGGCATCCTGCAGACTCATTTCAAAATTGTCTACAAAGTGTCCCTGCTTTTCCTCTTATTTATCTAAAAAGAAATACAATTAATCATAATGTTCTACTGATTTGATTGTCGTTCTCTTATTTAGTTTCTACAGAGATATTTTTACTCTACATATGGCTTGCATGACTTTTCGTAAAACAAGGATGGGGAAATGGTGACTTTCAGAGTTATGCTTGTCCAAATTGTCAATTTTGCTCAAATAAAACATATATAGTAGAATACAGGGTGTACAATTAGATATCTGGATAAGAATATCTGGTTTGGTGATGGGTTTTCTGGTGTTTGGTACATTTTTTTTCCTTTTCCCATAGTTTTGTTTTGTTTTCCCCTAAATACATAGAAAAAAGGCTTGAAAATGTTAACTACAGAACTCAGCATTGAGTGTCACAGTTAGGAAAGAGTGTTCTGATCCACTGTCATTTCCAGCTGGAAAAGAAGAGCTAGCAGATTAACAGATGTAGGGCAATAGAGTGTTATTCCACACCATGTTGGTGTGTTTTGTCCATAAAATGTGCTGAAATCAGCTTTCAGCTCAAAAGAAAATCCAAAGATCCTTTGAAACCACCATGGTAGTAGAGTATGTGAACAAACTATCATTCAAAGATCAAAATGTATTGTTCCCCAGTTAGTTTACCCTAATGCTTAAGAGAGAGAGCTTGTGCCTCTCAACTCACATTCTCCAAAACACGCTTTTAGAAGTTGTGTCAGACTCTATATAATGACATTATGTCACCGATTTGAAAAGATGTCCTCTTCTGTCTGTGATGTAAGGTCAGGAAATAAAGCACAGATGTGTAAGTGCAGCACTGCACTTTCAGTCAATGTAAGTGCAAGCAACAAGACAGTAAAATAAGGCTGTGAAATGTGGAACATCCTCTGTGTGGTTCCTGGCTAAAATCCCTGGGTTTTAGCAAAATTAAGGTTCAGTAACACAAGGAAAAGCCCTTCAGAGGTTCTGCTGGCATTCCTTGCACCAGGGGACGTGGTGGGGGATGAGTGGAGCCTGATCTAGGAAAGGATAAGTGGTGCTCAGGCACACAGGACCCCTCTGCATGAAGAAAGCTTCACTGTTTAAGTGAACTGGATTTAAGAGCACTTCATTTTGCAGAGGCAGCTGTAACTGTCTTTGGGCTTTGGTCCAAAATATCCATTTTGTATCAAATACATAGTGAATGAGCAGTGTTTTAAGGAATTTGTAGTCCCTTAAGGCAGTGTTTTGCCAAGAAGAAATGGAATAAACAGGTTTTCCAGTCCAATTAGTGAGGGCCCCTTAGTAATTCCCTTTCCCAGTTTTCATATCTATAAATATATATAAAAATAAAGGACTGAGGGTGACTTGCAGGAAAGTGGTTCAGACCAAGAAATGGCTCAGAAACAGCTCAGCTGGGGGGCAGGGGATGCAGGTATACTGTGGAGGAGGGTGGGAAGAGGGCATTTTACCTGTAATTGGTTATTATTGATTATATCTCAATTAATGAATGGAAACTCTAGACAAATTACAAAATACGCAGACAATGTGCCCAGACCTGGTTAGGGACAATAAGCTTCTCACAAACAATATTGAATAAAAATAATTATTTCTTGACATTTTCTCCCCTTCTTCAAATGTCAACTTAATTTTTTCCAGACTTTTACTTATTAACGTGGCAGGTCCTATCCATCATGTCATGCTTATTCTTATTTTGTCAGCAATTCAAGCCAGAGATATAACTCAAAGTAATCACATTAAATGGTCAAAGCAAGGTAGATTCTATAATATCTTTGCTCAAAGGTTTGGGGTTTTTTTTAAATATTTTATTTTATTTTGTTTTATTTTGTTTCTATGCAATATTTTTTGAGGGACACAACTATTTTCCTGATGAGCTTGAGATTTATTATCATAATCATTTCAAGAGTGATTTTCATATCTGGCATTAAATACACAAATCATCCATGAAAAGTAAATTTCAGTAAGACGTTGTCTATTTACTATTCGTGTGGATCTCAATTTTTATGATATTTTTTCATACAATATTTATGTGTGCTAATCACAATTAATCATAAGGTTTTACTCCTGACTACAGCTAATGTTTTGCGTACCTTTTTACTTATGCAGACTGTGCACTCTTCTCATGAGACTGCTGTATGATGCGACTTCAAGTCACACTACATGTCCTTTACCAAGTATTCACTTGTTTGCTTTGTTGGATTAAATAGATTAAATAGGAAAGTCAGTAACTAGATTTTCTGATGCTGGCTCTCTCACTTGGATGCATTGGGAGCCATGGGAAAGTCATTACCGCTGTAGATATCCTTCTATTTCTAAACCAGGTCCGTGCAGAAGATGACTGAGCACTGCAATCACATTTTAACGTGGTAAGTGAAATGTGTGGAGTGCAGCATTTTCTTGAAATACTGGCAAAATTAAAGTGAAAAGTGTCGTGGAGCTGTTTCCTCACCTCTGACACTCCACCTTACAGGTACTTTTCTGGTTTCATAGCAGCCTAAGGGAAGTGCTTAAACCTGTGTACTCAGAAATAGAAAAACACAGTTAGAATTTAGAAGTTGGAGAAAGTCCAGGGGCTGTCTGAGAGTCTTTTGGACCACTTATTTGACATATGCAGGCAAAAAGAATCCGTGACCAACAAGAAAAACAAAACCATGTCTCCATACAGAAACTGAAGCAGAATAAAAGAAAAATTATCCTCACGTTAAACCAAGGTAATGACACGTATTTAATCATGGGCTGCTAACATGTCATCTTGTGTAAATTATATATAGGACAATGAATGTGCAAGAGATTTATATGAACTAAAAATAGCACTCAAACACCCTAGATTTGCCTGTGTAAAATCCAGCACTTTGCAATATAAAATTAAATGTGAGAATAAATAGTTCAGACACATAAATCAAAATCTCAACAGAACAGCCAATTCTTATTCAGTCCAGCTTGCTACAGCATTTTCTTTATCCCCAGCAAGACAATGTCTTGTAAGCTACAGTTATCTTAGTCCTCAACCAGCTCCTCTATGGGATGGGGAAAAATGCTGGGAAAAGACAGCAGGTGCTGTCAGAAGAAATACAGGAACATTGATCTAAGTAGGTAGTAAAATTCAGACAGGTCAGGGATGCCACTTTTGGAATCTGGAAAATAGGATATTTATTTAAAAAAAAAGCTTCCTTGTCTATTTTCTGTTCATGTGTAGCTACATTTGGGTTCCCTTGCAACGATATTTATGTTTGGGTAAGGGTATTAATCATAGACATCTACAGGATGCAATGTTCTTATCTCTACTACGATGTTCAAAGTCTTTGGAAGAAAACTGTGAATGGAATGTGTAACTATGAGACATTTGTATATTTTGGAATACATAGCTTACTGAGAGAAGTGTTTTCAAAATGCATGTGGATTTCTCTGTGCAGCTCTTTCTTACAGCTAAATTATGAACATTTAGATATCCAGAACTTTTCAAATGCATTTCCTGTTCAGATGTCTTTTTTGATTTCTTCAGTGAATGGTTCTTGGCTATCAGTAAGTTCCTTATCATACGGTGACCTGTGAATAACAGTACTTTCTAGTTTGTTTTTTGCTGGTCAATTAAAGAGCTGATTTTGCAACAATGCAAAGCAAATTATACTTTTCTTGCATTCTGATTGGATACTTAATAACTAAGGTTACATATATAGTGATTTTATTTTTCTTCTGGTGGTTGACAGAATTCAAACTGTCACACTGAAAACTCACCTCTAGCAAGTGAAGATGGCTCAAAGTTTTGAATGTTCATAGAAAGAAAGTATTAATGAATAAAAACATATGGACTTGTGGCACCAAGTGGACATCCATTCCCTCTTCTGTACTGCTCAGCATCATTAATTGCTACCTACTGTTAACTGCAAGCTTAGAAACAGTAAATTTCATCTTAAATGCATCTGTGCCACTAAAGCTGAGATCAAGCACGCATATTACAATATCACAGACTTGGTTTACTCTATGCTTTTGCAATTTATCTGGTTTGTGGAATAGCTCTTCCCCCGCGTTGATGAAAGCCTAGGGCAGCCCATTTTCCCTCCTTTTGCTACTACGAGGGCACTTTTGTACCAAGGAGCCTTCTTCCCAAGATGTCATAATTGCTGCAACCAGATTCTTTTTACGATGTGGCATTTCCCCTCCGTGAATGTATCGCTCCAGTGAACTCGCAAACCAGCTCTGTCTGGTTCAAATCCATGAACCTACACTTATGATAAGATAATGAATGCACACTCATCAAGCAGAACCACACTGGAAGTGCTGTGGGCAAGTGTAGAGTGCAATAAATTTTATTAAATGAGGATGATGCATTTTTAGAGGCATATCACTTCTCAGAGGTGTTTGTTCACTCATCCGGCCCCACTACTCACCACAGAAGGAGGTTTTTGGTCACTGCGTGTTCAGGGGGATAAAGTACAACAGCAAATATAAATAAAGGAAGCATTAATGAATAAATATAGATATATTGGCATAGTATTTAATTAGTTGCTGTTGGGAAAGGGCATAGCAACATACCAAGCTGATTCGAGCTGCTTCATATGTTATCGTAAAAATTTAATCAGTTAGCCATATAATGCCAGGCTAAAATACAGACGGTTAAAACAACAGCACAAAACATTAGTTTTATACATGTAGTAAAGAGACATATCTGCAAGTTTTAATGTCTTAATCCACATAAGCCAGAAGGCTTTATTTCCCTTTTAATGAAAAATAGGAAAAAAATAGAACTCCCTCCTTAGACCAGTGGATAAAAAGTGCTTTATGTACAAAAGTTTTCATATAATTATCACTAATATTGAACAGCAGTGATATCTCCAAGCAGCTTTATTAAATATCCAGTGCTCCATATGTGGGGTAGATGAGATTGGCTTTAAGGAAAGGAATTTTTTATGATGAGGATGGTGAGGCACTTGTACAGGCTGCCCAGAGAAGTGGGGGATTCCCCACCACTGGAAATGTTCAAGTCAGGTTGGATGGGGCTTTGAGCAACCTGTTCTAGGGAAAGAAGTCCCAGGCCATGTCCGAGAATTTGAGTCAGATCATCTTTAATATTCCTTTTAGACCAAATCATCTGATGATTCTATATGATTATTACCTTAAACAAACATCAAGGTTTTGCAAGGATTTGCGGGGGAAGGAATTGTCTCATACAGGCTTTCAGGATCAACTTGGGCTCTAGTTTGATCACTCACTATACTGTCAGATATGCAGACTCAGGATCTGGGCAGAACAACTTTAAAAGAGGATGTTGAGATCAAAAACCACTGAATGTCCGCCATTTATCTTTCTGAGAATTTAAAGACAGCTCCAAAAATGTGTCTTCCTCAGTGGATATGCAAGATACTTAGCATCTCTAGGATCCGGTGGAAAACAAATCCCTTGACATTTTTCAACCTCTTGGCGTAGCTTTTATCCATGGGTTCTATTCCAAAATGCTATTAAGGTTTCCATAACACATGAGTTTTTCAGTCCAAGATGAATGATGGACACCAGCCATGCAATTTAAAAAGCATAAGATTCGCTCTATGATCTACCATGCCTGGAGACGTTTGTAGCCAGGGTCACCAGATCTCTCAGGAAGACAGTGCTCTGCTTTTTGCTCTCACTGAAGATTTGTCCTGAGCAGGAGTGTCGGCAAATCGCAGGCACTATGATATATTGTCTTACAGAGGAGGATTCATTTGGGAGCAAACAATGAACTGAGTTCAAAACTTCATTGTGCTGCACAAATCAGATCTGTTATGTAAGGCTATCTCTCTTAACAGGAACAGTCTGAACCAGCTGCTGAACTGATTCGTTTAGACATACAGAAAATCTACTTGTTTTTTTTTAAATCTTATTGTTGATAATGAAGGAGCAAGAACACTTTTTCATGTTTATAATGTAGAGAGAATGCTAAATCTACAAATTGAGACAGTGTAGAGCAATTTTCTGTGTAATTTTAAATTTTATTTCATAAACCTGATCTGCTGGGTTTTTGGGGTTTTTTTATGTTTTTCCTTCTGTGTCAATCTATATATTTTTTCTTCCAGGTTTCTCCTAGAATTTCCTGCCACAGAGATCTCTGACTCACTTAACACTCTAGAGAAATATGAAAGGCTCCTTCAGGCAGCTTGGGCGAATTAATAATCTTCTTCAAGGGTCACAGGGTCATCTAATGCCAGAGTCACAAGTGCCTGTACATACATAAAATACAGAATAATGAAAGTTCAAAAAATGCTCCAGTAATATCAAGAGCATATTTTAATTGTTCAGTTCAGTAAACTTCCCATAGCTCAACCACACCCAAGAGGTTTTTGATGAATATAGATGTGAATATATTAAATGATACATTTGTTCTATAAGAATAAAACAGTAGCCTCTTACAAAAGAGGCTCAAAGTGCAAAGCAGCCTTGCATTTTCCTTCCCTAAAAATCTGCAGATGTCCCTAAGCCAACCTGTTTATCTCAGCTTATGGTTGAAAACCATATTCTACAAAGTTGACAAATGCCAACACGTTCCCACCTGAATTTCCAAAAGTATCTTATCAGCCGTTCATGCTTTTAGTCAGTCACGATACTCCACTTATGAATATAACTCCCTTTTTTCTCTTATAACCAGATCCCAACAATCCTTCAGAGTGGGAATGACCCCTGTAACGATAGGGATGGGAGTTACGAATCTTACTTTATTCTGTTCAGTGCTCCTAAATTTAAGCAGCTGAGAAGTCAGAGCCTTGACCTGAAAAGAATGTGATTACAAGTATGCTAACTGTATATTGAACAGAGATATAAATGTGAGCACACAGGAGCAGATACTACAGATGAATTAAAAAAACCCCGTGACTGAAAAGAGCATATGGCATTAATAACAAAATGCCATTCTTTCCATACCACTTTCTTCCACTGTAACAAATAACCAAAGCCAGTTTATTTATAGAGAGTGTAAATAACAGGCACTTTCATCATGAAGACCCTCAAATTCTATATTTTCTACTGCTTTCTGCTATCAGGAAAAAGAGCTAAATAACTTTAGTTTAAAATGATGAACATCTTTTCCAAAGGGGGAAAGCTCTGGATAATTGTTTCTGTTTTGAAGCAAACACAGCATAAGTTCATCTTTTATAATAATACAAAATTGCAAGTAGTCTTGAATTTCCAGACTAGTGACCTTGAATACTTAAAATTATTACTCGTGTTGGATCAAATAACAGCCAATTTTATTGCAGCAAAGAACATAGAACAGAAGAGACAACATGCACCTTTTTAGATCAGGAAATCATTTCCACACCACTGTGTAAAAAGCTTTCTCTGCTTACTTGATGCATATTGAGTCAGTTGTCAGGTCAATTGTTCTTAACTTGAATTAACCAAAAGCAGAGAATGTAATTAGCTACCAAGTACATATTTAAGAACTCAGCTGACAGGCTATAATGATTCTGGATTTGGGGGATGATTTCTCCATTTCAAATATGAAGAAAAATTTAAAAACAGAAAAATATGAAGCAGCAAAAGCTGGGCTAGAAAATCAGGGGGAAAGGAGGTTTTGGTTTTAAAAGCAACTGTGCTCTGTTCCAAGTGTTTCTGGAGTTGCAGAGGATAGCAGAACTAAATATCTATTCAGCTACCTGGACATTCTGCAATTGCTTGAGACCCTTTGCTGTAATATCTAACACAGCTTTTAGGAACACTTTTTTTTGGCAAGGCAGGTTATGACATTAACAACAATGAAAGAAAACACTGATCATTACAGCTCTTGCTATGTTCTGCACGTGTCATTCCTTGGGAGGACATTTAATGATCAGCAAACATGAAGTGCCTGTGAAAACTGTAATTCCTCATTCTTTCAAGTATTGACTGAGCTAACCTCAGTTCAGCCTCAGCAGGGAAAATTCCAACTTTCTTATGGCCCACTCCTATTTTCATCACATGCTGCCAGTGACTTTGATAAAAACAAAACTGAGTCCAGGGATTTACAGTCTTTCATTACTGCAAGACTCTATATTTATTCCTCTTCATAACATTAATCACTCACTTTTCCTCCTTTTCATGAAGAATGAGTTAATTAATTGATTAATGGAACTTGTGCTCCTGTTTCTCCATTTGTGCTCCACTTTCTTGCGTGTGAGTTTACACACCTGTTGCTAATTACAGTGTGATTAGTTAACTCAGAAACTTGATTAAATGCCTCAAAGAGGAAAGGTTATGAAAGGCCAGTTACTCTTGGCCTTCCAAAAGGAAATCTCACCTCCTACCCTTGCTCAGTCCTAACACAAGCAGTCAAACAAAGCATGTTGCATCTTCATTTTATCTTGTCATCTAGGTGTAAGGTGTTTCATGAGATTTGTAGGTCTCGTTTAATTCCATTTTATCCTTGGTAATTTGCATATTCAGCATATTTGAGTGGGGAAAGCAATGTTCTTGAGCTATTCTCATGCTTTTACAAAGTCCAAAATAAATTCAGTTTGTGCACAGTGATCATGCTCAGCTGTTTCTTATTTTAACTTTCCTGCAATGAATTTTCATAACATGAGAACTGCAGGAAGTTCCTACTAGCATTGGGTATGTTTATCTGGGAACAACATAGAGGATACCACTTTTAGTAATCAGTGCATCAGTGTTGATTTCATCCAGATACTATCTGATTAAAGTTATTTATGCTTAATTGATTTGCCTTCAAAATTGTGCCGAAGAGAAAAGCTTACTGTATGCATTTTAGATGGCAAAACAGACAAAATAATGCTACTGCACTAATGCAGTTTTTTGAAATATATTCACTTAAATCATTTACCAGTAGAAGAAAGCAATTATGAGTGACACAAAAGCCAAGAAATAATAACTGTTGTAATACCAAACATGTCTTATTATATTAACAGTAATAATGAAATTAGGCTTCTAATCAATGTTTTTGAAGAAGCCTTTGTCAAAAAAAAGCCCTTTACAGTATCCATATGGTGCTGTATGTGCATGTCAGTGCCCTCTGCTGGATAGAGAAAGACCTAAACTGGTGTTTGTGATCAGGTCTTCACCCAACAGCTGTTTGTAAGAAGTTATAAACTGTTGTTATTAGATACAAAAGATGAAGGTAATCATACTTGTACGGCATATGATGGAGAAAATTTGTTTGGGATCTAATGCTCCTAACTGACCCTATGGTCCACTGCAAGTGGTTGAGATAAGCAGCTGTGATCTTTCTATCTTTCACTATCTGCAATTATTAATTCATCTCTTTCTTTGACCATGAGCAAGTGTGACCACTACCCAAAAGGCTTCATTGTGCAGTATTTCAGTCTGGAATTGTATTTTCCTTTTTTCCTCAGCTACAGCCTTCTATTTTAACACTATATATTACAGGAGGCCCCCAAGTGGCCTTCAGGAATGTTTATTAGCTGTTTAACAGAACATGCTTTACTGCTGCTGAACTGGTTTTTACAGAAACGTCATAAATGCTGTCCCTATTTCACCTGCTCTAGGACAAAAAGCATTCTCTGTTTTCAGGGCTCTTAACCTAATCAGTTCCAAATTCATTAAAAGCTACAGTCCAGTCTCAACTTCATTCCAAATGAGCTGCTGTCTTCAGGGTTATTCATAGAGGCCACCTGGGAAAAATGTTTCACTACCTTATTCCCAAAATGTTGGGCTGGGGAAACCAAATGGGTTGTCAAGGAAGAAAGACATTAAGTAACCACATGCTAGAGGCAAGATGCTGATTTGGAGTTGCTATAAATCTTCTTTTCCTTCTGAATACTAAGTTATTCTTTTTTATTCTTAAAAGAAATGTTCATCATTGTGGGTGCCCTGTCCACTCTCATAGTGGTGCTCAGTGGTTCTATTTTGCGTGGATACAAATAACCATTTATCAGCTGCTTATCAGTAACCAGCCATAGCACAAGGCAGCATCTTCCTCAGAGCTCAAAAATGAATCAAACCTGAGAACTGCAGCGTTTTCAGAATTTTGCTGCATCCATGGAGGCAATAGTTCGCTCTTTCAAATGCATCCTGTGCCTCATTCAGCATTGCTCCATTTCACTCAGTGAAGCATGATTATGGTCAAAAAAGGACTAGAAAAAAAGCATTTCACGTCAGGAGCAAGAGGATTACGCCAACAGGTAGAGGTGTAGTGTGCCAGTGCTTTTCTTGTTGCTTTGTTGGGGTTTTTTTAATATTTATTAGTCTCATCTTCTTTTTAGTCATAGTAGTTAGAAACATTATAGTTAATTTTGGGGGATAGCGATATGCATCTCAGTTGCAAAAAAAAAATCAATAAAACATCTGCCTTTTTGTGTGGACGAAACTGCATTTTTGTTTCCGTTGAAGGTCACCTGGGACAAGTAAATCTTGTCACTCTGGAAATGTTTGTCAGCTAGACATTCCTCAACTGGTGATGATCAGCCATGAAAGTATTTGCAATTGAGCCTAATTAGTCTTTGAAGTTTAATCTTATTAAGCATCAGATTTTGCCAATCTTCTGCAACCAAGCCTCCCGCTGAAATCAGCAGGAAAATTAAAACAGAAAGTATTTTGTAGTTGGACCCAAGAGGACTTTGGAACGCTTGCGGTTTTCTCACAGAATCAAAACCACACCACTGCAGCAGCTCGGCACCGTGATTTTGTGTAGCACAGTGACACACATTCTGTAAATGGCCACACAGAGCTTTCTGTCTATTACAGCTGTTCGAAAACAAAAGGGATTGGAAGTGAGAGCAAATGATCAGAAATCAGTGAGAAATCTGTGGTGGCTTTCCCTGATTTCCAGCATGTCCTCAAAAGCAGGGATGTCTAGGCTCTAGAACAAAATTCTGGGAGCTATCCTTAGTCTGGGAGTAAGCACGTGTTGGTACTGGACTGAAATTATGGCAAATGTAGCCAATTTCCTTTATATGGCATTATATTCCCAGACTGGTCATTACTTGAGAATTAATATTTAAATATTCAGTAGAGTAATAATCTGAAAACAGCTCGACTACAAAAATAACAACAAAATGAAGCTCCTATAATCTCTATGCAGGACCCCAGTGAACAGTGAGTAATCACCTCTAAAGTAAATATCTGTTGAAAATACAAAAAAAATTTTGCAGTTTTTCATGAAATTGCAACCTATATTCTACATCTTATGAAAAGTTAATAAAAATTAAAGGTTTAAGCTTATTTATAAACAATCTATAAGCATTGCTTTTATTGACCAGTATGTTAATATAATCTGATTTATTAAATATTTGAAATATGAAACATGCCAACACCTCAATTTCAATTAATTCATGAATGCAAAAGTTATTAGAAATATTGTATAATTAGAAACTTTAAAAACTATTTTCTGTGACTTTACCACATTAAAAACAACGTTGTAGTTTATTTCTTTGAATGTCATATGCATACCAATAAAAAGCACCCAAAAGAAGCAATAAGAGATATACACACACTCTGGAAATGAACAGAATAAAGGAGCAATCTCCTTCTTTAGTACTGTGAGCATATTATTTTTATTAGTTAGCTATTACATGCAAATGAAGAGCTTTCATGAATATGCAGAAGAAACATAATATCCATGAATAGGTCTCAAACAGTAGTTTCAACGCTGGGGTTGAGAGTTTTAGTCCTAAATTAGCTGTAAACATTTTGGAAAACTCTAGTTTATCAATAAATATATTTTGAAGCTTAAAAACTTTCAAAAATTGAGCCCTACAGGGTTATTCCTTTTTATACCTGCATAACATACAGGTACAAAATTTCTTACACAACCAACTCAGTCCAGAACAAGTTTTTTTGTACCCCATATTTGAGCCTTTCACAGAATAAATAGAAGCTGAACATCAGCATGAACTGTCTTCCTGATGTGATTAGGCTCAGAAATGAACTGAATCAGAAATGAACAATTCATGAACACAACTCAGTTCGACATTTGTTCCCAGTGAAAATGATGTCTGAGCAAATGGCCCAAATAAAGCCCACGGAGCTCCTAAATGCCCCCCAAATCCCCAGCATCGGTGATGTTATGATTACAGAGCACATGTGGGGTCAGCACGCCATTTCTGAGTCCAGGTCCTCTATCTTGTCCATTGGGCTATTGCTTGTCCTCTCCATTTCAAGGGCACATCAGCCTTTTCAGACGAGACCTTTGACAACAGTGACAAAACACGGTGAGAACCCGAGAGGCAATCAGCAGATCTCACGGCGTCATTGTCACCTCATCCCACCGTGCTCATAACTGTCCCTGTCACACAGGGGCACTGGCCCTGGCTCTGTCCTGATGAGAGAGCCCAATGAAATCCTGGTGAGCCCCATGAAATCCTGGTGTGCCCTGCAAAAGCCCACAGCCCACTGCTCCTCTGTTCAGAGCTTCTGGAGCTGCCTGCCTGATACACTTCACAAGCACCACATTGATTTAAAAGTAATTAAAAAAAAAAAAAAAGAAACTCACATTAATTTTGTTCCTATAACAGTATTACTATGATTTTCTGTAGCCATAAATAAAACATTTTAATTATATAATTTTATACACCATGACTACAGAAATAACTGGAAGTCAAGGAATACTCTTTATATCATCTGAAAGTGAATTCATTAGTATCAACTATATGCTTGATAAAATTTAAAGTGGGTGGAATCTACACCTGCTATGCAAAAGTCTGCATTGTGTTAATGAGTCAACATGCATACATCATAAATTAATGGTCTATTTCTTAATCACAGGAGATGTGTTTGTAGTATATGTTTTTAGGGAAATTTCCTAGACATTTTGCAGAGGAAGAATATTAGTGATACGCTGCAATTGTATCTAAAAGTGTCACTCAGAACTGAAAGCTGCTATTGCTAGGCATTTTATAATCATGCAAGAGAGCCAAACATATGAATTAACGGCATTTGGTCCAGTGTGACTGTGTGAACGGGTCCAAGCTAGAAAAAGAGATCATTGTTATATTCTTAAATATGGGGGTTTTTTTCAGGACAGAAAATATTTCTTTTTCTTTTTTTAAAGATAAATTACATATATACAACAACATCTCAGTGAAGTCCTTTTGGATTAAGGGAATGCTGTGCTGCACATGTGCTACAGACCCATTAACAAACAGTAAAGTGGCAGCTTCCAAAGGAAGATGGTTTCATGCTAATGCAGTGTGGCAGAGGTGATTCAGGTAAAACTGCAACAACTGCTCACGCTCATCCATCAGGATCATCCTCACAGCTGGAAAGATTTCTACACTAGAGCCCACTTAAAGGAAGGGTGAGCGAGGGAACATAAAACAAGGGCTGCCACTCTTTGCAGTAACCAAACACACCCTTGTCAGAAAGTCATTCCATGGAAACCATTTCAGTATGATAATTCCTACAGCACTGCTGTCACAAGTGTTTCCCTTTCTGGTAAATTATATTCAGCAGTAAAAGCTAGGGGAAGACTTGCTGGCAAAAGCTGGGGTCTGCTATGCACACACACAAAATGTTTATGTACATAATAGTCATACAAAATGTATGGAAAAGTGGGGTTTTTTTCTCTTTTTCAGATTACTCAAGCTGAGAGTCTTTTAATTGTTACTTTTAAAACTTCAAAATGTTTCAGCATTCAGCTGAACCCAACACTGGGATTATACTGTTATTTTTTACATTTGACTCTCACATTCTGGAGGCCATGTCAAAGAGCCCATTCTTTTTCCTATCACAGGTCTGAGGTTTTACGGCTGCTTTCTCTACTATACACTTTATGTTTTGTACACACTTCAATTCGACAAAATAACTGCAAAACAAGTCATAAACAAATATATAAGTGGCAATATTTGTCAATAAATGTAAGAGTTTGTTTTGGAGCAAAAAACTTTTTTTTTTTTTTTTTTAATGCATATTTAGCAAAATGTAGTGATCTTAAAAGTCATGATCATTGGCAAAAGGTAAGAAAGGCTGTCAGGTATACAGACTTCATTCTTGACATTGGATCAGGATCCAGACTTGCAGTCCAAATACAAACACAAAAGGAGTCTTAAAAGTGCACAAAATCTAGCAGTTCTTAATATTAATGAGGACTTTTTACCATAGGATTAGATACTCCTCCTTTTTATTGTAGAATTTACAACGCAAGGAAAAAATATCACCTAAGATATTATTGAAAAATAAAGGGACAACACCCATTATATTTTCAAAATGCTGACACAAACTACTGGATTTACTTTATTTACAACAAATCCATGTGTCTTGTTCAAGGTGCTCATCCTGACTTCTTTCCCTTTACCAATACAGACAGAAAGACACCTGCTGAAGAATCGTTCCATCACATTATTTTTTCTAAAGATGAGACAAATACCACCCTTTGCTTTCACAGTCCGTTTCCAATTACACTTACAGAATCTTTTTTTCACCCTCAGTTCCTTTCCTAACTTCTGTGAAGAGAAATAAACTTGGTTTACATACAAGTAGTACTTTCTCCAAGTTGCCACAAGAGGTGGTTTGACACTGTAGTCTAATTATATGCTTCGATTGACCTCAATACTTAATTTAACAAAGGAAAATAATGAAGCTTTGCCATTCTAGATTGACCAATCTTTTGGTTTTCTAAGAGGAACACTTACAAAGGGTAATAACACTAAAGCAGACCTCATCAAGACTTCCTTTGACTGCATAGAAATTCTACATCCAGGTATGTGAGTAACTCCAGTAAGGATAACTCTGATGTCCTGATCTACACACACTTTGCTCCTATAGTAGACAATAATATTATAAACAATTTGCAGCAAGCCATCCTTGGCTCTGCTGACACTGACCTGCCTAGGAGCACTCTAGAAGCAGAGCTTTCTACCACCCTTAGTTGGCTGAGAGTCTTTTCTGATAGTTGAGCCTTCAATTTACAGAGAAGTGCCCAATCTGTCTCGTCATCAAGAGAACTCACAGCAAACAGTGGCCTCCATATATTTTAGTACATAAAAGCTCTCTCCCAACTCAGAATGAGCTGGTGGCTTCCCACAAAATAACAAAATAAAATCAACACTGCAGTATTTCCGTTGGCTGTCCTTAAGGTTTCCTGCAGCCCTGTGGTTTTGGAATGGATGGTGATACTGCAGTGCCACAGTAGTGTGCCTGACATGGGGATAGAGATAATTTGCCCAGGAAACTGAACTTTCTCAGGTTCATAGTGTCGTGGGGATGCTAGCACAGCCAGGAAGAAATAGGATTGATCCAGGCAGGTTGCTACTAAATTACTTGGAAGCACTTTCCATAACTGATAAGAATGTACATTTTCCTTGCAGTTTTTAAGTAAAAAATTATGACTAATGTAAAACTGCCTGGTATTCAGCTTTTGCTGCAGTATGTGCAATGCTCAGCTTGCTAAAATGAATGACCCCATGAAAAGCCTTAGCATTTGGCAATTTTGGGGATGTAATGAAGAATAATTAAAATGATTAAGAAATAAATTGAAGGAAAATACTTAAATGGTCTAGGAGTGAACTCCAGCAGTGCCACAGGAAGCCTGCACAAGGTCTCAGTTATCATATTAGTACAGCCATTTCTGCAGCTCCCCAAAGCTGGGGAATAGAAACACGTAAGGACACATATGGCAGAAATGAATGAAGCAAATATTTAAATTCAGCAACATACATCATACAATGATGAAAGGATTTGTAAGGTGCATATGGATTTATTTGGTTCAGAAAGGCTCAGATAAGAGTGCAGTTATTTTATATCTCACCAAAACACAGAAGCAATACTAAAAACCTGTACTCACAAGTTTGTCAAGTCATTCCCTACATTTAAAATTGTTCCAGGTAACCCTGTAATGACTCTCTAAATAATGTTAGGTGAAGGAAAATATTGTCATTCAAGCAGAACTACAGACATCGGTGCTCATTTATAATAAACTACTTTCATTTAATTTTATTTATAGATGTATTAGGAAAATTCCATGTAGTTGGAAAATGTAGAGAAATAATAGTTTGACACCAGAGTCAAACCTTTCTGCAGTATCATCAGCTGAGAATGCAAAGGTCATTCTCTTCTGGTATTGAGGCAGGTTCCTTATTGATTGTTTCTATGCCAGAAAAAAAAAAAAATCAGATTAAAATAAAAGGAGTTTCTTAGTCTCAAGCAGAAACAAAAAATAGCTCTTGGGGGGAACAAAAGAAAGGCAATCAAAATTAATGTATTGTGCCAAATGCAGGCAGTTTCAGCTTGTTTTGAAAGATCCACTCACATAATCATAAAAGAAGACCTTACAGGAGAGGTACCATAATAATCAGTGTTTTGTCTAAAAATAGGTCATTAATGTGAGTATTAGATGAGATTAACATTGCCACATAATTGTTTTGTTCTGCTTTAGACAATTTTGTGCAAATGTATGTAAAAAAAAAATAAAACAACAAAAAGCTGTCCTGAATGCACAGAATATCATCAGAAGGAAGTCAAAACTCTTTCTCCCTGTATTTAGATAACACATGGTCTGTGTACCAGAGTGCTCCTCTGCTTGTTAATTGATAAAGTGCATTGAAAGGGAATCTCTATCAACAATAAGGGCACCATAATTTTCAGGATATCAATACTCCTGGTAAAAAACCACATCTTTCGAGGGTAGTATTCTTCTGGAAATAGGAGTACTGCAGCACTCTAAACTCTGCCACCTGACTGGTTTTTCCCTAACCACAGTCCCCATTTCCAGCCAAATGGTGTGAAAAGAGCCTTTCTCTGTCCTTAACAGCCATAGGATGTAAGCTGTATTCACACCTGGGCTTAAGGTCTAAACAATAAAATTATCTTTTATTTGACAGTGCTTAAAATGCCCTGCTTCTTTCAGCTGATATAAGCTGTACTCTGGTTTAGATACATTTTCAAAGCAAACATGACTTTGATAATTAGTGCCATTTACAGTACAGGAGAATTTTACCTAAATTCTGTTTCACAGTGAACGAGGGATACCCGGTGTGTGAGAGTTCAGCCCTGTTCAGAGGACATCCACAAAGCCTGCGAAGTGCTACCTGTAACTCTGAAAACAGGGTATAAGTGAGAATTAAGTGCTGCACTGATTAAGGGCTGATGTTATTTATCTGCCCAGAGATAAATAACAAACACACTTGCACTGAAATTTACATTTTCAACTGTGTACCAGAATCCAGCTCAGAATGGATACAACAATATATCTTCTTTATTTTCTTGGGTTCTAATGAGTAGTACCCAAGCTGTGTGTAAAATGTTGTCAATTTAACTTCACTTAAATCCTTTTTTTGTCTCAGGCTAAGATTTTTCAGGTATAATTAGACCTTGAAAATTAGTTAATTACCAACACCACATCCTGCGGATTCTAAATTATAACTACAAAGGATGTCCTGAATTTTAAATTGTCTGAAATTGAAAATAGGCAGCTAGTGGGTTTTTCAAATTCTTAATTACCTCACCCAACTCTGTGTGAATTAAGTAGCCAGAGCTTTTCAGTGTCACCCATTTTTTAGTGTCACGGGTTAAATTTCTATATATTTACTCAGTCAAAATTGTTCCTTTCTTTTTTCCCAAAGTCTACATAAAGGCCTTGATTGCACAAGTTTACATTAATTTCATAATTTAAAATTTTAATATATATAAGCATGTCAGCAGCTAGCATTCATACATTGCAGAAGAATAATTAATTGGAAAAAGTGTCTGCTTCTTCACTCCTCCAGATCTCCTAAATATATACATTTTTTTATATTTTAATTGCATACACACACATATTTTATGTGCATACCCATGTTTTGTTATCTGGGTTCTAGTAAAATGACAGCATATCAAAAGAAAAATTGAACTGTACTACTCATTCCCAGACTTTAAAGTCTTGGTTTTGTTTTGGTATTTTTAATTTTTTTACAGATATCATTTAATTAGCTGAAAATAGTTATTAAGTTGCTGGTAATCAAGGATGCTCGTGACCATGTCTCCAATGAATTTCAAAAGAATTACACTTATTTATTGATAACTTGAAGTGTGGCCTTGCAGGTTGTCTTTTATTGACTTGCTAACCACGGATTATTCATTCTGCCCAACTTGTGCCGTGGTTTCTTGTGTTCACAGTGAGGTAACACGAAAACTACTTTGTAATCAAAGTATTCGTGCTGCAGCACTTGGATGTGAACTGCAAAGCCCCTTCCTGCTAGGAGATGGCAGGAGGGAGATTGCAATCTTTTCCACCGAGATTTGCAACCGAAACTTGTCACTGGGAACTGGAGGGGAAGAAGGGGGATAAAAATAAGATGAAAGGGGCACTGTTCCTGGACAGCCAAAGTCAAGAGTTATAAATTTTCTCCTTCTAACCTGTTAACAAACTACAAGCGTGTTCAAGTCTCAGAAGAGGAGGGACTGAGGAACTGGCTTACCTATATTTATAAATTACGCATCTAGTCTCTGAGAAAACCATTCAGTAGCTCTTTTGAGGGGTGCCGAAATTGTGTAGCTCAGTGCAAAAATGGAAGGAAGGCTTCTACCATGTCATATCTGCATAGCAAAGTCACTGCTCAAATAACCCTGTTCCTTAGCTTTAGATAATCATATAATAATCAATAATATCTGATTAAATGCAATAAAATATTGAGCTTCATGAAGCATCTAGAAATTTCAGAGCTTGCTTTACTTACAATTTGATTTTATTTTGAATTCTCTGAAACAAAAGTGCTATAGGCTTACAAACTCTTTTCTTCTGTCCTTTGGAGAAACTGACGAGGGAAAGCAGAACAGAAACCACCCAGATCCCACCAGTCTTGCATAGGTCCCATCACAAACTGGCCGTAATCCACCCACCAGAATGAAACCTGCCACTTGCCTATGAAAAATAATTTGTTTTCTGACTGTTTTACAATATTATGCACATAATTTTAGAGGGCTGAGTTGCTTATTGTACTTCAGCCTGATGTTTGTTGGTGTTATAAACACCTGATAAACCATCTTCTGTGATACTTGTGGACATCACTACTGTAATTAAGCACTTATATCTGCCAAAGCTGGGTAACAAGCTGGAATGGTAGCTGAACAAATTAGTGTTCTAGTGTGTTTATCCTGCTGCATTCAAATGACTGCAGGTTTTTATCCCTGACAGCACCAGCTGGGTTGGGAATCATAACAATTGTTTGTATTGCAACTTGGAATTTGTAAGCTTCAATGTGCCTGATAAAACGATCACTCTTTTGGGAGGAGCAGAGAGGCTGCCTTCCCTCAGTGAGCTGACACAAACTCCCGTGCCATTGTAGGCTGTGCTGCCTTGGCATTTTGTATGGAAGATGTATGGGATTAAAGGCGTTAGGATAAGCACAGCCAACAAGGATTCAGGGAGAAATTGTATCTTCCTCTTTACGGGTTGTTCTTACCTTAAGAATCAAGGTGTTATAATGCAATGAATCTTTTCTGGTGAGCTGTCTGGACATTTAACATTATCAGGCCTGCTCTCCACAATATATATTGTTATTACACCTGGGAAAAACTGTGGAAAGCTGACATTCCTTGTTCAGTTATCTCTGACTCTGCGTGGTTTTATTCACTGTAGAGAACTCCATGAAAAATGAGCCTCTCTTCTATGGAAATGTCAGTTACCACTATGTACTGTGTATTCTCTACAAGCTGATCTATGTACTCCTTTGAAGATGTTAGTTTGTTTGTTTGTTTTTAAAAAGAGTGTAATTCTAAGGGAAAAAAATGAAAGTCTCTGTTGTGAGTGCACTGATGCTAAGAAAGGCTGGCTGTGAAGTTGGCATCTGCTTCAGAACAAGGAGCAACAAAATGAAGGCTTGTATTTTTCATGCTCTGAGATTAAAGGACAGCAACTAGAACCTTTTATACCATCAGAAGCTAAGCCAGGCCAGGGAGCAGAGGAAGCTGTTGTTATAGGGGCTTTGTTTTTTATCAGATGAAAAACACCCCAGAAGATGCACTGAAGCTGCTCTCTGTCTCACCAAACCCCAATGTTTTTCTTGTGTGCCTTCCCTCTGCCCCTTGGCATGGTAACTGAGGAGCCACATTACAGGATTAACCCAGATGGCTGGCTTCGTCAAGAGGAGGTACCCATACTATATTAGATATGGCTATAAAACTGCATTCTGAAGCCCAGGTAAATCTACTGAACTTAATAAGGTCATGAAAAAATAATAACACCAATATAACTTCAGAGTTAAGCCTTGAACCCAGAGCAAGATATTAAATTTGAATATTTCCAAATGCCTTCTTAGACAGACTCCTTTTGCACTCTATAGTATCTTTCTTTGCAAACAGAGAGAAAGAGTCCAGCTCTCTCTAATAATAATGAGCATTTATCTACCCAGTTTTATAAGTTAGGTGTGGAAATTGTAATGTGTTTCTTTATGGAAATGATCCCTTTTCTTTCAAATGAACTAATGTAAGAACTGTATTTAAAATTTAATATTCATGTGCATTTTGGAGTTGAAATAGGCAAAGTTCAAATAAATCAGCAGCACAACAAACTAATTTTCTTGACTGACTAGACATTCAGGCTGCTGAGGCAAGAGACAGTCATTCCTACTATTGCTGTAGCCATCTGTTACCCTGTGTCTCAGAGCAACAATGATTCCTGACTAATGCACTTCATGCGAAAGCACAGACTTTACAAGAAGTGACCTGTAATTATTTATGAGTAGTCTAATGAAGAAATTAGTCAGTCTACTAATGTGGCAAAAGTATCACTAACAACACTGGTCAGACCAAAAGCGACGGCTGGCTGCACTTTTTTCTAACCCTTAAGACTTTGGACAGCGTGGAATGTCCATGCGCCAGTGAGCTTAACACTGTTTGCACAACAATCTTGGAGGGCACTTTCCAGACCTATGGTCATAGGCAGCGTTACATAAATAGTGAACTTTCTTGTGGACAGCACTGCTTTGAAGCATTTGATTTCCCAGTGCAAACTGATACACAGACCCCTGCAGAGAGATCAGTTCTGACGCAGAGAAGAGCAGTGAAAAGCAACCCTTTCCTTCCTGCAGCACAAGCAGCAGTCATTGCCCATATAATCCTGTGTTAGGTGTAGCCTTGGAATTATTCCTGTGTGTACTTCCAGTGAAACAATGTACCAATGGACGTATGGAGAAGTAGGGAAAGAGAACAAGATATATCTGTATTGCTGTGAGGCTTCGTCTTTTCAGTTACTGAGTGTTCTCGTAGCAACAAGGATATTCAAGGAGATGGACAACAAATGCAGGGTCAGCAACAAGGTGGGAGAGGAAAATAAGGTAAAGTGAAACGGCATGTGGTGCACATGCAATAATTTCAATGGCCTATAAAGACTCTCAACCAAGCCAACATCTGCAGCTACTGTGATAAACTGTCACAGTGCTTGTGGCAATGCCCAATTCAATGTTCACAGGTTTTCTATGTAGCTGATTAGTGGTGGTGCATTGTGCCTGTTCCTGAGACTGTTCATGTGTCAGGGTTTCTTACATTAATTCTCTTGCACTCTATTTGGGCCTTCCTAGCCGTGGTAGTCAAGAACCACCCCATCTGTCCAACAATGATTGTCAGAGAGCAGCAGCAAGAATTATATCCGCACCAACGTGCAGACCCACCTGGAATATTACACAAATGTTTGGAGGCTGAAATAGTCATGCATCCTTACTGTTACCTGTTGCGAGTCTCCTTAGAGATTCTGTTTGAAGGGAAGATCAGGTTTACCCTACAGGAGGTGTTGTACTGAGCAGTAGGTGCAAAACGAGCTATCAGACACGCTACTGTTTCTTGTGGGGTGATAGCAGGTAGGAAAAGAAAGATGTGGGAATAAACCGGAAGGATGGAAACTGATTCCTTTCATAGGAGATCTTCAGCCTGGTGCAGACAGTCAGAGTTGGAGGCGCTTGGAGAGAGGGTCTGGATCTCAGCTGAAAGCACGGTGCTGTGAGAACAAAAGCTAACAAAATTTTTACAATAATCCAAGTATACTCAAGGTAACAAAATAATAATCTCATATTTTTATCCTTGTTTCCCTACCAGCAATGTGCCATTAGGCAACAACTGGACCTTTGCTAATTGCTGGGTTTAAGGAACAGTTCATTTTCTTCACAACTTTGGTCAGCCTGCCAAAACTTCCAATTAATTCCAAATATAGCATTCTCTGGTGTAGCATGAAAACTCGGTAGTGGTTGGAGTATATTAAGTTGCTGTACACAAGTCAAAGAGCCAACAGACAGCAATATCTTTCCAATGCAATCAAGCTGGGTGAGAATTGAGTCAGCAAACTGGAATCCAGGTGGTCCATATCCTCCCATCTCTGACACACTGAGCAGTCATTTTTCCCTACCAACTGTTCCTGGAAGTCAGGACTTTGCTAAAGTTTTGCTGTTGCTGTCTAAAAGTGCTGAAAGGTGGTATGAAGCAAAAAAAAAGCAGCAAAAAGCAGCACAGTCTGTAAGAGTTAAGCAGGACTCCATAGAAATAACGCACACAGAATTAAACTGATGACATTCTCCTGCCTCTCCTCAAAGGATACTCTAGAGGGCAAGTCTCTGTTGCATCCATTTGAACATTGGCATAAGATTCTTCACACAAGATGAGCTAAAAAATGCTCATAAATTATTGGCTAGGATGAAAAATGAGCTCCCGCAAACACCCCGGACTCTGGGGACAGACCATCCAAAGAATTTCAACAGAAATCACAAGTAATACATTATCATCCAGACATTCCAAGGCATGTATTTCTTTACAACATTTAATGCACCTTTCAACATTTGTCATGATTTTTTGCAACTATGACCTTCTTTTTTTACTCCTTCTCCAACAATTCATATGAGTAAATCATTGTTTTATCAGAGTATAAAAGTGACAACGTTGCTTTTACTGTCAGATACAGACAAAATTATATACAAAATAATGATTTCCCAATTCACTCATATTTTCCCCACTGTATTATCTCAATTCTCTGGTTTTATGCTTTATGAAAATTGCAAAAAGAAATCAACCTATCCTGCAACCTATCCCTTGTGTCATGCTCTCTTGCTTTAGTGAGTTTCAGCAAGCAGACATTAAAGTCTTTCTGTCAAGAGATGGCCCTTATGTTTAATTTCAAGTTGATCACAAGGCCAGTAGGGTTGCAGAGGAGTTTTAAAACCTTTCCCTGTAAAAACTGGAGAAGAACAGCTCTTCCACAACTAATGGTTGAGCAAAAATATTATCCAAAAATCATGTAAAACTCAGAGGATTAATTTACTTTTAGAGGTCATGGGCCCTGAAGGACTCATTTGCTAACTAGCTCATGGAAATAATTCATGCTAGAGGTCATGTGATCTTTACATTAAAATGTCAAGAAAATAATTTCCTGGGAATCTCATTGGCACAAAGCAAAATAGTACACAATGTAAACACCTACATTTTCCAGTCCAGGCTTTCGTTATTTTTTTCACTTATTTATTTAAATTGGATAGTTTTAGTATGTATAAAAATGCGAATTAATATTTAGTTTTACAAGGGATTTTATTGCCATACTTGCAGACTATTTAACAGAAAAACAAGTAGATAATTCAAATGGCTGCTAATCTGCTAAGTCCTGCTGACCCACTCAAAAGATGGGAAAGAAAACATGAGAGGTTCCCTATTATATACAGAACTCTGCCAATTTATTTCAGCCTCACAAGACTTTTGAAGCTAATTCCATAGCTCATGCACTCCTTCAAGGAGAAGCCATAGGGAGCTGCAACCATGCCAGGCATCCAGGTGCCTCACTGTGTGCAGTGCACACTGTTATAAATGGCCATTTTTAGAGCTGTAAAGTTAAGAACTCCAAAGTTATGAAATACCAAAGTCTGGAGTGTCAGTTTTATCTGAGCCATTTGTTTGGGTGTATTATGAGATACTCTTTAATTACACAGGCACACACTGCTTTTCCAACAGAATGCCTGCCTTAGGGCACAATATGGATGTGGCTCACTTACTGAGCAAGTAGTCAATATTTTGTGCTCGCCTTGTTTGAAGCGCTTTATTTACTACATCAAATCCAGCCCTGAAAACTGAGATTGCTTTTGGCGCAGTTATTTCTGTGGTGCTTTTCAGTATAACATTCCAGAAGCACAAAGCTCAGATTCACAGAATATTCTGATTGCTTCATAAATATTAATTATATAATTTTCACAATGCATCTGAAAAACAAGCGGATAGTATTTACAGAAACACATCTGAACTCAGAAGGAACCTTATCATTTGCAAGTTGCATCATTACAGTTCTGATAAATAAGGGGAAGAAAGATTTGCAGGAGGAGATACTACTGTCCCAGGATGAGACACCTACTGATTTCCTGCTTGCTCCTGCTTGATCCTCTAGAGTGAGCATTATGATATCTCCTCCTGCCTTGTGTTTTTACCTAGCTGTGTCAAATTTCTTTTCCTAAGTTCCTTTTTCCAGTTTAGCTTTCTTTCTCATCTTTAATTGCTGCTTCTGTCTTTTGCCTCAGTTCATGTATTGTAAAGTCTTGCCCTTGTTCTTCGTCTGTGCCTGGACTTTGAACCTTCCTCCCAATTTTGGCTATTTTAGGTATCCTTTATATTTAGTTTCTCAGCTAATCATTTTTTGGTGAGCATCATGTCTGCACTCAGCCTCACCAGCAGCTCCACCCCAGCTTCTACACTGCTCCTATGAGTGCAGCAGTTATGGAAATCAGTTGTTTTCTTACACAGATGCACCTAGTGAAGTGTACAATCAATGTTTATCACTAAAAAAACCTGTTTAAGAGCTACATCCACTGTAAGACTCAGGGAGAAATGATCAGAATTTGAGCTTTCAGTAGTTCAGTTACAGGACAGACACAATCTACAAAAAAGACTTTAACTGAAAACTGGCAAAGGAAATCTTCGCCAGGCTAAGGACCACCAGTGTGGTGGGTGTCTCTGTATAGCCCTGATAAAGGATTCTGTATCCTGAGCAAGGGTTTGGGTTCCAACTTAAACAGAAAGGCCACTGAACTCATGGTGTAGCTCTTATCCCTAAAAGACTGAAGTTTTCGATGACATAGTGAGACAAAGCAAGAGTAAAGCAAATCTGTTCAGGAGGAAAGTAGGCAGTGATTACATTACAAAAAGATTAAGTGGTTCTGGAAAATATTAAAGAAATGCCAGAACTGACTTGTAAATCCTTTCTCTTCATTACAGCTGAAAAGTAAAACACAGTTATGTTACCTCAATCAGCTTATATTATACAGCTTGAAAATCAAGTCCATGTCAATTCTGTGCACAGCAGCTCTTAAAGCTGCAGAAGATTCATAAATTCTTTCTTGGAACAATCCTTTCTAAATCTAAAAAAGCAAAACAAAAAATCCAGACCTTCTCCTGGAAATTTCTTTCGCACAAATAACCCTATTAAGTAATGATGAAAATTTGACATAATGAAAAACTCACATGACTGGCTTTGCCCTATTGTAGAATCATCCCTTCTTTTCCACCCTACTAAAAACACTGGGGCTTGTATTTCAAAGTAAGTCTTTTTCTCTTTGTGCAGTTTTTTTTCTGGCATAGATTGTCCCATGCTTAGGATAGGGATTAATAACTAAACTTGAGACTAACTTTTGGCATTAGCAGGGCTTCTGATGCTCTCTCAGATTGATAAAAATTAATAAATCATGACTGCAAAGTGTATTTTGAAAGTGGTTGATTCCACCAGCTATTTAGAGGTGTGATAACAAAAATTGTTCTCCTTTTGTATTTTTATATACCAGGGTCCTGATGAAAGTTATCCCTGTACTGCTGGAACTTTTCATGGTCCTAAATTAGTTGTTAATTGCTGAAGTTAAAAGTGACAACCTTCCTTAGGCAGGCTCCAAATTAATAAAGGCACCTTGAACGTAAGAAGTGACTCACAGTCACGGTCTTGGGGGTGCATAGATGTTATTATCAGCAAACACTCAGAAATTTTGGTTTTTTAACAAAAATGGCTCAAATAAGTCAAGCATTTGGGGCATATGTCAGTTTATCTCCAGGTGACCACTTTATGAATACATATTTTTGTTATGATGATGAGCATCTCTCCACCTCTAAGTGGAAGTACATACAAATACCTCACAAATACCTTTATACAGAATTTACTGGGGTTCGAGAGGAAAACAGTGGCTTGAGTACAACACAGAAAAAAAATGCAAGTATTAAGAAAATACTTGTTCGTGGTGAGTTATTATGCTTGTTTTACATGGCATAACTCAATAATGAATCACTATAGAATACTGATCACATCTATTTACCATATTCATATACACTCATCAAATTATATTTCAATTTGATCTAATTAAAATGTTTCACACTATTATGCCTTTAAAAATGGTGTCAAGATGAAAACTACCAGGTATTGATGTCAAATCAAGTCTCCAGATCACAGTGCCATTTCAAAGGTTTTTTCTGAATCATTTTCTGTGGAGCTTCAGTAATTTTTTTTACTTTGATCCCCACAAAAAAAATTTTTTTAAGTTCAAATGGCAAACTTGCTGTACTAAAATTTTACACATGTAATCCCCAGAAGCCTTCAGAGCAGTGCCAGTAACGACAGAAGCATCAAATAATAAATATGTGCTAGAGTTCATAAAAGGATGGCATGCACAGGGAAATCCACAGTTCCAGGTAATATCAGAAATTAAGGTAAGAAGATGGCAAGCTGCTGGATGACAGTAATGCCCCAGCAACTTTGGAAATAACTTGAGACTTAAAAACTTATTGAGAGCATACTATGATGGCAAATCAGAGATTAAAGGTCTGTGGGCTTCTCACCCACAACTTCAGGCATTCCATGTGTTCAAAACCATATTCTCGATATAGAAAATACTGTTTCTGCATTCAATCTTCCTGAATTGGTCTGTACTTTGATGGGCTGAGACAGAGGTGCAGGCAAAGACTGTGGGTAGCCAGTGTCTTCCCAAAAGACAAAAATGAATTAATGAGTTGCTCTAGTGCATTAATTTTGAAAAACTCACTACATAGGTTGTGTTGTTAAAAAAGGAATCCTCTTGCTCCCTTGGGAAAAGCTCATAATGATCATAAAGACAACTAAGCCAAGGAGGTTCACAGTAGAAGGAGAAAATATTAAAACAAGCTGGGAAAAGAAGAAATTGTCATAATCATGTCCAGCTGAGGAAAGTTTATTGTCAGAGAAATGAAGTGAATCAAAAGTTCATTAGTTTACATATTCTAAAAAGAGGATTATGTATGCATTAGAAAACCACACAAAATTTAAACAAGAAATACAGTATATTATTTTTTTATATTGGAAACAAATGGAACCATTTCTACAATGAGGCCATATTTATTTCACTTCACAGTGTCTTTAATGGAACAAAAAACAATAGCTCTCTACAGGAAGTTATCACTTATAGATTTGTTGTGAGATGGAAAGGGGATTTTATGGTTACCTACTGAGGTTCATATGAAGAAACAGGGCAAGCAGAATGGCCATAATAGCTTATTACCATCCCTTAAAAAGTGTGATCTGACTGTGAAAAGCCTTGAAAAAAACCTTCACTGGGAGCACTTCTGAGTGCTGCCAGTCTCAAGAAGTAACAGTGACAGATCATTGACCATAATACATAACAAACTCCTTTCTGTGGTCCTGCAGCCAGAGAAGGAGAAAGTGATATGCAGGAACACCAGCAATGAAAGGGAATTTTATTTTCTAACCATTTTCATTTAAGAAAGATACTTCTGCTTGCAGAACTTTAGCCATCTTCACCCTTCCTGTTGCATTTATCTCTCCAGAAATAGGCTGCAAGGTCGTAAAACAATATGTGCGATTTCCTTCTAGGAGGGCAGATCTGTCTGCCCTGAAACCAGACCATTGATTTCACAACGTGCAGCTTTTAAAGTATAAAAGCAGCTAACAGCTTTGGACAGCACTGTTGTGTGTTCCAGATTGCTCCCTGCCACCGTAGCCTCTCTGCATGTCGGTCCCCACGGAATGCGCGGCCACGGCCACTGCGCGTTCTGTGGCCCTCCTGGAGGCTCTCAGACATAAGCGAGCTTAATCAAGAGAAGTGTGAAATCACAACAAAGCCAGCTCTTCCCGTTTTGCAGATGGTGAGCTGCCAGAAGGGATCAGCCCAGACTTTAATTGCAAGGCTGATGAGAGAGGCAGGCAAGATGGGAAGGTACATGTTGTGGTGTGGGCAGACCATTACATAACAGCGAGGCTGTCGCACACGTGCTGCCAAATGAAGCAACACGCGTTTAAAAAATGGCACCATCGATGGTTTTCCTCACTCCAGAAACAGAGAGATTAAATACCCTGGCTGTTTGCAAACTTCTTTTGGTCTGATCAAGAATCTGGTAAGATCATTATTATTAAAAACTTAAAAGAATCTTCCTTTTAATACTTGCCCCAGGAAGGTGCAGAGTTAGTCAGATATAAACATATACACATAAATTCATATACATATGTTCATATGTTGTTAATATTCACGTGCTAGATGCTCATAAGTATCCTTATGTAGGAACATAAACTGACTTCTTTTCTTTAGTAATAGATTTTGCCCTCAGGCAGGGAAATATTCTCTGTTACTCCAAGAAAATTTCAAAGAAGAAATTACAACTTGTGGTGCTGTGTACTTCTAATGATTGTCTTGCTTATCTACATGGGCCAGTAGTGGCAAAGCCGTACTTATGCCTCCCCAGCGTGAGTAGACATCCCTGAGCCTCTGTGTTTCTTTAATGATGAAAGAATTACAGAAATATGATACCATCTGCCTGCCACTGGAACAGGTAGAAAGGAAGTCAATAAGTACCAAGACAGTTGAGTGAAGTATAAAATCCATACTTGACTGAAGACATGTCCAAAAATGCCTGAAGTATCATGACCTTGATGTTTGTGTTGTAAAAATCAGCTTGTCAATCTAAGTGCCAGGAAATCAAAGTTTCCATCATATAATGAAAGGATGCCAGCCTGTGAAACAAAACGTGTAAGGAAGAGGTAGCAGGCACCCGGCACTGAGCTGTTTCTCTATGGGTTCTACTACACGGGTTTTCTATTTCTATAATGTAGAAGGAAGGAACTCATGCACAGCTATTTATAAGTGTCACTAATTTAAGTGATTGCTCTTATATCTTAGCTTCAGAATTAAACACAAAAAACCAGAAAAAAAATCCATAAAATAAATAATCTAGATTATGCAAATGTTTCATACTGAAAAATATTACTTGAAAAACAGCAGAGGAAGTGAAATACTCAAAACCTGTGAAACATAAAGGAGATTAATTCCAAATAGAATAAATCTCATACATTTCCAAGAAGAATTTTTTCAGGAGGACAGACTTGAAGCTTATAATGACTGAAAAATTACATGTTTATTTAAGGATATTGACCTACTCATGTGAGGTCTGGGAGATCTTAACCAATACCACTTTTTAAAAATATCATCTGTTATAAATGTTTCTTTTTTCAGTATACAACAAGCAAAGGATCGTTTTTTCTGGGAAAGACTCTTGTATGAGAATTCAGCAACCTACTCTTTAAAAGTTTAGACGTGAATTTTTCTGCAAGTGGTTTACAAGTTCAACCTGAGTCCAAAGTAACAGAATAAATTAAAAAGTAATAGAAATATTGGGAAACATATTTTTTTTTTTGCTCCTTAGAAACTTGAATATAGGACAGGTCATCATCATCTCCATGCTTAAAGAGGCACCTGAGAGGCAAAACTCCTTTTTTGTTTTTTTTTTGGTTTTTTGTCCAGTGTTCATTCTGTGCTTGAGGTAAACCACGAGCTCTCACTGTCATACATTTATCACTGTCATAGACTGCAATATTTTTTGAATCTGAAATGTGCCTCAAAGCCTACTTAATATCAGAAAATAATATTCTTTTCCCCAGAACAAAAATACTCCTTTAATATTTCAATAAAAAGAAGAATATTGTCTCTTCTGACAAAGACGTGGAATGCATTTCAAAATTTGCCTTGTGTTAGACAATACCTGCAATTCTATAGGGTAGGCTAAGGGGTTTCGTGGTAACTGAAAGCTAGAGTCCATTTGGACTGTCCATTTGCAAGTTCTGACCACAATTCTACAATAGAAGAAAAGTAAAGACTAGAAAATAGCTATTCATGTGTTTTCAGTTGTGTGCATTACCCAAACTTAATTTTATTTTTCTTCTGGAATGCACAGATGGACTAAGGGGTAATTAGCTGGCCAGATTTCATTAGGAAATCCTATATAATTCACTTCATAAAATTCATATGCCTTAGATCCTTTTCATGCTGGACAAGGAGGAAAAAGTCTTCTGTACTAGTATTTGTGTCTCTCAGATTTATTTTATGGTTGTCTATTTGATTTGAAATACCAGCAACCATGGATTATTAACAAGCTAAAATATATAATTTGGCAAAATGTGAATGGAAAAACTCGAAAAAAATATTTTAATTATTTCAAAAACAGGTGAAAATATAAAGGAGTCATCTAAAAGTTTTACTGTATGCAGAGAGACTGATAAAAGGGAGTTGCTTTTCTTTTTGCAGCTAATGCAGACACAAAATTCACAAGGACAGCGAGCCTCGCCGAGTGAGGTGATGCCATACTTTGCACACTGCATGCTAAATCTCAAACAGAACCTGCTCCCCGTTGGGGATGCAAACACCAGTACTCAAGGCATGTACATTTGTACAGGATTGCAGACTTAAGGCACTGAGCTTGGTGACTGCTGGATAAAGCTCTTAGCAAGCAGGCAGGATCTACAGAGAAGAGGTCATGAAGTACAGAATGAAGATTTTCCTGTTTCGTTGCTGTTAATTCCTGGGCAAATGAAGTTGAAGTTATACAAAATAGCAATAGCAACTGGGACATGCTTGTGAGTACAGTTGAAAAGCAGTGTGTAAAAGCAGCCACTCAAAGTGATTCAGTCCAATTTGTCCATAAATTTCCCCCTAAATTTATGAATAACCCCTTATTAGATGAAGTAGACAAATAACCATATAATGAGAATAACAGCACTTAAAGAAAAAGCTCTCAGTCAGCAGTCTACATTGATCAGAAGGACAGCTCAATCAGAGATTTAGCAGATGAGACTATGATTTGTTTTGTCCTCATTTTTCGCCCTCAATTCTTTTCCACAGTGTATCATTGAAAATAACTATGATTCATAATTAGCTTTTGATTACATTACCAGATAGGATAATTAAAATATCAGGATGCATCCGTCTATAAAGAGTTTTTCAAATCATGCTGTGACGTTCTCTGGCTATCCAGAAAATTTGCTTTGCTTTCTCAGTATCAGTCAGTGCTTGTTGATTGCCATAATTCTGACCATGAAGAATTCGCCTGCTTTTTGGAAAGAAAGTCAGGCTCAACCTAAACTGCATACATGTCTGCAGGGTCTTATTTGGAAGATCCCAAGTTTAAATCTAGGATGAGTTATTCAGGGTGCGTTATTCTCTGAGACACAGGAAATGTTGAGTTACAAAACAATTACCTGCAAGCAGGTGAGCAACCAGCTATCCCACACCACCTGCACCTGAAAAAGCACATGTGAATCACCTCTAACCTATTTAGGGTGATAAAACAGTAACAACGCAAATTTTGGGCAAAGCTTGGTGTATGTACTGCTAGAGGAAAGCAGTACATACATGCCATAATATCTGGAAAATATTCACTGCCACTCCCAGCTGCCATCTCCTCCCTTCTTTCCATTTCTTTAACTGATCACAGTTTTGCTCCAAAACCAGAAAGTAAATGCAGGAGCAATGAAAGGTAATAAAGCAAATGTTCAGCCAAGTATCACTGTGCAAAGAACATGTTACCTGCAACGGATTTGGATGACCAGATTAAAGAATCTTAAAACCAAAAAATAATCCACTTAGAGTATCTCACAGTCAAGAAAAACCTCACTGTCCCCTTCCACAGCTGCAGAATACTTGACCTCCCTGAATATCATACTTCAATAGGCAATGCAACAGTTTCAAAGAGACCTGACTGTCTAACTTTGTTTACATTCTTAGAGACACTGCTTAAAGGATAGGAGCTCTAGAAAAGTAATAATAAATGTGGTGAGAAGCAGGTTTCTGAAATTCCTGTGACCAGCCTTTTCCAGGGACTGAAATGACAACAAATGTGAGTAAAGTGATGAAAACTGGATTTCTTCCTATCTTCTTGCAGAGCATTGATAATATTCACATCTGGTTACTGTACCAGGAATATCTATACCTGTGTACAGGAACTGGGCTGTAGGGACAAATATCACTGGAAGATTAGGGCATTTAAAAGGGGAAATGGTTTTATTTTAATTTAACTTGCTTGTTTGCTCCCATGGAAAACTCCTTTACTGGCAAATGAGGACTTCCTTGTCACTGAGCTGTTTATTTTCCAGTTAAAAATAAGTAAGGCTTAGCTCTCACAAGTGTTAGGAGTCATTGTTTGTGTATATATCAAGGGGAAACCAGACTTCACAGGATGGATTTACATACTTTATTTAGCCTTAGCATCTTCTAGTACCCCTGAGAATGACTACGCATGCAGTGCATACAATGCATTGCATACAATTAATTATTCTGAGAACAGATGTATATTTTCACAGAACGTAAGTATCAGCCCAATAAATTACCAACACTAATGTTATGTATGATATTGCATATTTGCAACCATTATAAAAACAACCTAAAAACTACAATGGATAAGCATTTTCAACAAGAGAGACCAATGGCATTTAAAAGAAAAATAAATAAAATAAAAGACATAATTTCTCATTCAAAAAATATTTGATGTGTAAGGCTCTTTCATTCAGCAAGTTGCATGGTACTGGAAACTCAAATGAATTCAGGGGAATCTTCGTTTTATAATGATATATATTTATATCATTATATATATTTATATTTTTTATATATGTATATATAAATAATCCATACATTTTTGATTTATTTAGATGGCTCTTCAGTCCAATTCACACAGTCATTCAGTTTAATTTGTTCTTTCTTTGAGTATCACCTCCATGTATGACTAAAAGTACCTAGACTATAGATTAACTTTAAATTAAATATTTCTTGGTTATACAAGATGTTCAGCCATCTCTGTCTGACCTCTTACAGCACTGATATCAGTAGATCTGTATTTGGAAGGAACTGGGAAGAGAATGAGAGACCAAAAAGACACTACTGGAAGAATATTTTTTTTCCTTATAATAAGATTCCTTTGAGTGCTTATATGATCATTTGACTTCCTTTCACACACTTAATAATAAATTGTTCACAGCATCACAGAGATGTGTTGGGTAAACACTGCAAGTTATGAGGCAAATTTACTGCCTCATAAACTCACAGCCAAGTAAAGCTGTCATTTGCAAGAACAATTAAGCCATTATTCTGTTCCATGGAGAGTGTAGGATATTCCTGAAACCTGTAAATTCACAGACAAGGGAAGCTGGTCATATGTTCAGAACAAATATTAACATTTTATTAATACTGAATTTTCTTGCAAGCTTCAGACCAGCATATATTTTCTTTATTTACCAGAATTTACAATCTATCCACTACTCCTTACCATGTATACTGCTAAAAGGCAAAAGAAATACAAGAGCACACTGTGATGTTTTGGTTTTATTGTCTGGGACTGAAGTACTTCACTTGAAGTCCTGCTAGTGAGATGTTGCTGAAAAGAGAGAAAAGAAGATCAAAAAACAAGACTTTTATCTCTGAGCCATGAAAAAATCTGACATCTGGGACCACCATAAAAATTGCTAGTGTGGCCTGAAGATTGTCCAAATACAGATAGAGGATGATATTATAAAATGTTTCTGTTGTGTAGCATGTTTTTACTACTCAGTCATATAAAATCACAGTAAGATCTTTAATCTTTAGGGAACCACAAGATAAAACTTCATAACGTGTCTTCCTGAACCACTATAGTAATTCTCAGATCTTTGTGAATACTGTAGGTGCAAGCAGGATGAGATTATCACCTCCTGATTGTGTAGTTTCCAAGGAATGAAACATCCACAAAAGGTGTGTATGTGCTGCTTGGTGGCAGCACGAGTAATAACTTCCCTGAGAACCTGAATCCTATATGACCTTCACATTTGACCACAAGAGATTCACCTATGTGTATCTCTTGCACACAAAATTAAATGTGCAGTGCAGCTATTTTGCTGTATGTTAGGCTAAATCAATATGTGTGTAAAAGATTAAAGAATGAGGCTGAATTGGGTCATTGAATGGGAAAAAAAGCCTGATTTGTAATTTAAGCAATGCTGGTTCTGTCATTTCAACTTGGAACAAGAACGCAAGCCTAAACTCTTTCCTTGTCCTCATGGTCACCAAGCTGACCCACATTTCACATTTAATTAGAAGTGAGCTAACTGGACTTCCCTGTAAAGACAGCCAGGCTGAAACAGCTCATATCAGAGTGCTCTGCTTTTAAACATAAATTTTTCATCAATTTTTCAGCACAAACTGAAATTTTGAGCCACTGGGGCTGTGAAGTTGAGGCCAAACTCAGGCAGAGCTCCTAAGGGCTGGGTGGATAAAGCCCTCTTTCCCTTTGGTGCCACTGCAGAGATGTGTTGGGGTGATGTGGAGTTCCATGTTGTCTGCAGAATCTGGAAGCCACTCTGCCCAGGATCCTGCTCTGCCAGTCCTGGGAAATGAACCAGAGGGAGAAACACTGGAAAATTTCAGAGAGAAGAAGCTGGTGTAGCTCATCCTCTGGAGACCATAGTTTCCATCTGAGGAAAAGAATTACAAACCCCAAAACATACATGGCACAAATGTAAAGATAATGTGGAAAATTCCTATCTAAAAGTGGACAATGCCACAAGATTCATGTTATAACCCAGATAAAAGGGTATGCTGTATGTTTTAGATTCTCATTACTGCCATGGGACTCATATAAATGTACTAAAAGCCATAATAAGCCCCTTTAAATTATTAATTGCAGTTACCTAATAATAACTCCGTGAATAAGAAGAAAAATGGTAAAAATGTACTATTAAAAACATATTAAAACAATAAAACATGTCAAGTGCACTGTACCTCACCAAGCACTTTTCTGTATAATTTAAACCTTTGTACAAGTATCTTTAAGTAAAATTACACTTTTTTGCCCAATTTAGTATTTATGATATTAATTTCCAGAGAGTGTGTATGCTTTGCTGAATGCTCATTTCTGAGCACCACAGCGACTCTTACCATGGAAGCAAAGAGGTCCCAGATGTTAGATTTACCCACTGTTGACATTTCTGAGTTTTAAGAGCAAAAAGCTCGTAGGTCTGTAAATGAGCTGAGCCACTGGAAACTCTCATTCCATGGAGACAAGCCATGGCAGCAACGGGATGCTGCAGCTTTTTTTGATCCCAGCGGACACAGAATGTACAAAGTGTGTCGATATCTTGACTGACTGTGGGCTAAAAGGTTGTGTGCAACTGTACAGTAATAAATGACTTAACCTGGTCTCAGGGTATGGAGCAAATTCCTGAGAGAAAGACATGCAAACCCTACTATTTTTTTGTGCACTTGAGAGCACATTTTTTTCAATGCACCATTATAAGGCCATAACTCACAGGTCTATTATAAAATTGAAGTATTTTAGGACTTTTTTGGATCATACTGAAACTTTTCTATGAAACATTGCTATAACTTTCTGCAAACAAAAAAAAAAATACATGGAAAAAAATAGAGAAAATGGCTTTAAGCATAACCACTAAAATACGGTGCTGTAATCCACAGCTGTAAAGATTACTGGTTGGCTGTTAAAATATTTTCTGAGAATTTCACTTCTGTGCAGCTCACTAAATTCCCTCTAATTAACATGCAGTTAAAAAGTAAGCAAATTGTTAATGTTATTACACTCTGGGCTTTGCTCTGAAAGAAATGAAACCGTATATCTTTCTATGCAGTTAAAATTTCTCTAACTGGAAAGAAAACCTTTAAACTTATCTAAAAAATATTGTCCACCGCTAAGATACTTTCTCTTTGAATATAAAGATTTTTATTTTTACATTTTTTATTAAAATTGCTCTTTAATTTTTCATGGTTATTCTAAATGCTCTATTCAAATAAGGCAACTGCCTTTCTTAGATGTCTGTCCTTAGTGTTTTTTAAATTTCGAACTCTGTAGAAAATAAAGAATTTTTAAAAAACAATTTCTGAGAGGGTGCAACTGTTTGATTTCAGAAAAAGCAGAAGAAGACCCAGCATATTTTGTTTGCCCTGTGTCAAGTTATGGTAGTGGCATCTACACTCCAGGGATACCCAGGACTTGGACTGTAATATAATGATACCTCCAAAGGAATAAGTTTGGGACCCCCAACTCCAAAGACCAGGGTGAAGAAGAACCGGGAGGACGCAGCAGGAATCCAGGTGTGGTGATATCTTTCTATTTAAGCTCTCAGTAGCATGGGCATAAGAAATGTATTCGAACAAGGTTTGCTTCCAGTGAAAAGACATTCATCAGAAACCAAAGAAATTCCTATGGCCAGCCAGGAGACAGCTATCAGCAAGGAGGACAGAAGAATATAAAGAATACAGGAGGAAGAATGTAATGAAAGGAGGAAAATTATATACTGAAATAAAAAAAAAAAACCCAAACACTAAGTAATCAGTGCCTAGATGAAATTTCAAAAATCTGGTCTCAAGAGAGGAGAACTGAGAACTTCTAGTTTGTGAGATAAAAGTTCTCATATTTTTAACATATAAATTCCATATTTTAAACCCAAGTGAATAAAAATGTGATGCAGTTTTGTGATGGTTTGAACCTGAGTTGATGGACAGTTGTTTAGACCAATAATGCTTCTCGAAATTCACATATTTAAACCAGGTGGGAGCCCAGGAAATCTCTCTTCCTTCTGGCTTTTGGGCTGGCAAGAGGGCTCTGGCTGGCAGGCCTGGCTGGGTCTGGCTGGGCCTGACTGGGCCTGACCCCTCGGCCCCGGCAGGGGCTGGGGCCAGACCCACGGCTCTGTGAGGGCC